>JAUPFP010000094.1:52500-523271 GCA_036925085.1 Brachycybe producta
AAGCACGAGAAAGATTACCAACATAACAGGCTGGTCTTCCTGGTCCTTTTCTTCCTCCTCCTCCTCCTCCTCCTTCTTCTTCTTCTGATATTGTACTCCGCCATTTGTCCTCTCAAACTCCACCAGAGTTGTAACCACTTTGACCATCAGAGGGACATTGGCGCCTTTCACACATCCCAGAAACTGACCTCTCTATTTGTGTGGGGTCATTTAATACATCGTAAACATATTAATACCGAAAGTCGATCGATGACTTACTGCGTAAAATAGAAATGTCGGTTCGGAATCTCCCTTGTATTCTTCGAAACATTCAAAGTCATCATTCTTTACCTAAAGACAATCGTGCAAAAAAACAAAACAAGATGAGACTCTTCCAACCTAAAATAATGCAACAGCAATCAACAAAGACAACTGGAAAGAAAATGTCAAGTAGAGAAAGAGCTACCTTGCATTGCATTACTTCAATCTAAAAGAGCTTTAAAAGCTCTTTATAAATTACCAGAAAACACTTGAGTAGAGGCTCGTTGTCTCCCAAATCTAGTTTCAATTTCTTCAACAAAGAATGGATTGCAACACAAGGACCACACCATTCCTGATACAGATCGATCACTGCGTTTTTGAGTTGACACAGAAAAAAAGCCAGCATTAAAGAAAAGCAATGAAATCAACATTCGAAATGTAGTAGAAGAGCTGCCGCCACTCTCGATCGAGACACCGTTTCCCGTCCACACTCACCGACGATGCCACTCTTTCGACTCTTTATCGCCTCTTCCAATTCTCTCTTCGAATTGATGTCCACCTGGGCTCGTAAAATTATCACAGAAAAATAAGTCAGAAAACAAAAAAGCAAATCCTTACCAGCATCAGAGCGGAATCGTTCTTTTTGATGATGTTCATTTGTGTACAAATTATAAGACCATCGTACAGAGAAGAGATTACAACTGAAAATGAAGAACGAAAGGAAAAACCTTCTCTGTTGTCAGGCAAAATATACATTGTTGCTATGGACAAAAATAATCAATAATACACACACACACACACATGACGACGACAAAAATGTTCAGAATATAAAAATTTATTCCTAGAGGTAAACTAGTGAGACGAAACCCCAAAGTATTATCATCATTTGTTATATTTTGTATTAGAGACAATTTGATAGGTGCGCCGCCCCACAAACTACGATTCCTCTTTTTGTTTGTAGTTGAAAAATTAAGAAGAAAAAAAAACAATCTAAAGAACAAATCGCCAATTATGTTTGTTTCCAGTAGAGATCATCGTCATTACTAATAATAAATACAAAATACTAAAAAAAAATAATACAAAATAATAATAATAAAACAACAACAACATCCCCAAATAATTACAACGTTTTAACCACTTCAAATACTTCAAATTATTACGTGGCGTCGGTTTAAACGTGAACCCATCAAAATATGTGAATATAAGAGGAGGGAGGACTTAACCAATTTTAACTATTCGATATTGTTGTCTACATATAGAAATAGAATAGAATCCAAGTTCACTCTTTATCTCGGACGACACCGAACGTAAGGCCTTAAATAGGTCGATGGTCGATTCACTGATTTAATATTTCGAACTAATTTAGTGATTGAGTTAATGAATGAATGTGCATAATGAGACGGTGTTTCACCTGATTACATACAAAGAGATAACACGTAACAACAACGGAAGTCAACGTTTAAGTTAAAAACGTTCACAGATCGGGATTGTCTGAAAGGGGGGAGGGAAGTGTAGAAATGCGAAAATTTCTCTTCATTTATTATGAATTTATGACCAATCCATTCCATTGTTATTATTGTCATCTCTTAAGGTGTTTTTCAAGACTATACAGAAATATAAAATAGCTCTATGTACAACTGGAAAAATAAATTACAACCATAGTCTATGTATATTCACTTATTCGGATGCGAAGTGCTCAAGTTTTTCTTTTTAATTCTAAGCATCTTTGAAAATAATCAAAAGGAGAAAATCAGAGAAAACTGAATCGAATGGTTGCTTCTTTACGACGTTATCTTTCGAAATTAACTATTTAAAACAGTTTGAAAAGGACGATTTTCGTTTGAAAATGTTTTGTTAACTAATTTAACTATTTAAAAACATATCAAATTAAGTTTTTTTCTTTTTCGCTTCTTCAAATTAGGATCAAAAGGTTAATTTGAAAAAAATTTCTTTGAAATGCATCCACAAAACTAACGACTATATTCTAAAATGTTGCTTAAGCCAAAGTTTACCTTAAACAAAGCTGAACTTAAAAACTCTCCATAGACAATTTTACAACGTTTCTTCCCCACATTTTCTAAATAGAATCAACTGTGATCATAAATTTCGTGCACAAATAATTTATGAAATTAGGACTTGAGATTGTCGCTTGAGATGAGCTACTACCCTCATTAACAACAAGTGAAAGACGTTTGCGTTGGCTTTTTTCGTTAAAGAATCATCACACATCCAGATTGAGGCTAGAGCTAGAACAGGAAAAAGACTCCGCACACGAGTCGCTCAGCGACAGTCTCTCGGTCGCATCCACGTCCTCCTGCGAGGTTAGCGTCAACACCGACAGATTCATGCGATCCGAGGAATAGTCCCGATAGAGACTGGCGGCGATCGCGTTGCCGACTCCTCCCCTCGTGCGTCCCTCTGAAAATCCCTCCCCACCGGTCACTTGAATGGGTTCACGACGGTGATTACGGTTATCGTCTTCTTCGTAATCATAACCGGAAGTGACACCACGACCGATCTTGTGTGTATTTGATTCCGAATCACGACTACAACGCCTGGGCGACCCACGACTCCCTCCGTTAAGAGTCTCCAAAGAACCCACGTCGCTTATCGACGTCGACATCGATTCTAAAAAGTCAAAACTAGCCACCGCCTCTTGCTCCTTCTCGCCATAACGATAAAAAAAATCCTTTCGATCAAGTATCGAAGGACGTGGTGAAGGGATGTAACGAACCACGCATTGATCCCTATCCGTGGCGGCTACGAGAAAAAAAAAACGCGACATTCGTCATTATTTCGATCTCATTTAGTTATGCATCTTACAATGAACATTCGCACGCGAAAACTTACCCCGCTTAAAACGCCTGATGCGATGAATTTCATGCAACTGCTGATACTTGCAATTAGCAGGACGTCCAGTCGAACATTCTCCTCCTTTACCTCCTCCACCACCTACTAAAGTGGACACTTCGATGTCACCCTCCTCCTCCTCCTCCTCCTCTTCGTCGTCTTCTTCGCTGCTTAAACTACTGCTGTTGTCAGCCTCACTGCTGCTATTACTACTCGCTAACATTGAATCCAAAAGATTAGCCCTAGCCTGTTAGAAATATGAAAATAAAAGTAGTCATTTTTGTTATTTACAAAAAAAAACAAAGTTTGCTGAGCAAACGACGCTCATTTCCGACCAGATTGACTAACCTTTGGGTCACTGAGATCCACATCCGTCTCGAAATGAACCCACGAAGTTGTCAAACCTTCTTTGACAGCAGACGACTCCGTCAGTTGATCGTTATCTCGAACACAAACCGAATCTTCGACGGCCTCCTCCTCCTCCTCCGAGTTACGACCAGAGATCGATCTTTCTCCAACTCTATCCGTCATCTTTTCCTTTCCCTCTTCGTCCACGTAACCATCGTATTCTATGTTACTTAACATGACACTCAATTCGTGCAAAGTTTTTTTAACCAGATTTCTAGCAACACTTTCGTTTCCCTCCTTTCCACAAACAGGTTTCGTACACAAGTCAACGCCGTCTACTAACACGATCGGCCTTTCGTTTGATCGCCCAATGCTCTTCAAGAGAAAAGAACCATCACCGTTTGACCTCTTTCCCCTCCTCATGGCCACAGCCTGTAAGAAGTCCGCGCTCAACGGACTGGAACGACGATCGTAACTCCCAGAGTCCGAAGTGGCCACGAGATTTTTGCACGACACGTCAAGACTACGGCACGATTCAACTTTACACAACATGTAAAAGTCGCTCTTGAAATGTGTCTCGACAGGAGATCGATCGCCTTCTTCGGAGTACAACTGTGGCAGACGCGGAGGGCAGACGGGACTTTTAACATCATCGCCAAAACGCGAAGGTGTCAAAACGGCAGGAAGAACGTTCTCGGAGTTCCCTCCAAAGTGTTCCTCGTCGGTGATACTCGACATGGACATTCCTTTCGAGGTGGTCGCGTAACTAGCGGAACTGTCCCAACCACCGAGAGGAGAAACTAACTCCTTCGGCCGTAGACAAAGATCGTCATCCGTCTCGCAAGGCCAACTTTTACAAACGCCATCTCTCCTGCGACTGCGGATTTTCCTACACAACCTTCTGCATTCTCCATCTCTCAACAATCTAAGACGAACGAGTCTCGCTTTAGAGGGAAGCGAAGAAAAGAAATCCCATTCGACGTCAACCTCCTGAATGCTCGGAAGAGACCCAAAAGACGACGGTCGACTCCAAAACAACGACCGATTCGTTAATCTCTTCACAGAGGACCAACCGTTACCGGAATCTTCTTTTTTTTTCGGAGAACCACTGACGTCGTCGGACGAAAAGTTTAAACTCCAATTGCAAATCTCTTCTTCACTATAACAATTCACAGCAGCCACCACCTGAAAAAGTGAACGTTAAAAAAAAAATAAGTTAAATTCGAGATTTTGGTAACAAAATTAAGAGAAACTAGAAAGTGTTTTAGAAACTGGAAGTGTAGCTCGATCCTTTATGGGTATTTTCATGTTGATATTTTTCAAAATAAACGATTAATTGACAAAAATTAAAAAACATCGTCTGCTTAAAGTTGGGTCATTTTCAAACTCGCATAACAAGTTTATGTTTAAATGATATCAACACGAAAATACTCTTAACCTTTAACTCTAACCCTTTATTGTTTTACTTTCATGTTTCTGTTAGTTCTGTTATCTCTAGAGATTACCTTACACCTTTAATAAGAAAACGGTTAAAACAATTAAAAGATGGGCGGGAGTGTCTCTCACCTGCTGTTCGGGTGTCGAACAAGCGTCTTGAACGCAGTCCAGATTTTCCACCATAAACCAATCGTCCTCGTCATCATCCGGAAGAGAAGCGAACGTCTTCTGCGTTGAACAAAAAGTCAAACAGTTAAAAACTAATTATATATGCAAATTAGATCATCATCTTTGTAGATGTAGGAGACCCCCTCTGGGCAAAAAAAAAACGAAAAAGTAAAAACAAAAGCATAAACTCGACAAAGGCTAAACAACACAATTAAAAGGAGAAAAAAAACAGAATCAACTCAGGTGTAATTATAGAAATCTCATCTTAAGACAATTAAGGGGGGGGGGGAGGTATTTCATTGAACAATAAAATCAACAACAAGAAACTTCCTCTGATAAAAATTTTCTTGCTGTAAAACAATTAAAAGAAAGAAAAGCAACAGCACTTGACAATTCAGATTATTGCAGGCCTGCACAACACGTTCACACGCGAGGGCCACACTACTCTAATCAGTGTGTTAGTTCGGAGGGGTTCAATTTCCAATAGAATTCCACTCGCAACTTTCACATAATTATACTGGATAAAATTAAACATAAAATGATACAATTAATTCCGAAATTCGTCGCGGGGCCAAACTGATGATGATGATGTTGTGCAGACCTGTCCGTATCGAGTGTGCATGTTTTTCATCATTTCGAAAAGCGAACTGACCTCCTCCTGTGAGCTCAAAGCAAATGTGCAACTCGTAGAAAAGGATTGGTGAAAAAAGCCAGCAACTTCTCCACAGCCAGAACACAGCGAGTGCAGGGAATTGAGTGAAGCTGGGGAAAAATCATGAGAGTGCCATTCCTGTGTCGCCGACTTTTGTTTTTTTCGTGAAATTTGTGGGTGAAAAAAAAAAGAAGCACAAAAAGAAAAAAAACCACACATGATGAGAGAGAGATAAGCGAGTAAATCAACAAAAAACTCAAAACGCAGCTTATTTTGATGGATTACTAAAGCAGTTGGTCACAATTATCCCTTGTGATTTTGTGCAAAAACAACAACATCGTAACATAAAACATTAATTCCATGCAGCTATCTCGCAACATCCATTCTTTCATGCAACAAAATAAAAGCAACCATAAAATACAACCAACCGTATCAACAGTCGGCCCGACTGTGTCAAACTGACGACCCACGTCACAATCAGCATCTTCGGTTAGACTAAGACATCCTTTACTTCGACGAAGCGCCGACGGCGAACCTTCAGCGACATCGCATGCGGAACCACAACTGTCCCCTCGTCGTCTCTCGCAACCAAATTGACGAAGATGTCTCTCGAGCAAAGAAACATCTCCTTCGGATTTCGTTCGACGTAGTTCACCTTCGTGCGAACGAAATCTTTCGGAGTTTGTCCGTCGGAACGTGTCTTCGTCCGTCGGAGGGGAAAGACTGGCCATACCGTTCTTCGAGACGCTATCCAGAAAATTACATCCTAACAAACAAGACCCGGAAGATCTGCATTTGTTTGCCACTTCGACGAAAGATTCCGCGTCTAAATCAAATTCCGAGGCCGTTCCGTTCACCTCGTCACTTTTATTTCCATCAATCGAAATCGAGTTTTCCCTTTTCTCGACTTCCTTTGACGCCATTGTCGTATCGGAACATTCCTGCGACTCCTCGAGTGCAGCCAAATGCATTTGATTAGATGCACGCTGTTCGCCTTCACAGAGCTTAAATTTGAAAAACTCCGGAGAATTATTCATCGACGCTCTTTTGCTGCTCCGATCGCCGATCTCAGCATCACACTGGACATCGCTAGACATTGTAGAATAACCTTCGTCCCGACTGACGAGGTTCGCCGTAGACCTTTCTTCGGACTCTAAACTATCCTCCAAAACAGACGACGAGTTCTTCGTAAGAGAAACTTCACAGACAGATGATACGTTGTTCTCGTTTTGAACGACGTCACCAATTACAGCACTCTCAGACGTGCCGTCTACGCCACTCGACCTTTCGACACTTTCGTTGGAAAGCAAATCAGAAACCGTCCGATCGACTTTAGTAACGTCGACACGCGGTCCCTTTTGCAAAGAACTTTTATTATATTCGTGCCATTCATCTTGATGCAAATGACAAACAACCGGATTGCTGCAATTACATTTCTCGTTCCAACCAAAAACTGGCGGATGCAATACCTTTGGCTGAATTGCCGTTTCTTTCATCAAACTCTGACGGGCATCAACTTTACTATGCAATTCGCAACAACTCGAAGTCGTCAGAAAGTCGCCACACGGTCGACATCTCGCATTAATTAATTCGAAATCAAGTTCAAGAGGACAATTAGCTGAAATGTTGCTGCAAAAAATAGACGACTTCTCGTCATAACAGTTACTTTTTGCCTCTAACTCTACACGAGCTGTGTCCCGATGATGATGACGATGATCCACCATTGTGAATCGCGTTGGACAACCGGAAACAAACGGCGGTGGTGGTGACGGCAGTGGTTCAAACGCTCTCATAGACAGCGGACTAGAGGACGTTGGTTCGAACATGCAATTACAGCGAGCGTTTGAACCGAAAACAGCAGTAGCGTCATCATCGTCTTTAAAATGAGCTCTATTCTTGAGTCCGTTCAATCTCAAAAGATCTGCCATTCCCATAACCAGACTATGAGAAGCGGGTCTCTGTTTGGACCGATATCGAAACCTTCCGTTTCTCGGAAGGCTCCTTGTGACCATTATTCCGTTACGAACACGGCAATAATTATCATCACAATAGCAACAGCCTCCGTGGCAGCTGCCGTTAGGAGGCAACAGACAACAACAATCGCCACCATCACCTCCTGCTACACACGTATTACAGTAATCGATCCAACAACCATCGTTTTTATTTGAAAACGGACTCTGTTGTCTCCAGTGAGAAGAAGAATTAGACATAAAATGACGGCGCCGACTCGATAAACCACCAGACAAAGAAATCTTTGAAGATTTGCAAAACTTATCCTTGCCTCGAGATGAAGACATCTGGAAAAATGTCGCAAACGAAAACGAAATTACAAATTTGCCACTTCTAGAAAATGATTAACAGCCTATTGACTCTCCAGCACGTGCACGTGCTGCTCGTGATGGCCAAAGACACAATGCAAGTGAAATTTGAGATTTCCAGAAACATGGTCTCGATTCTTACTACAAAGGTTGAACACGTGCAACCCTGAAGCGTCTCTAGGCTCTTCAAAAAAATACAAACATCAGAAGGTCGATTTGAAAAGCTTTCAGCGGTAGAACGGTCTTCGTCTCCAATGCTTGGAGATGTGCTACGATCTCGCTTACATCGAGATAAATTCGGACAACAAAATCCCTCGTTTGTACTCTACACGTTACAAGCGAGAAAGAAACGTCACTCGCAAATGTACATATTCTTAAAAGGAGTTATAGTTACCAGGTGAGAAGAAGTTTGAGGCAAATAATGGAAGCCATTAGAAATTCGGGTGTCGGGAAGTGTGAACGAACCTCCGAACTAAGAGAAAAAACAAAAATATACACAAACGTGAAGAAAAAAAAACACAATTGTATAGAAAAACGAAATAGAAAAAAAAAAACGAGCAAATGCCTGAATTTTACGATCACAAGTTCTCTGTAACTGTTGACGAAAAAGGAGACGTAAGGTTTGGTTCTGTTGTTCCAAATCCGCAACATGTTTTCTCAAATTGCTGCATTCTCCTTGAAGACTCTTTAAAAGCAAGATTGAACACGTTAAGTAACAAGTAATAATTAATATATTCGGCCGACAGAGGAACCTTTTGAACGAGCAATGCCTGAACGACCTGATTGGCCACATCGTCAAGACATTTCTCGTACTGCATCCTCTGTTGCTCGTTCTCCACAACCAAAGAAGAGTTCTCGGCCTCCAGGTACTTCATCCTATCTAGTGGCACCTCTTCGGAGGATCGACCTTCCGACAAATATCGACACGAAGCCAAACAACCGACGGCAGACGCCTGAAAAAAAGACGAAACTCACAATTCGACCGACAGTTTTCAAACATGGCAACCCGTTTAAACTTACGACACTCTCGAGGTTCTTGATTTCGCCAATAAGTAACTTGTTCAACTTCTCGAGGCGGACGATATTCAGCTGACAATTACGTAACTTCCTCTGAAATTAAAATTTCACAGCCGAAAAACTTTAGAAAATTAACAATCGGAAACGTCGAATTTGTAACAGACCTCGTGCAACAGTTGAATACTGGATTTCTCTCGAGATATCTGCCGTAATTTCGACTGAAATTTCAATATGTTCTGCATCACCTGATCTTTCCTAGAAAATACAACGGTAAGAGAAATCAAATAAGGTGACAGAAGTTCACAATTCCAGTCAAAGATAACATTCAAAGTACCCACTTTCTCAACTCGTCTTCAAGACACGCCGCTTGTGCCTTGTAAGCGTCACATTCGGCTTTCCATTCGTCTTCAGTGACGCTGTTCTTTATTTGTTCAATGTGTTCACGGTGGCGTGGATCCTGTCATAAAAAAAATCCCAACAAAAAATATGACATTTACTCGAATTTGAACGTTATAAAAACACTCGACAACTCGGCAGTTAATAAAGAAACAACAACCCGAGGAGAAATACCAAAACATAATGAAAGTACATCTGATAGACAAGCTGGAGCCGAAACTTGAGTGATATATCAATAGAATTTGCACCAAAAATGCATTCCTCCATTTAATTTAAATCTAATACAACAGCAATTATTCAATATCAATATTATGTTTGACTACACAGTAAAAGCTGGGCGCATTTGGAAACAAACAAGTTTTTATTTGTTAAAAAACGTGTCCGGGAACACTATGTTAGCTACACCTACCTTTCTCAAGAAAGCAATAATTTATTTCACATACTTGCTTTCTAGAGAACACACACACACACAGACGACTTTTGGAACCCTTTTCGAATGCAAAATAAAGTCGAAGTTGTTCGGGATGGGTTTGCAATATATTTTCTAAAGAATGACTAAGTTTGGCAAAAATCCGACTTCACTTTGCAGAACGAAAATTGATCCTAAAGTCGTCTGTGTGCCAAGGGCCTAAATTGAATACGGCGACAGTCAGCCTGAATGCCAGATTGTAAAGAATCTGTCCTATGTACGAGGTTGCATATGGCATCGTATTTGAGAAATTAATGACAAAATCAAGCAAATTCAGAAATTATTTTAAGAAGAAGAAGAAAGAAACCCAATAACCCCGAGTACAAATTTGGTTCTCAGTGTGGCCAACAACATTTGAAAAATAAGACAGAAGGTTATTATACGCATTAATAATTAACTAAATATAGTTCAGTTCATTTCGTATTGATGAAAACTATTTATAAAATCACAAATCCCAGTAACTGTGAGTCATCCAAATGAAATTTAACCAAAACTTTATTTCGAAGCACACGAAAAAAAAAATCAGAAAGAGAGAAAATGTTTAAAAATTCTTGGCAAAATGCATGTATTGCAATTAACTTCATCCTCTTTCAAGTGCCTTTGTGAGTTTTCGAGACAAAGAAACGGTTTAGGACAAAACCCTAATAGAATGAAGTGATAAACCATCGTTAAGTTAATTTGGCAAAATAAACGCAAAACGGCAGAGTTGATTCAGGGTGTCACTTTTAAATCTCACTTTAAAAAACGACAATTGAAAAACAAACTGAAAAAAGTGGAAAATAAGAACCTACGTTGTAAAGGGCCGACGCACCAAAAGCCCCCAGTTATAGTAAAAGAAATCAACGAAAATAAATCAAAAGCGAGTGGCAAAATAAACAGGAACGGAAATTGGGATAAAGACTAATTTAGGTGACGCAAATTACTCCAGAAGCCGAATATTTAAAAAAAAAAAAACTGCAACAGCTGCCACAGATGAATATACAAATGACGAAAAATACAAAAAGGAAGCAAAATCTATTAAGACACACACTATTTGTGTTTATTTCTTTACACTTGAACCCACAACCATCTTCTTCTTCTTCTTCTTCTTCTTCTTCTTCTTCTTCTTCTTCTTCTTCTTCTTTCCTTCCTCGTCACTTTTTAAGTGCAAAGAGAACAAACACAAGGCAAAGAACAAACGGCCAAAAGAACGGCCATCACCAGCTGTTGCTGATCCCTAATGGGATCAACGTCACGGCACCACACCGCACACGACGGTGTGTCTCCACTAGATGACTATTTAAGTCACCAACAGCCCAAATCATTGACAGCACAAATTAAGTTCTCGTATTACAAACTCATCTTCAGATGGTTTTAAAGTGTAAACGCCGCCCTTAGAATTCATGGCTATTTATTCTGTTCATTAGAAGCAACATTAAGAGAAACTGCTTTAGAAATCAAAATAAGCTTTTTATGAGAGTTTCAAAATGATTCAACTTTAAGCAAATGATATTTTTTTAAATTTGTCTCTTTTAAAAAAAAGTTTATTTCGAAAGATACCAACCAGCATGAAAAATACATGTTAAGTGATTGAGCAACCCCTCTACTTTCTAAAACACTTTTTAAAGTTGAGTTCCTTTCAAAAGCTTATTTTGAAAGATATATCAACCTAAAAATATTATTAAATGACTCGGCTACCGTTCAACCTTCTAACACACTTTCTATTTCTTTCTTTAGTTGTCGCTCTTCTGAGATTATTCTAAAATCAGCTGCTCACAAAAAAAAAATCGTAAAATTAAGGATCTGTTGTCCAACTTACATTTCCTCTTTGGCGTTCTGCCGTTCGTTCGTTCGTGAGGGATCCCACCCTCTGCCTCTCCACTTCTAGGAGCTTCTCTAGTTCCTTCACTCGCCTCTCCAAACATTCCTATTCAAAAGCAAAACAAATGTCAACAACACAAAACTCAAAACTAAAAAACATTCGCCCTTTCTATTATAAATCGTAAACCTTCACTGGATCGTGTTTCTCAGAACTTTCACCACATTCGAGCTCCGAATCTCGACATTTGTCCTCCGAATAAACGTCACACTTCCGAAAATCGGAAGACGATGACGAATCCCACGAAGTCAAACAATTATTGGCCCGATCACCACCTCTGACGTAAGTAACCAAGTTGCCATCTGATTTCTCGCCACCCTCCTCCTCCTCCTCCTCCTCTTCTTCCTCCTCCATAACGACGACTGGATTTCGTCGGTTTTGAGAAATGGATTTCTTCTGTGGTTGTATTTCGTTCTCGTCGTGATGAGACACAATCGGTTGCAAAGACGTCGTCACCAACAACGACGGCAAACCTTCTGCAGTCACTTTACTTCCAATTCTAGAAGAGGGTTTATTGTTACGACCGCCGCCGCAACTACCTCTGTTGGGTGACGCATTAGTAACGACGACGATGGAATCATGTTTTCGATTGTCGACGATAGAAGTCGAATCTAAGGCTCCGATTCCGTCGATTTCCATCATGTGATCAATTGTGTGATTTTCGGGATGAACCTGATGGTAACCGGTTACTTTGCAACTTCCTTTATCCTTCTGATCAGTAACCGGATCACCAACTGCAACAACACGTAAAGAGTTAACCAAACCGACCGATTCACCGTCAGCATCACCGCCCTTTTCCTTATGTTTTCGACCACTGTTGCCTCTGAGAAAGAGAAAAGGACACAACAAAAACGATTACGATAAGATACGATCGGGGCAACTGATTGTGGATCGAGAGATCTCGACCAAATTACGCAGTTCTGAAAACAAACACATTCTGCTCGTAGATAGTCGAAATGACATCGAAGCCCGCGACCAGAAAGTAGTCCACCCTCCTACCTTGAGCAATTACTTCCCACTCATTATATTATATTTATATGGGCTTTGAAAACGAAATGTTTAGTTTGTTCGTCCTTGTCAAAGCCCCTTAATAATTCTCTCTCTCTCTCTCATTTTGATGGTTGATGATGAAGAACCACACCCAATTTTATTCTAATATTACCACAAGATAGAAACTGATTCGAAATTGATTTGTTTCTCTCATTTAAACGAGAGTTCTATCTTGTATTTTTCTCGCAAACCTTAAAACTCAATTCCCATTCTTCTTCTTATTCCCAATCTTCCCAAAAAAAAATACAGTATAAAAAGAACGAAACCGCACCACACCCTACCTCTTACAAGTCAAACGTGGACTCTTTCACTTATTATTTCCGAACGCCCCTCTCAAAATTATCGTGCCCAGTTGTGTGTGTGAGAGACAGGCAGGTAGGTTGGTGCACCAGTTCGACTAAATGTAACTCGCAGTCTCATTTGCGCAAACCGATTCCCTCCAGCAACCAGCCAGAATAAAAACATCGCAACGTCACTTCCTTCCAAATTGGGCGCTCTAGGCGAACGCGCACCTAGTGAGCCCAGGTCAAAAATTGACACAGATCAATCATGGCTTGTTGAACTATGTAACATTATCTTTCAGTCGGTTTCTGTCTGTTTTACTTTTGACATTGAATCTGAACAAATACCATTTTTTAATCCTATTTTTAATTAATGTTCCCATCATTTGAAAACATTGCGGGGCTTGTCAATCCACGCCAGACAAACTATCAAGTTTCTTTCATTTCATGATAAAATGGATCGTCTGTATCCAGCTTAAAAAATCCCCATGAACCTATGATGTTCACGAAAGGAATCAAGTGGATTACTACAGGTTCCCATAATAACCTTTACTGGTTTCTCTCATATTCACCTAAACCTTCCCCTCGTCCGGACTGGGACATAAAAAACCACCCCCACCTCTTGCCCAAACACGTGTAACCCATAAGGAGGGGGAGAGGAACAAGTCAGTGACTAAATAAGACTGAAAAACAACAACAGGTGTGGTTCAACCACCTTTTTCCCAGATTTGCATCCTCCAAAGGAATGAATGAAGAGGGTGGAAAGTTAGGTGGGTGCGCACCCACCCATGCAACACTCATCGGCCACACATAAAAGGGCCAAAAGGGGTGGGGTGGTAGGGAGAGGGCCACACGAAGAGAGATTCGCTTACAGATTCACACAATCCCCCCCCCCCTGAAAAAAAAAACAGTACTAGTAAATTATATAAAAAAAAATAGTAGTTGGTTGGTTTTGATCGATTTGAAATCTCCCGAATTTCCACACAATTTACTTTCTTAATTTCCTGTCATTATTTCGTTCATAAAACAGAAAAGAAGAATGAAATATAATATGTTCCATTGACCAACCACATCTCTCTTATCTTAATCCACATTCCATTGTTCCATAAAAAAAAGGTTTTTGCGATTATTTATTCTAAACCCCAAGAATAAGAAAAAAACGCCACTTTCATTTTAATATTTAAAATAAATAAGAAGAACCTTTAAAAAAAATGATCCAATTATTTTTCATTGTTTTTATTGGAGATTTTTTTTATTAATATACCTTTTGTTTGAACTTCCAAGGAGAGATTTGAGTGATCGTAGTCCAGGTAAAACCATTTCTTCTTTCAATCAACAGACTTCCAAAAAATCAGAAGAAATTACAGACTGGAATAAACGAACCCACCCTAAAAATAGGGTGCTAAGTCGACCGGACCGGATTCTCTCTCTCTCTCTCTCTGAAACGCCAAATGAAGACGAAAACGGTTTCCAAGTCGACAGAACAAGCTGAAAATGAAACAAAAATATACATCAACTTTAGAAAGTGTTGAAAGTGTTTTAGAAACTAGAAAAGGTAGCCCCCAAACCCCTTAAGTAAGAAGGGGTTGATATCTTTCAAAATTAAAAAAAAAATATTATCAGCTTAAAATTGGGTCTTTATTAAAATTAACCTAACCCTTCTAGTTTCTAAACCTGAAAAGACAGAAATATAACCAGAATTGGAAGGAAGGGCCGCATTTTAAAACCTTCAAATGTGATCAATGGCCTTCGATAACTAATTAGTAGTAGGCGTACAGTGAGTGAGTGGGTTTTAAAAGTGGTCCTTCCAGTTTTTTATGTCGTCTATTTCAGTAGACTTTCTTTTCTAGTTCCGATTCGAATGAAAACACCTTAAAACCCAACGGAGCGCAACAAAAAAAAGGAGAGAAAATTAAGGGTAGAAATCGTTCTCTTTAGAAATTCACAACATTTGAATGAATGACATCAACAAAAAGGGTCCGAATTCAAGAAGTGAACTTAGCACTTGAACCCTCAGAAAACGAGTTCCACTTTTATTTTGAGTCCTTTTCAAAACGGTTTTATTATCTGCTTGAATCCTACTCTCTTTTTTGAATTTTCTCCTGAAATTCATTCATTCAGTTGGAGGAACCAACCAAGAGGACCACCCCCCTCCCCCAAATTAAAAAAACGGGCCACTTCACACTCGAACCCTCTTCCTTGTCCTCTTTAACAGCTGACTTATGCAACTCTTGTTATTGTTGTTAATGATGACGTTCTAAATATAGAAGACACCAAAATGAACAACAACAACACATAATGAATGAAGGAATGAATGAATGGAGAGAACGAAGATGATGATGAAATGAACAACATGTTCATAATAATCATTCATATTTAATGCATATTTCTCTCTCTCTCTCTCTCTCTCTCTCTCTTCCTAACTCATAAAAACAACCATTGGAAGTGAGTGAGAGGGGGGTTGGGGGGGGGGCTAGTCTTCTATGTAGGCGTTCGTATATATAATCTCCACCCACCCTAACTATGAACGAAATTAATAACCATCGCTCATTCAGATATATCTTAGTTGCTTCTTTCTAATTTACATTTTTAATTAGAAAGAGGATTCCTCCTCTCCCTCCCTCCCTCCGTACACCATGTTAATCCAAATCCAAAATACATAACAAAGGAAAATACATAGAGGTGGCTCAACTAAGAGCATCCTTTAATGCCATACAGTTGTGTGGTCAACAGATGGCGCCACCTCTACTTACAGCAAAAGACCTCCTGAATGACATCACGATCACCACACAAACAATGGATGGAGCCTTGTAAAAGGAGGAGATTCAAACACGGAAATGTGAATCTCGTACAGTATGACAGGTCGTTTCACTTTTTATAAGTGTTTTATTCAAAGGGTTTTATAGGATGATTTCTATGATTTAATGCTGTTCTCTACTTCTGGGTGGCCAGAAAAACGCAGATAAAATGTTAAACGGCTTGCCATACATACACACTGCCGTGAATCTGGCAAATGATTTTCTTCTGTGTCGTTCGCCTTCCACAGAAGCTCGAAGAAGCCTTGAAGAGAGAGAAAGAGGCTAGACAAGTGAAAGTCACTCAATGAACGACGTTTTCTCAACTATGATGGAGTTGAGCTACCTCTATGTATATCTTCATTTAATCTATCCCCTCTTTTTTCCCCTCTCCCCTCCCCCCCCCCGGCCCTCAAGTGTGTTTGCACCTGAAGCAAAAAAAAAAGGGAGACTCTGAAAATGTGGGTGCGTTTGATGCGAAGAAAAAAATCGGGTCAACGAATAGAATAAATAGAAAGGAATGAATGAATGAATGACCGATTTCTAGGCTTATTTTTCTTACCATCTATGTGATAACCACGTTTACAGTCTGCAATTTCACGATCAATTCCTTATCTGATTTGTATTCAAACTGTGCACAGATCAAGAGACAGGACATGCACTCGAAATGACGACTATAAACGCAGCAGAATGACGATGAAGATGATTAAAAAACCAGATAACGAACCCCATTCACACCCCCCCCCCTTTTCAGCGAAGGTGATCGACCATTTGGTTATTAATTTTAAGAGAGAAAAATTAAGAAATAAATCTGCGATGAGGAGGAGGAGGAGTTAGTTGTGTTTGAAAAGGGCGTCAATATAAGAAGAAGCATCGTATTCTCACCGTGTGTGTGTAATATTAGAAATTAAACGATGATGTTGGTCGTCTTGTTTCTATGGAGACGAGAAATAATCTCTCCTTCTTCTATTTCGAGATCAATTTCACCCCCCCCCCCTTTTCCTTTCCCCTTTGTGCCTCAATATCACCTCTCGCTCTTAAATTGCTAACTAATTATGCAATTATTGCAAAACAAAAAATGACATTAAGATTGGTTTATGAACAACAGCAGCAGCAGCAGGATTTTCAAACACGCTTCATTATTATTATTATTATTGTCTTTCAGAAGATCGAAACTAAGAGAAACTAGAAATTGTTTTAGATACTAGAAATGTAGCCTATTTTCGTATTTGATGATTATCGTTCAAAATAAACTTTATAAAACAAACATTTTTAACAAATATCATCTGCTTATAGTTGGACTTTATTCAAATTCCCATGAAAATAATCATATAAGTGAATGAGCTACCATTCTAGTTTCTAAAAGATATTCTCTTCATTTTGTCACCTGAAAGACAGAATTAATTATTAGTCGCTAGAGGAGTCGCGTTTACACTTTAAAACCACCAACCAAACAAGGATTCAGAAGAAGAACTAAACGACGACGACGACGACAGCAATCGATCACACTTTTCAAACGCAATAATAATAATAATAATAAGTAATAATTTGTGTTCAGTTGCGGAGTAAAAAACGAAACAAAAAAATAGAAAAACAGGGAAAAAAAATAAGAGAGAAGATAACGATTAGAAGGAGGAGGAGGAGGAGGTGAATAATTATTATCAGTTTCTATACCTGGATGTTGACCCACCCCCCACCCACAACAAAAAACACCCACAGAGACAAATATGGCTTCAAAATATTTCCCTTGATTTCCTTTTCTCTCGTTCCGATTACGTTCTCCCGCAGCAGAAGAAGCCTCACTCACTAAAATACGGGCTCATTTCTTATTTCCCAGGGATCATTCCTAGTTTCCACCCAAGGCTCAAGAGTACGGGGAGAAGGTACCACCCCTAATACGTAACAACCCTCCCCACCCACACTTTTATAGCTCACCTCGAAGAACAACACTAGAAAAAATGATGAATTGAAAAAAAAAAGCTAGAAACCAGAAAAACACAAAAAAGGTAGAAAAAGCAAACAACACTCACTGAAAAACGCGACACGCACAAATATATTATTAAAGTGGGGACCACATTATTGTAACAACTGCATAATTTGATTTATCACTGAAAGGTCCTCTTCTTATTTCTCATTGTGACAAATTCCGCACGTAGAAAAAAAAAGATAAGCGAAAGCGAAACGCGAACAAACGGTTAGGTTAGAAAGACAGCAAGCGAATCCATTCCAACATTCTGAAAGTATAATTTTATATTGTGCTGCATACGCTGTATTATGTATACAATACAAACTCAATAAGAAAAGGAGCGAAACCGAACGTTCGCTCAGTTACAACTCAATAAAAGCGCTTTCTTTTAAACAAGCGTCCGATGACTAGAAATTTGTATAATGTTTTTATGCGCTGCGCTCAATTGACGACGTCACAACAGATAGTATCTATAGGAGGCTAAGGCAGTACCGTCTTTACTATAAGGACACACGGGGCCCGTGCCCAGGGCCCCCGACCTCACGGGGGCCCCAAAAGGCCGATATATTCGCTTACACAAAAAAAAGGAGCTCAAATTTTTTTCTATTTTTACTAAGAATTACCGTCAACATTTCTAAATTGAAATGTTAATAGGACACCAGATCAGATTTTTAAATTTTTTCTAATTTTTACTATCCAATGGGGCCCCCAATTCTTGTGTGCCCAAGGGCCCCGACATGCCCTAAGACGGCCCTGGGCTAAGGTTTTAACCTTAGACTAGGAAAGTAATAGTCTAAGGTTTAACAAACACCTCGAACTCTTGATTATTCCGTTTTTCAGAAGCAAAATTAAAACTACAATGGGTTTTATAAACTAGAAGGGTAGCTCAATCACTTATTGTTGATATCTTTCAAAATAAAGCTTTTTTTAGGTAAAATTAAAAATTACGAGCATATCACCTGTGTAAGGTTTCATCATTTTTAAACCGACATTGATTTTAAAAGATATCAAATATGAAACTAACAGTACTATTGACTGAGCTACCCTTCTAGTTTATAAAACAATTTGAGTTCAGTAGGCACCATAAAACTGAAGTTTTCTTTAATTAAATTTTAAAAGGTTATTGTATGATAATTAATTACCAAAGAACTTCTAACAATTGAAGCTCTTTGTAATTACTAGTGACGAGAATGTTATGTGACGTCATAACAATTGAGCGAAACAGAGCGCAGTGTTAAAATACTTATAGTAATTTCTAGTCGCTAGACGCTCGCAATGCCTAGCATTTAACGTTTTAAATGGAGAGCGCTTTCCTAATGACGAACCCTACGACCCACAAAAAAACGCACTTTTAGATTTTACTTGATTAGCAGCACAAAATAAGAAATTTGAACTGAAAATGTTTTGTTTTATTTGCAACAAATGCAAAATTAGAAATGGAGGAGCGTCAGAGCTCCCCTTACACCCCTTTCCAAATCATCTATTAATTACGAGATAAAAAAAAATATGGAAGTTGAATGCTAAATATGTAAATTCTCATCAACATCGTTGGGAGATGGCCAAAGGAACACAGAATAAAAGAAGGGAACTTAAGAAGGGAAGAAGACTAAAATAAAGAATAATATAAAAAAACGAAGGAAAAAAGGAGGTCGGTCGACGTTCTCCTAATTCCAAAAAGGAGCAGAAACACATTTGGAAATTGCAATTATTTTTAGCTCCACTTTTACGCACACACACACACCCACCCATACACACAAAAGAGGAAATTATTTTAATGCTTTTCCTTATTTTTGTTAATGTTTTGCAAAATATCTTCATTGCAAGGATAAGCGGCATATAAGCCCAGAAGGAAAGGAGGGTAGTGGAGGCTTAGAGGGAGGGAGCTCCGATTGCAAAAACATCCTGATTAATCCCGTTTTTCTTTTTTGGAAGAAAAACATTGCAATTGGCGCCTTTTTATATTTCGACAAATGAAAACTAATTTTTATGTCAAAGCCAAACTCATTTCAACACAAAAGAGGAGAGAAATCTGTCAAAATTAGATATTAAATTGCACAATACGGCGACATTGCTACCCTCTGTTGGTAATCATACGAAACATACAACGAAAAAAAAGCGCCCCCTACTGTATACGAAACGTACTAATAACACTGATAAGCTTATACCTTAGAACACCCCTTGAATGCCATATAAATAACGATTAAAATAACAATCAGATGACGTAGATGAAAAGACACGAAATCATACCATTTAAATATCCTTCTAAATGAGCTTCATTTCATAAAGATGACAGCTAACAAAAAAAAAAGTTAAATTCATTTACGAAGGACGAACTTAAATTCACAAACAATAATAAAAAAGCGAGAGTTTTTCTAAAACACGAAACGGTTCTCACTCACATCAAGGTTCAAGAGACGGAATACTAACGGGAACGACACAGAGAGGGTGAATTTCGTACACTGTAAGAAATTCACCCTCCGTGTGTCGTTTTACTTTTTATCCACGTTATACTGGTTTTCCAGACTTAAATTCTTAAAAAGTATTGCTACTTCTAATATGTGCTCTGAATCTAGTATATAATATTCGTTTATGTCGTCCCCCTTGGCCCTTGTATCAAGCTAAGTTGGCAAGGAACTTATCAAACAAGACAGGACATTGCTCTTAATTTTACCTTAAATAATACGTAAAACGTAACTGCATAACAGCAAATAAACATTAACAATACACCCAATAGTACAGTTTGGAAGCAGAAAATAGGACGCATTTGTAATAGAAGCGAAGAAAAACGTGTGCTCAAGTATGGCGTCTGTGAACAACCTTTCAACGCAACAGGCAATTAGAAAACGGGATAAACATACGTTGGCTCCGCCCTTTTTATGACGAACGTAACTTCTAATTGGTTGGTTATGTAGTCTGCCGTTAAAAAGGGCGGAGCATGCAACGGCAGACTACATAATCAACCAATTAAAAGTTGTGTTTGGCATAAAACGGGTGGAGCCAACGTCTGTTTATGCCGTTTTCTAATTGCCTGTTTAAACGCATATCCGCCATATTCGTACACTTCATTACCTCTTCAAAAACAGTTCATCATATTGCCAGCGTTGTCGAACACTGTTTTTAATACCAACTTTTGTTTTGTCAAAACCAATAAACACATTTCAGCTGTGAAAATGTTTTAAAAATTCTCCATGAAATTACAATTTTTATTTATAGATTGTTTTCAAAGATTCTTAAACTGATTTAATACATTAAATAAACGTTGACAATTCTTAACAAATGTACGTTTAAAGCCATAGCAACACTGCATCGTTAGTTTATAACCAGTTAAACTTACAAGCCTTAGACATTAGCACTTTGCTCATAATAAAAGTTTGAAAAACAGAATAAAGGTAATATCGTTATGTATGTGAATGAGAGGGGTGTAAGAACATGGCGTCAATCTCGTTTAATTTAATAACTAATTGCCATTGTAGGTCGCTTGTCGTAGCTTCAATTAAAACATATACATACAGAAAGGTATCTCAACTCTAAGTCGGGATTATCTCGCCAATAGATGGGAGGAATGCTACTTAGATCTCAATTAGTACTATAGTACAAGTGAAATTAGGTGTTGTTTAGAAATAAACGCCTTCATTAAGGTATGCTGGCCAGTTCGATCCTCGGATCTCGTCTAAATTACCTTTTCCTCTTCTAGCGAGAACCTTGAAAAGAAATTCTAAAAATTAAAGCTCACTCACCCACGACGTGTTTCTTTAACATGGAGTAAGGCTACCTTTTATTTGTATGTTTGTATCAGGTTTTAGTTATACCACAGCCTACTCACTTGAGTAAATCATTCATAGAAACTTTGAGGAAGAGATGTCACTCAGATGTGGTTTATTTGCACGACAGACGGCGCTACAAACACACGCCCATAAACACAAATAGAAGGGGGCGACATAGAACAAAATTCATGTACGAGATTCACAATTTCACAGTATGTATTGGCTAGCCGTTTTACTTTTTATCCGCGTTTTATTGGACACCCAGAATAGAATTAAAATATGAAAATCCAGTGAAACACCGATTTAAAAGTAAAACGGCTGGTCATACCTTTCGAGATTCACCTCCTGTATCTCTCTACTATCTCGCTGCCTTTTAGCGACACCTGGCGTGTATAAGCGGTAATACAAATAAAACCACGTGGTGGCTAACATTTTGGCGGGAAATTTCAATACCAATATAAGAATATAAGAGAGACTAGACTTAACTAGACTTAGGCGTAGACTTAACGAATAAAGAAACAACTTAATAATCATAACTTAATAAAAACCCAACTTTTATTTTTAAAAATATTTATATTAGATTAAAAAAAATACAAAAAAGAAGCGCATAAAAGACACGGAAAAAAGAAGTTTCCTTTTAAACAAGGATCGAAATTTTTTCATTTAGAATTACTATGCATAAGGATAATTATAGAAAAATAATTATGGCACGGAAACAAATAAATTAGTTATAATAAATTAAAAACAAATGCTAAACAATAATAATAATAAATATGATAATATCTATTTTAAAAATAGACGACATAAAAACAAAAAGCTGCTTTTCAATTTTAACACAAAACACAGAAATTGGATATAAAAGTATCACAGATAAAACAAAGATAACAAAATTAATTGCCTTCTTCTTCTTCTTCTTATAATTAAATGTCAAATTCCATTCAGATAATATAAAGAAGATCTTTACGAAAAGAATTGATGAGAACTGATGGCACAAAAGTTGTTTCACTTTTTTTTTTAAATGTTTATATCATGTTAAGAGACTAGAAATGCCTTTTTCCGAAATTCCGAATCGAACTGTCTTTTTAGACTCCGTTATTGTTGTCCAGAGCTTTTTTCTTTGGAAGACAATGACATGACAAATGGTTGGTGAAAGTGAGCAACTGATAGGGCCTCTTAGCATTCGTTGTGATGATTGGAATCTCAATGGTCTCCACCTCCTTTGGAACACAAATGTCCGTCTCTGGACAACATCCCGTGTCGTGAGCGCACCTCTGAAGGACCACGCACGTGGTCACGTACATGAGACGTGAATTCGGATGGATGTCCTGCACGGGAATCACTCTTGGTTGAGGGAGACTGCAAGAGTGCTCCGTGTGGAGTTTCTTGTAGTATTCCATCGCCTTATCCCAGTGAGATCTCTTGGTCCGTGCCAGCACGGGTGAAGAGGTCACACGGCCGCCTCTCTCCAGAAGACATGCAGCAAACGTGCTCAACACCAAAACAAATGTGATCACATTCATCTTTTTTTTTTCTCAAAATATACACAAATATAATAAAATTAATAATTTACGAGTGTGGAAAAATCAAATATCCAAAGTGATTTTTTAAATCTCTCTCTCTTTTTCTGATGTTCACTTGACACTCGACAAGTTTAAATGATGTTCCAAGCTGATTTCCAATGGACTTTTATAGAAGTGCCTTGGATGCATCACCCACTTCCGGAGAGAGGCAGAGAGAAAGAGAGAGAGATCTTTCCCCCTCCACTTGAGATTGCCCCGTGAGGGTGGGGGAATTCCGCCCTCCACCACCATCACCAATCCGAGGTGCTCCTCCTCCTCCTCCGTTTTATGAATGATATTATAATTTGTACAATTGCAACTGCGGCGTGCAATGAAATAAATTTCCCTATCCTAAACTATCAATTTAGTTGTGTGTGTTTCAATTTCGCAATCTTTTGTGGCTAAAAAAATGTATATAATATTAAAAGAGTGAAGAAAAAAAACACACTTTGAATGACGTGGCCGGACAATCCGATTGGAAGAGAACAACTTCCGTCCCCAATCGACGTCATTTCGGCCAAATGATCATCTGATAATAACGTATTTTAAAGTGTTATAAATACTACAATATATAAAAAGTGCGTGGGATGTCCCATTCGATTGCACGACTACTAAAAGGAAACCTGAGGTTCATCTTCTTATTGGTTTTTTATGGTTAACTTGAATGATTCAGTCGGGTATTTTTGACCACACTCTTTTGAAACGTAAAAATGTGCTAAATATAGCAAGTTTTATGTCATGACATCTGATTAGTGTGAAAACCCGTAAACATTTCTATTGAACCCCCAACGTCCTCCCAAAAAAACCATCTCATGAATCTTTATTTATAAAATGGACAATTGGATTTACAAATACAAATTCATGGCCCTCCATTGGCCCCTGCACCAACTCCGACCGCACCCAAACCTACGTGCTGTTCCCAGTAGAAAGGACCTAAAATCCTATATGATAGGATGATCACAACCCAGGGGAACCAATAAGAACCAGGGTTCATAGGTGGGAGGGGGCAGGTCTAAGTGACACAAAACATAATTATTAGAAATATATTCAAGCATATGGAGAAATTGTTATGACACGGGATTTTATGGATGTATTTAGAAACAGTTTATTAATTTCCAATTGTATTGCATTTTAGAAAAGCAAAATTAAGAGAAACCAGAAAACTAGAAAGTGTTTTAGAAAGTAGACTAGTGTATTTCAATCACTTAATAAGTATTTTCACGTTGATATCTTTCAAAATAAACTTTTTGATAGACGAAAATTTAAAAATATTGTCTCAGCTTACAGTTGGGTTATTTTCAAATTAAATTTGAATTATAATAAAATGAAAATACCCTCAAGTGATTGAGCTACCCGTCTAGTTTCTAAAACACATTTTGCTCGTTGGTTTAAAACCATCAAGTAACACATTATTTTGAGAATGCATTTTTTATGAAGTTTCTGGACTAAATTGTCCCTCTGTCGTATGCCCTTTGGGCCGCTTGCAAAGTAATTATTCAAATTAAAAACCATCCTGAATTAATTTTGTGCCTTTTTAAATGTAAAATGCACCAAACAATTTTGCCATAATGAACCCCAAAGATAAAATCTTTTATCTTGGAAATTCCCAAGAAATTCCTATTCAACTCAACAAGGATAAAGATGAACAATGTAAAAATAGTAATAAACACATCCTTTGATTTATTCTTAAAATGAACTTCCTCGCCTTTTAAAATATCAAACTGACTATTCATTGATTGATCATTATTTCAATATTTAATATTCTAAGAACAAGAAAATTATATTCTACTTTTTTTATTAAAAGCAGCAAAAATAATGATAAATCCCAAAATGGGTTTTATTCAGGTTTAGAAAAGAGCGTTGAAAAAAATAAACACGTGCAGCTAGCTGTCAATCAAAAACGTGAACATCTGACAGGTGAGAAGAAGGTCCAAACCTAACCCTTAGCCCCCTCCCCTCTCCCGGGGCTCCCCTACAAGACACACACTGGTATTAAAATAGATGCTAATAATCAAGAATAAAGAGGTTTAGGTCGGAATTCAAGAATCACACTTGGCGCTTCAACACTTGAGTCCTGCTGCTACGAAAATTTCCCTTCATGAATTTGGGCCTTAGAAAGGGGCTCCCCCTATCTAGTTGTTTTTCCTCAAGTGCAATGGCAGGAAATTTCTTCAAATGAAAACCAAAACAATTGAGTCCAATGTAGGATATTTTTTTCCTGCTCATTTTCGGACTTTCCCTATTTTTTCAAACCATTTTTTCCCCACAAAATAGTTGAAACACAATCATAATATTATTTTATAAGAAAAGAAACGGGAATTTCTTTGGATAATAATGATTATGTTTTTGAATGACGTCATCTCCCCCAACCCCTCCTATATTTTTAAACTATTAATTTTAATTTCAAGATGATTGCATTAGATTACGTTAGCAATTTATAAATAACCTAATAACTTCAACATGAATGGACATTCCCAAAATGGAAAACAACATCAACCAAACAACTAAAGACTGAAATTTGTATTTTTTTTTCTTTTGCTAATTTTGCCCTGAAACTACAGGTGACACATTCGAAAAGAAAAACACACCTAAGAAAAGTTTAAGAAATGCCGTCACACTCAACTCACTTACTCCAATCCATCCATTAATTGAAGAGAAATACACAGACTTATTTTCTTTTTTACTTTTTAAGTTTTAAAAACGGATATCTGATCGTTAAGATTTGCAACTTGCTTGCATTCAAATAATAATTCAGAAATGTGCAAATTGTTTTTTTTTTAGAAATTGTACATTTATAATGCAAATAGAAAACAAACACCCAAAAAAGGCAAACTATGCCAGAAAATAGTTCATTTTAAGTAAAATAATACGATTTTATGCAAATTATCTAAATTATTTAAAATATTTCGGATGGAAGTGAATTCATATGGTATTTGAATAGTGAATTAAGATGTTTTTTTAGGAACTTTCAAACTAGAAAGGCGGATTATCAACATGAATATTATTTATTATTTATTACAAAGAGTCCGTGTTTCAGTCTCAAATTTAGATCTTCATTTTGCATCTGATTAAGACGGAATAATAAAGAGTTCAATCGAGAGCCCCCCCCCCCCCCACCCTTTCCCATCCCCCAAATTAAACACTTTTCAAACCACCTTATAAATAGCTGATTCATTAAATATTATTTCAAATAAGTGTACCCTAAATTGGAGGTTGAAAGTGCTGTCATATAATGCATTTTGTGTACTAATGTCATTCTAGTCTACTGCATAATCATGTCCTTTAAATACAGATTCTTTTTTTTAAGAAAAACAAAACAAAAACCAGTCTGACAATTTCTATATTTTGTAGACAATCTTCATAATATTAATAGAACATAGAAAAATGCCAACACATTGGAAATATTTGTGTACTTTTTATTATAATAATGTGTCGTCCTGTACGTGTTTTCGAGTATTAATTATGAATCAAAATATGAAGAAATCGCTCCTAAGAAGTGGCGACACATTTCTCTTCATTTTTTTTTTGTTTTTTTTTGTTTTTTTTTAAACTGACGTCTGTTTCGTTCCAAATGGTCTCCTTAGGACCACCTGTGATTGGCCTCTCTCTCTCTCTCTTCAACCACAATCTGGTTTTTTTCCTTCTTCTCTTTGGTTAAAAAAAAGGTGGACGGAGGAAGTAAGGGAGGAAGAGAAAACCACTGACTTAGGTGGTGGTCGTCGTAATGGCCCGCTTCACACGGGCCACTTTGTGCCGCCACATAGAGCGGTCGTTTTGTTGCAACAGGAGGTATTCACACGCAGAGCGTTCGACTCTAGCCACAAATGGCGACCCTATCCTCCTGTTTTGTCCAAGGTCAAACCAGTGAATTACACCGTCCTATTAAAATGTTTTTAATGTTGGTCCGTGTGAAGCAATCACTATGTGCTGCTACTTAGTGTCGACACAAAGTGGTTCCGTGTGAAGTACAGGACCTTAGAACTTGTCAAACTACTTTTGTTTGCACAAAGTGATAAGAAGATATTTATAAATTATCTTTGAGTGATTCAAAAATATTTATACAAGAATACAAGAAATAAATGTGAACATGAACACAACACAGGTAACAGTTTACAACACCCGAAATAAATCAAATTGAAATTCAGAAGTTTTTTTTTTGTCTTCTGAAATGTTACTTCTGTTGTCAAGTGTTTGAAAACTCAACAAATATAAGGTGAAGCTTCTTTAAAGTTTAAAATAAATGCAATACCTGGGCCGTAACAAGGGTTCAAAATATTTGACAGGGGCCCAGCCCCCTTCATTGCCCCCTCGAGGGAATTCTTTTCTGCTCCTCTTTTGACTGTCTTCATAATTTAAAATTTCACAATAAAATCACGACCAATTAAAAATTTCAATTGTTTCTTTAAATCATTTCAATTTGAAATTTGTAACTTTTAATAAATGGAAAATTATATCACACAAAAATGTTTTAGAAAATTAATGTTAACAATTAATCTGTAAATTAGACTTACTGTAAGTAATAATTACTCAGTAATAAAAATAATTGTATATTGTCTTTTGAAGAAAAAAGGCCCTGATCTGAAGGACCAGTAAAAAAAGGGTATAGTTACGGCCATGAATTGTGTGTACTTGTAATTGAAAATTAAACTGAAATTTATTAATTGCCAGTTAATTTGAAATATGTTATCCATTGATCACGATTTAGACCTCAGCCTTCCCCCCCCCCCCTTTATATAAAAAAGTGCAAGACTTGAAAAACTTAATATGAAAATCAGGTATTATGGAGGTTGAAAGACATGGACAAAAGATGGACATTAGAAGGTTAAATAAACAATTCTCTTGACTTTTGAATAGAGAAATTTAAAAGAAAATTTAGATAAAAGAAATTTTTAACTGACCAAAATGTCATTGAGTAAAAAAAACTTGTAAAACTGGTCGTCTTAACTAAATTTTTGAAAATTTGTTTTCTCTAAAATTGTGAAGTAAATCCAAGTTAGATTTCGTTTTCGTTGCAAATCTGACTAATAAATATTGAACAACAAATTATGAGAAAAGCGCCAAAATTGAGGACGATTTCATCATCATCATTCTTCATCATGTTTTTTTTTCAGTCATCTTTTTTGTAAGAAAAATGCAACAATTTCAGTTGAAGTTGAAATTTATAGAAAAAATTACGTTTTATTCTTATTCATGGTAACAAAAATATTGCTATCAAATTTGAATAACGGCTTCTGAAATGTTATAATTTATAATAAAAAAAGACCAATGAGAATAATTGCAATGAGGAAGTGTGTATACAAAAATGAATAAAACCATTGTTTCCATTGAACTCACTCCTCAAATATCATCAATATTAATTTCGATGGATCATATTGGTCCCTTGTGTCTTTTAATTTAGAATATTTCACCTTTTGAACAATTTCATTATTTATTAGTTTATTTAACTTATTACTTAAAACTTGTCTAATGCAAATATTGTCATTTCCAATAGGTGACAATTTCATATTTCCTGTCATTGGTGTTGGTGTGTTTTTGAGAAGCAGGAACACATTACATGATAAAAAAAAGAGATTTTAGTTAGCTTTTGAACCCTCTGATCAGGGTTCCAGGCCTGAAAATCCCTGTTTTATTGAGTACAATTGAACTGTTTTGTTTTTTCTAAGTTAAATCTCTGCTCTGAGGGTTAAGGTGGTTTTAAAGTCTAAATAAACCTAGAAACTCTGGCTATTCTGTCTTTTAAGAAACTTCAAAGTGTTTTTTTCCCTGTTGATTTTCATCTTTCAAAATTCAGCTACCCATTCTAGTTTCTAATACACACTTTCAATTTCAATTTAATATTCTTCTAAAACACAGAATAACCAAGTTCCAAAATCAACGAAAACATCTTAAGATAAACTTGAAAGTGTTTTAGAAACTAGAAGAACAACACAATCACTTACTAAGGGTAAATTCACATTGATATCTTTTAAAATAAATTTTTTGTCAGTTTGAGAAAATGAACCAGAATATATATTTTTTAATTTTTGTATAGAAAAAGTCACTCAGCTCTACCTTTCTAGTTTTTAACAGATTTTCAATTTCTCATTAATTTTGTTCTTCGGAACCTGCACAACAAAGAAGCGCTTGAAACTCAGCTACAACTCAAAGTTGAAGTTCAAGTGTCAAAAGTTTTCTTTTTTTCAAATTTGGGGCGTTATTTTTACACAAAAAATAACCGAATGTGGAACGGAATCTTAATTGAAACGAATGGTGGCCTCAATTTCTTCTTCTTATTATTATTATGCCATATGCAAGTTACCCTTGAAATTGTCTTTTAAGATTGGCCCACCACAACCACCTCAATTCTCTTGATACAAAAACAAATTCGAAATTTAAGAAAAAATCTTTTATGATTTCAAGGTGAGGAAAAAATAATAATCGAGTTTTATGGCCAAATGAAAACGAGTGGCGCCAGACGAAAACATCACTCATTTTGAAATGCGAAATAAACACAAATTTAGATTTCACTAAGTTTCAATTTATTGATTCATTTTTCCACCGTTCTAACCCTTTTTAGATACTAGAGAAACGAAAACAACGAAAGGTGCTAAAGGAGCACCATAAAACCATAAATTATGCTAATTGTCAACCACAACCTGCCTATTACTGGATCTATTCCAATGTCGAAAACATTAAAGAATATTATCGAAAAATAGAAGCAAATTTCATGTGAATTTTAAATAAAATTCAGATAATACATTGTTGCTAGAATGCTAATATTGTACAAAGTGATCCGAAAGTCTCTCTAAATACTGAAGACTTTTGTGAATAAAATGACCAGAGAGACTGTGTGGAAAAAAAAATTATTTGCCCGGCTCAAAGGAGTAAGAACCTCCAAAAATGCCTAAAACTACACTCCTCCATTTCGTTCCCTCCAAAATGTGTTATTTTACTTTTTTAGATTTTCTATTAAAAAAAACGTCTGTTTCTCGTGCAATTTTTAAAACTAATAAAATCGGTCCTCTAATTGAAAAAAAAAACAGGTCTTCAAACTACGCGGCTCAATGGAGAAAATCCCTGATTGCTAGTCAGCCCCTGAAAGTCATATTTTGTTTAAAAAAAAACAACTCGCATCTTGAGACTTTTGAATCACTCTGTACTTTGATATAACACACATTCAGCACCATTGATAAATGATATCAACTATTAAGAGAAAAAAAGAAAACAAAGTTAGATTCAAACCAAAATCGAAGACAGTAAATAAAATAAATAATTCAAAAAGCGAAATACGAGACCTTGGGACGATTAAAAACGGAAGAAGTTTTCTGTTTAATCGCAGACATCAATATTAAACCAATCCCTCTTAATAAATATTATTGTGAGAAACAAACTTTTGATAAACTTTTGATTATAAAACACAAACGGATCATTCAAAAAGTATAAAACCCGTGATAATCCCACCAACAACTAGCACAAATGAAATTTCACCCTTAACCCGTGTTTGAATCAAGAGGCCAGCTAACAAAAGAAATGGACAAATTAGATCTTTTATACTTGTATAACAAAATTAAGAGAAACTCGAAAGTGTTTTAGAAACTAGAAGGGTAGCTCCATCACATAAGGCTAATTTCCACAGTGATATCTTTTAAAATAAGCTTTTTATATCGGTTTAAAAAATGACCCAACTTTAAGCAGACGAAATTTTGTTAACTTTGGTCTATAAAACGTTCCTTTCAAAAATGACTCCAAATGTCTTCTGAATTTAATTGCTTCTGAACTATAATCACAATTCGAATATATCATTCTCTTAAATTTACATAGTTTAGCTATGGCTACTTTTTATAAAATGTCCCAACTGGCTTTTTAACCCGTGTTGTGTGCGCGTGTGGTTGCCATTACAAAAAAAAATTAAAACGCCACACATTCAAGTAGAAATGAACTGAATGAGAATCAGTGATCGTTATGTTTATTATATACTTTATAACGAAAGCACTGAAAAACATTAAATCAAGTCATTTTACTCATTAATAATCACACATCTGGAATCATTCATTCATTCAAAGTAGGGCCCCACAATAATAAATAAAAAGGTCACACAGACGAAGAAGAAGAAAGACCAAACTAAAAAGATAAGAAAAAAAGGTCACTGTCAAATTCTGACGATTTACTTCATCTTTTTATATCCTTAAAGATAAAAAAAAAAAAGAAACGAAAAGAACTTTGAAAAACAGGATCTCTGCAAAACATAATAAGTTGAAATTGAAATCTAAGAAAGCAAATTAGGTCAAAGAGCAGAAACTGGCAATCGTTGAAAGAGTCGTTATTACTACGGTGCATTCAACTGATCGGCCAAGTCTTTAGCCCGAATCTCCTGCAGTTGTTGGATTTGAGAAGATGCTTCCGATCGATCCTTCTCCACTAACGGACCACTCAAGGAGCCTATCCCCAGAACAGAGAAACCTTTTCTCTCCTTTTTTTCCTCTTCCTCTTGATCCTCGTGAGAAACGGTGGAGATGGCGGAGTGAGAAGGAGATTCGGGTGGAGAGAACCGTTCGTAATCTACGTCGTCGTCGTCCTTCGAGCTCTTCCTTCCTCTAGACGAACGGCAGCAACCACAACAGACGTAATACTTACAATCCTCGTCGCCTTCGCAACATCCTGAGTCACGACGGCAGCAGCAGATGAGGATTCCAACAGCAATCGCAGCACCGATCACTCCACCCCACAACTTCACCTGATCGATCCTTAAATTAATGCAAAAAAGAACTAAATTTAATCATTTTCTTTTGTGCTTAAACACACAAATTGCATCGAAATAGGAATAAAAAGTTCAATTTCTACTGGAGAACGAGAGGAGAACGAGAACCACTTACACTTCTTCATCCGCGTCTTTGTTGCTGCAACACGAAGGTCTCCCACCCTCGATGCAACAATCCTGATTCTCGTTACAGTCGTAAATGTTATCAGGATTAGCAACGTAGTCGATGGTCACATCTATGCGGCAAATTTTTCCATCTTAAACGAAAACAACTCAACTCGTTACGTCATTCGTAATGAAAACGAAATGGAAGCCGTTTCGGTTTCACGTTTCTTTCCATTCGTCGTTTGCTTCACCACAAACAGAACGTAAATTAACCGCCAGAAAACGAAGCAAAGAAAAAACTATCCTTACATGCAGGAACAACAAAGAAGGTCGTTAACCATCCGAAGAGCAGGAAACAAAATCGGAACTTCGGCATCATCGTAAAATACATCCAAAAACAAACGCAATTCGGTTAATGTTGTTTTTAATCGTTTTGTTGAATTTTCACTCTAACGTCGTTTGAGAAATCCACGGTCTGTCGAAACAAAAAACAACAAAAACAATCGTCTAACTTAGAAACGGTTCACATGGTTACATTTCTAAACATTCAACACATAACGACCACTTTCTCATCAATCAATCAATCGCAACAATAATGACAAACAGAACAAACAATACAAAAGAAATCGATTCACTTTTCTTCTTTCTTACTTTTCGTTTCTTTTACGTTCCTTCCCTTCACTTATTTATCCTGAAACAGAAAAACACCCAAGATGACTTACAAACAGCTGATTTTCAAACTCTGCAGTTATTCTGCCAAATTATGAGAAACTAGAAAGAGTTTTAGAAGGTTAGCTAAATCACTTTCAAAATGAACTTAAACTTATAAGATACAAAAATAAAAAATAATTTATTTAAAAATAGGTTCTTTTCAAACTCACATAAAAAACTTTTAAAATTTTTTACACGTTACCAACACGAAAATACTAATTATAATCGGTCGAGCCACCCTTCTAGTTTTGAAAACATTTTCCAGTTTCTGCGTGCCACACTAAAGACAAAATAATCAGAGTTCGTGAGGCAATTACACATTCAAATCAGCCGAAACGAGATAATCAACAAAATCCATTGTCCTCGTTCGAAAACAACGACACTCGACCTTTTCTCTCGATCAGAAACAAAACTTCGTGAAGTGGAAGAAAAACGCCGAAGTTACAGCCGCAGACGAAATACCGTTTCGATAGAAAACTCCCGTCCGTGTTTCCTTCTGAAAAAGCCACGAAAGTTAATCACCAGATACGGCGAGAAAAAATTCAGAAAACAATTGCAAAACTTTTTAGGTCGAGTCGAACGCCAACAAAAACAACGCAAGGATTCGAAACTCCGTCCAAATGTCCAACGTACTCGACGGCCCCAACTCTGTTTCCCGAGATCATAATCCTGTCGCCGATCTGCAGAATTCTCCTTCCCCTTCAGAAAACACAAAAACCACAAGGATCAATTAGAATTTATTAATCATACGATCAAATAGCAAGAAAAATAACCATAGAGGTAGCTTAACTCCACGTTGGAGAAAAAAAGTCTCGAGTGAGAGCATTGATTGTTTAGACTCTATTTATTCCCGGTTTCACTTATATTTACGTTTCTTTCGCTAAAGAGAACCTTGAATCTCTCTTATGTAACCATTCAAGATTTTTGTACGTTCATTAAATTCTACGTTAACTGGGAAGAAATTTAGCTCTAAGTATAGGTTGCGCCGTCTACTGGCCACATGGAAAATCCTTCAAATGCAAGACTCGTAATTGAGTTACCTCTCTATATCTATCTAGATCATTAGCTAAGAAAGTTCCCAACCATTCTCGCAAATAGAAGAACACTAGCCTCTAACCAGTCATTTTGATTGACAACAAAACAGACAGCCAGAAAAACAAAGAACACGTGACCTAACCCTCGAGAAAGCGTAAAAACTCCAGCCGACTCTCCATTCTTTTCGAATTCCGTCCTCGATCGAACTTCACAGTCAGAACACAGACAATCGAAAAGTGGGCTCGGACATAAAATGGGTCTCGTGGAACGTCCCGTTGCAACGGCAACTGTTTCCGATTCGACAAGAACTTCCCGTGCAATGGCACTTCTTTCAGAATCGACCGCATTTTCCTTCATTTCGATCTGTTTCAAAACTGCAAAATAGAATTTTAATTATAAGAAACTAGTTTCATAAGAAAAAGCGACACTCTGAGCAACGACCATCATCGTATCTGTTTCTCCAGTAACGAGTCGATTCGCATTCCGATCCATTCGATCTCCGACCTTCTTCTCCGAGACGACAGCAGCAGCAGCGACACGAATTCAGATCGGAATGGACGTGAGCGGCATTCAACGAGAAACGGCTTTTTTCTTCTTCCTTCTCAGAAAGAGAACCATGAACGACGACCGTCGTTTCAACCGTTCGATCGTCCTCTTCATCCTCACGAACCAAACATTCCATTTTCCGCTTCTTCCGACCGGATCTTCCCTTTTTCTTCTTATTCGACGAGAACTGTGATTTAGGCGATGTGACATTCTTCCTCTTCTCCATCGTAGTCTCATCGGCCTCCGCCCTTTCGAGGTTATGGTCTCGGTCCAACTGCAAACTTCGCATTTCCCTCTCTAACCTACGAAACCAAACCAAAATATTTAATAATTAGCTATAGGTGTTATAGGCTTATTATTAAATGACTTTGCGTTCTCCTTGAGAAGGTTTGCGACTGAAGCACAGAGACCGACGAGTCCCTTCCTTGCGCTGGCGATGACCAACGTGACTGCTTTCGATGCGATCTCTTTGTCGTCGATCAATTCCATCACCTTAGATGACGACAATGAAGCCATCGCCGCCGTCGAACATGAACCAACTGCGGAGACAAATAGAAAGACGCTCAGAAGAAGAAGAAGAAGGAACGAACGAAAGGTCAAGGGTCAGTAAAACAGTAACCACTTTTACCACTTCCATCAACTATAATAACTTCACTCGTCGTTGTCTCCATTCTTTGTTATTACGGCTCTATTTCGGCTTTATGACGACTCACAGCGTACAAAAAAAATAAAACAACAATCAAACGAAAAATTGAGACGTCTGCTTTCCCATGTGGGGGAAAGCTTCAAAGACTAATAAATAGAGGTAACTCAACTAAGTTTTTTTTTTCTATAGAGCATGCAAAACTGAGTGTGGCCAATAGAGAGCGCAAACCGTACTTTAGTGTTTCAGTTCATAGCCTCCTATAATCGACAGGAGGCTATGTTCAGTTACGATATAATTCAATGAACGTATGAACAAAATAATCTTTCTTCTTAGCATAAAAAAGCAGACAATTCTTCACTCTCTGTTGGCGGTTTTTTCTAACATGGAGTTGCTTTACCTGTATTAATTTTTATCTTGATTCTATTCTCGACTGATGGGTGGTCGTCTTATCTAAAGCGCTCCAGCTAACACTTTCCTAACCACCGTTGGAATTACTACTGCGGTCATTATGTGCTGGAGAACATGGTGAGAGAGGCTACAGACAAGAGTAAAAGGCCCAAATTCAAGAAAGAAGCACTTTAACTTCAACTTAAAGCCCGTTTTAAGCATCACAAAAAAAAACCTATTTTACGAAATAATTATGAATAGTGATTTTCTATCATCATCGAATCTTACTCTCCTGTAGTTCAAGTTCAACTTCAAGAGCCAAATTTTCTTCTTGAATTTTCGCCAATCTTTACCATTGTGGATGTGCGGTTGTGCCGAGTACTTGTATTTATTAATCTTATGAGCATTGCAAAGAGGCTATCAAATGGTCAGACAGGCTTTTTTTAATTTTTCTATAAAATATTTATAAATTATAAATTGTTGAATGCAACCCCAATAGAGCTGCTTCTGCTTCTAAAGCTGGATACAGACGATCAATTCTGTCTTGTCAATATCCTGTGGTTTTTCTTTTGAAGTTTCACGTGCACAGCGCCTATTTTATTTCTTGAACTTTTAACTAATTGCTCATTTTCCACAATTGAAAAGTATTTAGAATTATAAGTAATGTGTACGTTCCCACACGCTCCCAGAACGACAAACAAAAATTGATCGTCTGTACCCAGCTTTAGCCTCCACATCAATCACAGTCCAAAAAAACTAATTTTAACGTCCTTCGAAGTCTTGATTATTCTGTCTTTGAGAGCAAAATATAAAATATAGAAAACTAGAAACTGTTTTAAAAATTAGATAAGTAGCTCGATCATTTACTGGCATTTTTATATTGATATCTTTCAAAATAAGCTTTTTATGTCAGTTCTGACAATGACCCAACTTCAAGCAGATGGTATTTTTTAATTGTTGTCTATAAAACGTTTATTTTGAAAAATATCAAACATGAAAATACCCTTAAATGATTGAGCTACCCTTATAGTTTCTAAAAACACTTTATAATTTTTCTTAATTTACGTAAACCATCTTAACTTGTGACACACCCTGTATAACCAATAATATGCCTAATTTGCGCCCATTTTTTCGCCTCCACCCCCCCCCCCCCCCCAATATCAGACCCCACAGTTCGTTGGGCGACGGAATTTAAAGGGGTTCCATGAGATCCATTCCAGAAGAAGTTTCCTTCTTGAAACTGAAAAGAAACACCAGAAAGTGAATTTTTTTTTATAAAAGAAAAAACATTAATCTAATAAACTGAATCCATCAACTTATATAACACAAAAATGTATTACATTATCAACATTATTATTATTATTATTATTATTATTATTATTATAACACGTGGTGGGAATCTGTTTTATGTTTTATTTTTAACACTGATCAGTTTTTTTTAACATAATCGAAAAAGTACAGAATAAAAAAAAACAATAAAAAGAACAATACGAAAAAAAAAACCACCCATCAAATATAAAACAGGAGAAGAAATCATAAAAATATTATTTCATCATTTTGGTGGTCAGAGAACTTCAAATTTAATAAGTAGAGCTCGGATTCGTACGCCAATATCAAGCAAATGTTTCTCAATCTGTGGCCCAAGCGCCAGTTCTGACGTCAAAATTCAGTTTAGAGATCAACCCTACAATTACCGTTTTCTAAAATCAAAAACACTGGTTAACCTCTAACCTTAGCCCTTTTTTGATTAGAAAAAAAGCATAAATGCAGTTTCTCTAATGATGATGATGATGATGATATTAGCATAAACATCCGAGCCCCTAATATGATAAGAAATACGCCTTACTCCTCCCCCTCAAACACCAGCTTTCCCTTTGAACTTTCTCTCTTGAGTGAAGGCGGGTGACCCTCCAGGGCCCCCCTCCTCCCCACATTTACGACCCAATCATAGAAAGAGAGAGAGAGAGAGAGAGAGAGAGGAGGGGCTACTATGGAACCAAAAACCCAACCCCCTGAAAATATGAAAAAGACAAGAAGATGAGAAGAACCGAATTTTAAAGTTCGTCGTGTTTCGGTCCACTGAATTCGTCGCGTGAAATGAATCCGTTCTTGTCTCTGTCTTCGTGTTCAAAGATCTCCTTGACCATCGTGTCCTGGTCAAAAGAAGCCGCTTCTTCTTTCTTCATGTCCGCAGGAATCTGGTTTCTAAGGTAACCACCAACCTAGAAAACAAAACAAGCATCACGGCCGCGCACTCGTTGGAAAGTCGTCCTAGTGTTTTGTTGTTACTTCATCATGAGTAAAATACGAACAAGTCAACTACTAAAATCGACTAAAAAATAACCAACCAGCGTTTGAGGTTCGGTTTAAACGTGAAAACGCAAATCAAACGCTGGTTATTTTTTTTTTGTCTTTCAGAAGCACAAAATTAAAAGAAACTTGAATGAATTTTAGAAACTAGAAGGGCAACTTTATGTTCAATAATATCTTTTGACAACGACACAGCTTCTTCTGTGAATATGACTTATTTTGAAAAATATCAAAAAGCGGGATTGGGTTCCCCTTCTAGTTTCTAAAACACTTTCAATTTCTCTTTTAATTTAAGTGTTGGTTTTTAGAAGAATATTGAATTCTGCTTAGAAAGTAGAACACGTCAAAATAATTTCATGACCAGCCTGATGAGCAGGAACCATTTTTGTTCGCTTTATAAATGTCGAGTGTGACGGCACACTGACGGCTACATCGATTTAATCAGAATGTGCAGTTAGTTGCCGCCTCCTCCTCCTCCCCCTCTCAACGTCTAATGTTAATTAATCGGTCGAAATGGAAGGCAGTTAATCATTTAATAGTAAAGGTTACCTCTTCAGGTGATAAAAGTCCGTCCATGTCGACGTCGATCTCCTTGAAGACATTCACTGGAGGCGGATTGTCCTTGATGTCCAACAGCTCCACCTCGAAGATCAGGTCCGAGTCGGGTGGAATCCGATCGCCTCAATAACACAATTTAACATAACATAACCTCCTCCACACCCCCTTTTGAGTAGTAGTGACCATTGTCCATCTACTCCTCCTCCTCCTCCTCCTCCTCTTCATTAAACAGGAATGAGGAAAAAACACCCGAGGCCGAGGGGGGTTTATCGAGAAAAGCTCACTATAAACGCGGCATCATATAAACACCTTTTCCAAAACACAATTTAAGAAAAGCAAAATAGAAAAGTGTTTTAGAAACTAGAAGGGTAGCAGCAACAGCAACAGCTCCGAATCACTTCCGGGCATTTTTTCATGTTATTTTTTCAAATCCACATAAAAAGCTGCTTATTTTTAAAAAAATATCAACATAATAAGTGATCATTGAGCTGATATTAAATCGTGTAGTTTGTAAAACACTTTTTCAAGTAGTTTTTTCTCTTAAATTGACAGGAAAAAATAATCAAGAGTTTTGTTCGAAAGCCTTTGAAACGCCTTTAAAGCAATTAACCACCTTACGATTGGGCCCCCCTCCCATCTTAAGGTGGCTGGGCCGTTTGCGGTGAAATGTCACTTTTGTTTTATCTATTCAACAACCTAAAACGCCCCCCACCCCACTCATCCAATTGTTTGAATAAAAGTCAACAGAGAAACAATTGTCTTCCAATGTTTTGTTGTCATTTTGGTTTCAATTCAAAAACTAACATCAACGACCCACAAAAAAAAACCCCTTTGAAAAAACAACACACAAATTCCAATTTCATTTTGTATGCCTCCCCCCCCCCCCCCTTTATCCACCTTAACCCAAATGTCAATTGAAAAAGTGCGAATGGGGATTATGGGGGAGGAGGAGGAGGAGGAGGAGGTTAGGTGAGATTGGAAGAGTGGGGGGGGGGGGAGGATTTCAAAATAGTCCTCACCGGCGCCTGTCTTCCCATAGGCCAAATGAGATGGAATATTAAGGATCCTTTTCTCTTGAACGCACATCTCCTTCAATCCCTGATCCCAACCGGGAATCACTTGACGCCTTCCCAATTGGAACACAAAAGGCTGCTGTCTATCATGACTAGAAAAAAAAAACCAATCAAAACCCCCTTTTCTTTTGTCTGGTCAGTTGAGTGCACTACTGACCACTCGAGTTGACCCCTAAAAAGGGGGCAATCACTGAAAGCACAGGAAGACATTACCAAAAAAAAATGCCTCCTGACTCCACCACCACAAAAATTAACTGTAGTTACATAATCAAGATTAAAGTTAACTGCACACAACTTAGAAGTGGTTCTATTTTTATAAACTAACCTAACCACATTTGTTTCCAGAAGAAAATCAACTGTGGTTAACTTTTGTAGTGGAAACGACGTAAAAGACATTGAAAATAATTTAAAAACTAGAAAAACACAAAATAACGTCTTTAACATGACGATATATTTCAAAAATAAACATTTGAGAACCATTTTTATACGAAATTTTAGAAAATGCTTTTTATTTTGAAATATATCGCCATCACTATGACGTCATTCATTTACTCTTCTAGTTTCCACTGTGAACTGTGAATTGTTTTTTCAAACTTGTCTCACACACACACACACACTGAGTAACAAAATAATAAAATGTACCTAAATTAAAAGCGCCGTCTGGTATTACTTTCTACAAGTTGGTCACATTATTATTATAATGTGAATAATAAATGAGGAAATGAGAGAACCCTACAAAAGGACCCATTTTACCCCCCCCCCCCCCTTTAACGTATAGTCATTATCAAAAGTGAATAAAAGTAGTAATTAGTAGCGAATTAAGTAAATTAGTTCGTTAAAGTCTAAGTGGGTGGTAAGTAGGTGGGTGTTTCAACCACATTTTTACTGAGGAAATTTTTCATTAACAAATCTGAGGACAGGATAAAGACGGTTCTCTCCTCTCTGTGTCATTTGCATATCAGGTGGTGGTGGCCTCATTTGCATTGTGTTCTCAATTAGATTGCTTCAGACATTTCTGAAACATAGAAAATTCAATTGGAGTCTCAGCAACATTTTAGCATTTTTCAAAAGGAGCTGCTGCTTCTTATAAAAAACCAAGTGGCAATGGTTAAAAAGCACCTAAACCTCACCTTAAAATCCCCTTTTTTTAAACCCCCCCTCCCCCCCCCCTGTTCTGTATGCATCCTTACACTTTGGAGAATAAATGAAATTTCACAAATATACACACGAACAACACAAAAAGAAGAACTTTTTTCAAAGTTTCTTCTTTTTCTTCTCTCTTATTTCAACAATTTCATTTTAAATTGCACCACCAACCCCTCTCTCCCCCACCCCTTATACATATATATATATATAGATATAAAAAGAAAACAGTAACTAACAACATTTTTGAAGTAAAACATAAAGAAAAACCAACAGGAAAAAAAAATGAGAAAAACCACATTAGAAATTCTTGATAAAAACCAACGAAAAACTGGATTCCAATGGGCATCGCCGCCACACAAGGTATAGAAAGCAGTCACATAAGGCCAGCTTCACACGGACCACTTTTGTGTCGCCATATTATTACATAAGGAGGAGTGTTCACACATGCAGTCAGCAGCCACCGCTCTACACTGGCGAAATATAGTGTAAAGGTGGCCGGCCCCATGTGGAGCTTCGCAAATAGCAAATGGTATATAAGTAAGTCTTATGATAGGAACCAGTCTTAAGTACGAGTCTTAAGACGACTGAAGTATCTACTGGTCACAAAGCTAGACGTCGCAGTAGCAAGTGGGGCACCCGCTTCTACCAATCGCTCCACGTCGAATGCGCGAGATCGCAGATTTGTGGTCTGGAATGCAACCACAAAGTGGCGACGACCGTCTGAGGAGAGAAGGGACGCATACTAGTGGACCCCCCCCCCACACACACTCTACCGGTATTCCACTGTTTTCAGTGAGGTTAAGTCGTGTCAACCACTAGGTGGCGTTACTTTATGAAGACACAAGAAGTGGGTTCCGTGTGAAGCAGGCCCATAAGACGAGAAACCAAGAAACAAGAAGGTTATTTTTTTTGTCTCTCTTTCTCTCATTTTCTTGATTCACTATTTATGAACCAATTCTGAAAGCAATGCAATTCAAAAGCAAAAACAAGAAAATATATGTCTATAGAGTAATACACAGTGTGTTTTTTTCTCTCTCTCCATCTCTCTCTCTCTCTCTATCTTCCGTCGTCTTCTTCTGTGTGAAACATTTTCTAGAAAATAACAAGTAACTGTATAAACAGTTAGTTACAAGAAAAAAGTGCGTAACTGTGTTGCTCAGACGGGGCCGGACGGACAACAACAATCTTCTTATCATTTGTAGAAATTTCAACCCTTGGAGACAAAAATTAAGACAAAATACAAAAGTTACAACACATTCATAATACAGATAGACAGATGGACAGAAATAAAGAAGGAACAAAAAAACAATTAACCTTCTGTTTCAGCGAAGAACAATGAAAATTACATTCTTAGGTGGACTTCAGGGGATTGTTCTCGTCAGGTGGCGCTGCATGAACAAGCGCCAAAATGAATAAATGCCAAAAATATCTCTTCTTGTTTAAGCTGTAAAAACACGATCAAGTTTGGCTTGTCAATCCTTTCATTTTCGTTTAATTCATATTTTGCCGCCAATATTTTTTTCTCCTTTTTTTAATAATTGAAGAAAGCTTTTTGAAAAAAAAGTGTAGTAAGCTTAGGTTTGCAAACATCCACGGATTGACAAGCCAAAATTCACCGTGTCTCTTAATTAATACAGTAGTAGGGGGTGGGTGGAGAGTAAATATTATGAAAAGGGGGTGTTTCGAATCCGCCGCCGCATTTGATTATTTTACCAAAAGTGGACACACATTCAAATAAATCCATCATTTTGTTAAACTTGTGGAAGTCAAGGCTCAAGTCATTAAAGTGTGCATTTTAAGGTGCATTTTTAATTTATGGTGCAAAAAAATGAAGAGAAACTAGAAACGCAGTTCGAGATCACTTTCATTATCTTTCAAAATAAGCTTTTTATTTTCTAAGCCAGTTTGAAAATGATCCAACTTTAAGCAAACGATATTTTTTTAAATTTTTGTATCTTATAAAAAAAATTATTTTCAGTTACTCTTCTAGTTTCTAAAACACTTCCTATAGTTTCTCTGAAAGACAGCAGAATAATCACGTGTTTGAAAATCAGCTGTTCCTAAACCAACCTTAAAAACGCACCAAATTTCTATAATAACTAATAATAATAATATGTAAACATGTTGTATATTATAATTATATATGAAAAAGAGAGGGAAAAACAGTTGAAATGTTTTGATTTCGGAAGAAAAAAGAGAGAAAACTGAAACTTTTTCTTCTGTTTTTCAACGCAAAATCAACTATTTAAATATTAAAACTGTTGAAAGCCATCTACATCACATACATACATACATACATACATACATATATATACATATATGATTATATATGTGTTGGGCGCCGTTTGAATGTTTCATGAGTTTTTCCAAAAGGAAAAAAAAAAAAACGAATCGTCAAATTTGAGAGATTCCCGTCTTCAATTTAAACGAAACAAGAAAAAGAAGGTAAAAAATATCCACTCAATGATAAATGACTTAACATATATTTAAATCGGAAACTAACAAAGTGAAGTTAAGAAGAGGAGGAAGGGGGGGGGGGGGCGAAGTTATTCTAATATATACTGTATATTCCTACTAGTTACACAATAACGGAAATTTCAAAGCAAAACCAATTTAAAAAGAGAAAAACCTTTTTTTTCATTTTCATTAAAGCTCAATTTCAACTTCAGTTTTTTTCTGAAAAAGAAAGGATTTCTAAATGTCAGCTAGCTGATTTACGAACACTGACTGCATTATTTCTGTCTTTCTTAATTAAGATAAACTAGAAAGTGTTTTAAAAACTAGAAGAGTAGCAGTTCCATCAATCACTTATTTGGATGTTTTGATATTTTTCAAAATAAAACTTTATTTAATAGAAATAAAAATTTAAATAGAAATATCGTCCACTTAAAGTTTTCAAACCGACTTTTTTTAAAAAAAAAGTTTATTTTGAAATATAAAACATGAGAATCTCTTTATTTTAAAAGTTTCTCGTTTCTAAGAACAAATTCAAGTTTGTGCACCCGAAAGACACAAAGAATATCACAAAAAAGAGAGAGTTCTCCATTTCAAAAGAGAAAAAAATCCCTACTTTTCTTTTCATTAAATCCCAATTTTCACTTTAGTTTTTTCACCTTTTTTTTTTTTTTTTTGAAAAATAGAAAACGGGATTCAAACCCAAAAAAAAGAAAAAAGAAAAAGAAATACAGTAATAATAAGAAGAAGACGAATGACCTAAAGAACCCCAATTGCCCCCACTTTTCTATTTTTATTATTGAGGTGGGTCCTTTTCTCTCTCTCTCTCTCACACTCTCCTATTTGCAACAGAAATAAAAAGGCAATATCAGAGAAAAATAAGACGAAGTTGGGCAACAATTTAAATCACAAATATAAATCATCGCCCCTAAATCCAAAAAACCTCCTTTTTGCATATATTATTATTCAAACTTAAGTAAAAGGACCCAAAGAACTGACAAAAACAAAGGAGGAGGAAAAAGAAAGAAAGTCAGCTTACTTTTGCGAGCCATAACTCAAATTTAGGCTTCGATTTTCAACCGAAACAACAACCTTTTAGAATAGAAAAATATAAAATAGGGTTGAAGAAGAAAAAAAAAAGCAAATCCTCATCCGTTTTGCGACAATTGTATGCAAAATTCTCAATATATATTCAAAAGGGGCTCAAGTAAAAAGAACTCCAAAATAACTTAGTAGAAAAGGAGGAGGAGGCTATTTCTACAAGAACATCATTACTAAATGTGTGTTTGTGTGGTGTGAGAACAACTAGAATAATATAATAAAATGTAACAACAACAAAAGAGATGATAATAATAATAATAATAGTAATATGTGTGTGCAACTTCTCTCGAATATAAACAACAACAGTGAAATTGGGAAAGGGGGGGGGAGGGGTCGTAAATCCAGTTCTATTATTCCTTATTATGTAGAAGACCCTAGGAATTTATTCCCCAATTCCCCCCCCCCCACCCAAAAAAACAGCGGAAGAGAAATTGGTCAAAAGCTCAAACCTAAAAAAAAAAAAAGAAAATAGCATTTGAACTTCAACTTGAACCCTCAAAACGAGGTTTCAACACAGAAAAAAAACCTCAATTCCAAAAATATTATGTATACTTGGAGGTAGCTCAACTTCATTTTAAAAAAGTGAGATTTGTTTAGCCTCTCTTCAAGGTTCTCCTCATTTCGAATTAATCATCTCTAATTGAAAAGGAATTTAGCTCTAAATGAGAATAATAGGTTGAAACAAGTTTTTAAAATTATTTTCATCACACTTTTTAATGACAAAATTCAAATTAAATTTAAGAATTTGTTTATTAAGAGAATTTTACTAGAATTTTAATCGTTATCGCGAACGCGTAATGCCTAACGTGTAATATAAAGAGAGAGCCGTGTTCAGTTTTACGGCTTACAAGGTGGCGCCGTCTATTGGCCGGCCCACACTCAAGCTTACCTCTCCTCTCCACCAATTCAAGGATACTGCTTAATAATGCATTGAAATCGCGTTCAATGGGAAATTTCATTTTGATTGGATTCTAATTTGGTTTAACGCCATCTAGTAGCAAGTTTTTAATTAGCTAGAAGCATTTTCATACAGTAATTAATTAATTAATAATGTGTAGGCCTACCCCACATTTTACAAATTTAATCGAAATCATTTCAACTTGAGAGACTAGAATGATTCCTCGAGGTTGTTCAGATTAGGTTATTTCAGTTCAAAAGGTATTCCTGAAGGAACGGCGGCGGCCTACTTCACACAGTAACACAGATAAATAACTGTCATGCATGGTCACCACCATACTACTAAAGTGACTTTAGAAATAAGAAGGGCCACATTGTGGGCCCCCATTTCGCACTTGTTGTCCTTTGCCCCTCAGCCCCCCTTTCCCTAAGTCCCAATAAAACAAACCAGAGAGAAATCCAATTGGCAACAAAAATTAACTATTTATATTGACACAAGGTGAAGAGAGAGAGAGAGAGAGAGAGAGAGAGAGATCAGTTTCGGTATTATTATAATATACAGTATACAAGAAGAAGAGTGTATTTATTATTTATTAATAGGAAACAAACGATAAGAAAACACAAAAATATCAAAATAACAACAGAAGAAACATTAAAAGTGTTCAATTTCTGAATGGGAATGAGATTTCTTTTGAGATTTCACTGTCTTTTCTGAAGTCTGTCGACAACCGCGACCTTTGAAAACTAGTAGAAAACGAATTCATTCATCTTTTATTATTATCCACACTAAGACGATAATAATATACTGGATATTTTTTCGCGGCTTTTTTTCTTTTCTCCTTTCTTCTTCCCTTATTTTATTCCTCAGTCAAAAAGCTACCCTACCCCCCCCCCCAAAGGATCCTCCTTTTTCATTCATAAAAGATGATAAAACAATCTAATCTTAGAGAACTTCCTCCTCCTTTTTCAACTCCCTCCCTCCCTTTTTCCATCTTTTTTATTTCAGGATTGTCGAAATTCTTAATTAAGACAAACTTTTAAGTTTATGCATTTCATTATACATGCATAGAATAATTATACAAAATGTAACCAACACCCTAAGTTACCTAATTTTATCCAGGGCTTTTAATCCGACCACCGTGTGACCACTTGAGAGACTTAAGCTGTAGAAACACCGTCAATTTTAATGTTTTGCGTGGGCCACGCATTCCATAACATTCCTAAGTATTACACATTTTGAACAAAAAAAAATGCGCCCCGTACGACGCACACGGATTGACAATCCAAAATGGACCATTTCTATCATTTTAAATATTTTTTTTTTCGAATAACGAAAACAAAACTCTTTCTTTTCCATATTAATTTCTATAATTAAATATTTCTTCTAATTAAAACAGGCCTCATTAAGTACAATTCCAAAATCATTTCCATTAATAAGCTCTAAATTTATGTCTAGGTGCAAGAGAGATTTTTTTTTACGATGACATCTTTCAAAATAAACTTTTTCTGAAACTTTTTAAAAAGCAACTTCACCATTTTCCAAGTGGAGAAAAATGAAAAATGTGATCATTTTCATCAAACTTCCATTAAGTATATTTTAAAAGATGGAATTTCGTCTTTCCACTTTTGTTTACTCTTCTAGTTCCAAGAGAAAAAGTTTATTCTTCACTAGCGCCATTTACCCTTTTGAGATGGCTGTCTAAAGATATCATTTGACCGTGTAGCACTAGACGGCGCCACCGTCTCCCCCTAGAAATGCATTGAAAACACAGACCTTCGTTTTTTCAAGGCAACATTTAATAGTGATATCTAATACAATCGTCAGGTTCTCTTTGCTAAACATGTGTTGTAAGGGGTTTAGAATGTTTTATGGCTTAAATAGATTGCATTTCAATGAATTAATTAGTGCAATTAATATTCCTTCGCCTATGGTTATTAACATGGGTTTAGAAATTGCTTTAAAACTTGAAAAAGTCAGACGAAAATGGTATAATTTTTTAAGAAATCATGTGAATGTCTATTTTAATTTCGTACATTATTAAAGGATGTTTAAAACTTAATTGCACACGATTCACAAGGAAATGTAATGTGGCGCCATCTGAAGGGCGAAGTCTAGAATGAAACATGTATCCATAGCCACCTCAAGTGCTAAGAAGTTAGCCCCTTTCTTCATTGTTTCAAAATTTAAAACTTCAGGGGTTCAAAATTCAAGACAGGATCTAAGTGATACTTGAACCCTTTAAACAGGATTTCAATGTAGAAAAAAAAAACGATGTTTTATTCAGTATTTTTCTTGTTGAACCCTGTTTGGAGAGTTCAAGTTTAAAGCATAGCCTTAAGAATTTGTAGCTTAGCTCCACCTAATGGATGGATTGAAGATGACATTTAAAAAAAAGGGTTTAAATTCGTTAGAAAAAAGATCAGCAATTTCTCTTCTGTTTAAGTTGTTGAATTGGGCTTTTTTTATGATGAAAATGAGGTGCGAAGGAGGAGAAGACGATTTATTTCCGCCTGAGCCGCAAAGACACACACACAATTGACTCCAATCGAATTCCAAAATGAACGAAGAATGATCATCATCATCATCCAATGTAAATCAATCAAACGTGTAAAAAAGCCCCCTTTTTAATCCCCCCCATCCCAAACACAGTTAAAGTTACAAAAGTGTAGAATAATCGTAAAGTAGCTTATACACGACGATCAATTCTGGCTTGTTCATACAAGGAGTCTCTCTCTCAAAATAGAATTCCGCCCCGTTCATTTTTCTAGTGAAATTGTACGTCACTTGAAACCCTATTTTTCTGTCTTCTCTTGCATCCTTTATTGCATCCAGCCATCTTTTCAAATTATGTACGCTGGGCATCGCCCTTTAGGCCTACTAATCGCCCTTTACTAACTGCAGCCCAATAAGAAAGGTTGTCATTCACTCGCTCAGAATTGAAACGAAAATCTGAAGCAAAAACAGAAAAACTTCGAATTGAAGATGGAAAACCAATTAATTATTAAAAGAGATATTGAATTAAACAAAATTCAACACCTAAAATGATCCATTTTGTCTTTGAAAAGGAAAGATGGACAAGCCAACATTGATCGTGTATAAGCTACCTAAAAGACAAATAATGTGCCATTCATTCACTCGTTCGTTCTCTGTTGTATTAAATTGACAGCTGCCTTTCTCTCTCTCTCTCTCTCTCTCTCTCTCGACACATAATCAACTTAAAAGCTAGAAAGAAACCTCCGGAACAAAAAAAAAACACAAGAAACGAATAAAAAGACAAAAGAAAAAGAGTTTGACACAAAGTTGAATAAAGTTAAGGGTGGAGTTTCTATGTGAATTAATATGCACATAACAGATGAGTTTAAAGTCTCTCTCTTTTTTTTAAAGTTGTGTTCACAAATTTCACACAATTTTGAATGAAAAAAGTGGAAAAGGAGGCCAAAAGTGGAGGAAATAATATTCCTGACACGATCGTCTTTCTCCTCATTCATAAACACACGGCTGCATAACAATAATAATATTATTATTGTTATTATTATTATTATGCATCGCATTGCAGGTTGAAACCTGAGGAGGAGGAGGAGTTAAGGGGTGGATATAATATCACCTTCCCCCTCCTCCTCGTCCGTCTGTGTGGGTTTTGTGTTTGTTCTTCTTCCATAAAATCATCTCATTTGAATATTAGTTCGGGTGGACAAATTCAAGTGTCACTTCGACAAACACAAAACATTACCTCAAGTAATTCAAGAGGGGTGCATTCGTATACCTGTCTCACTGTATGACGTCAGAAGGGTTGATTAAAAAAAACACTCCATGTATAAAATCTACAGATGCTTTTGGATCATCCTGTAAAAATCCCCTCCCTCCCTTCCTCCCTCCCCCAACCCTGTATAAATACGAATTTACTTCAATTAAGAAACTTGAAGAGTTGCAGATGGCCCCACCAACAACACAATTTCATTTTTTACGTTAGCAATCAGGGAAAAGCGAAAGAAATCGATTAGTTAATTATAATAATAAGTCTCTCTAAATTACACACGCATTCCTGGAGCCAAAAGAATGTGTTCCCAGTGGAGGATCCACATTCCAACACTGGAACTAATCCTGCTTTAATTGAACAGTTAGCACTTGACCTTGAAATCTAAGTCATAAAACCCTGTTCAGAGAGTTCACGTGAAAAGTTCTCCCTGTTCAATTAAGGCTGGAGTCGTGGCCTGTTGATGGGCGGGCCCCTGCAGAAGGGGGCCCAGATCAGCACCCAAAACAAATCGATTAAAAAAACATAATGCGAAATTAATTACTAGATTAATTAATTATTACCTTGAATCGAATACAGTTAAATCTGAAGCCAATTTTCCAACGTAATGCATCGAAAGCAAATCTCCGTCTTTCGTCCTCCGTTCGCAATTGTCCACTTGGTGTTCAACTTTGACCTCGAGTTCATCGAAACGCCCCCCTTCAACCACCCCCAATAACAGGAGGAGGAGGAGGAATACAACAAAAGGACAACAATAATAATAACAACAGGTGAAAAAGTTCTTCATTTTCCCGCCACAACAAAACTTCCAACTTTGGATTAAAAAGATTTCTTGTTCTTCGTTTACGAACCGACGACGACGACGACGACGATAAGAAAAAACTTTAGATTTGCAACGAAACTTACTGAATGCACAACTTACTAAGAAGACAGACACCGGAGAAGACGCGTCAATCAACCAATTTGCCACGTCAACAAAACAAAACATCCATTCGTATATTACAGTTGTTCCTTTTCCCGTCCTACCTCCTCCTTCCGCCGCCGTCGACGCCGTAAAAGTCAAACAAACACAACGCTCATTGGAAGTTGGAACAAGAGAGACAAAAACATAACACAAGAACACGTGGACGAGAAAGAGCCTTAATTAATGGGACGTATGGCGCCACCTGTTGAAAGAAACAACAACTAAGTAAAAAAAAGTACTTTTTACGCGACAAGTGGCGCAACCAGAGCCATTAGATAGAGAGTTACGCCCAAAGCCATATGGATGATATGCGCACTGGGCACTATTGACTTATACTGCCATCTGTTGGCTTTTAGTTAACTTTTAGATTTAAGAGGGTGTTTGGTAAAAAAGAAGACATGCATATACGACGAGTCGATTATTTTGCCTGTAGGCGGTATGAGTAGTTGATACAGGTGGAAAGCACTATCTCTATGACTTCTCGCTTCTCAATGAAAATATGAAAAACACGCCGATTGGTTGTTTTTTCTAGAATTCGTTTGATAGTTCTGGTACGTTAACTGCTCCTCCTGATCAATGATATTCGATTTTGAAAACTGTTTCCAATACTTCAATGATACGAAATCAATATGAAACGATTTTGATTAAAAAAAAATCATAAATAAACTTTTTATTGATTGTTAAATAAATGTCCCATGTATTTTCAATGCAAATAAATCAAAATAAAACGATCGATAAAAAGTTTATTTCTAAGCTATTTTGATTTAAAAAATTTCTTTGATTTGTATTTCGTATTATTGAAGTATTGAAAACAGTTTTCAAAATCGATTATCATTGATCAGGAGGAGCAGTTTACATACCAGAACTATCATAAGAATTCTAGAAGAAAAACAATCAATCAGCGTGTTTTCAGAGTGTTTTCAGCCACGAATTGGCGCGCTGGCAATTTGTGTGCTCCTCCCTTTTTTTAAAAAGACCAACGTGCACTCCTCCTGTTTGGAAATAGAACAACCCTCACTCAACGGTCTCTATGACGAATCTTTTTCTTCGTCAACTGCTGAGCCTCACCTACACTTCAAAGTCGACGCAGTCCACAACCGTCAAAAATATGCATGTCTTGTTTTTTACCAAACACCCTCTTAACACCGTCGCCAATACAAAAAAAAAATGAGACTTTATTTAAATTCTCAATGTTTTATTTCGACCAATTTCTCCTTTCATATTTTATATGACATTTTTACGTAAATATGAAAATTATATGAATGTTTATCACCATAACGTTCAAACTTCGAGCTCAACTTTAATGCCAGTAGATGGCAGCACTAACCTAATGTGAAAGACAGGCATCTGTAGACAGCTTCAGAATTTCTTTGATACCGCCTTTTTATGAGTTTCAAACCAAATATCAACCAATTGGAAATCAAAAGGGCGGAGTATGTGACATCAGACCCAGTAACAAACCAATTAGAAATTGCTGACGCTCATAAAAGGGCGGAGTCAAAGAAATTTTGAAGCTGTCAACAGATGCCTGTATTTGAAAGAGTTGTGCGTCCTCCTGTTGAATAACATCATCTTTTTTGACTAGCATCAGGCGACTAGAAATTTCGATAGCTTTTATTATACAATGCGCTCAATTTAAAGTTTCTTGATCTATGGCTGCTCTGCATTGGAGCGGCCAACTAGTTGAGCACTCAAACGGAGCGCACTATGTTAAAATCCTTATAGTAATTTATAGTCGCCAGATGTCTTTAGGTTTGGAAAGATACTATTCCGAATAAGATGTTTCTAAATACAAAATGAAACAACAACGGTGAAGAAGCGAGTGCGGAAGGAGAAACAATGCTTCATAGGTCACTTCGACTATTACGAATCCTGCCATCGATCCAAATCCACAATTCCACTCCACTGAAGGTGAACGGACTGAGATCTACTAAGATGAACCCACGTCCACCGGCACGTGTCGGTGTTGCCGCCGCCGCCTCCTCCTCCTCCTCTTGTCAAGTGGCCACCACGTTGTTAAGAGCCACGGTCCGGAACGTTCCCTCTGAGGCGACCGTCTCGTTGTCATTCGTTTACAGCGACCTTATCATCAAGAAACCGAGACAGTTCAATTTCCAAAGGCAACGAAACGAACCTCTCGATACGGTTAAGGCAAGGATTGTGGCCAACATTCAAAAACAAATCGACAAAAAGAAGAAGAAGAAACAAAAGAAGAAGGAGGAGGAGGAGAAAACGACAGAAGAATTACAGCCTCAAATCGACAACGAACTCGACTTGAAGGTGGAACTGCTGTTGAAGCTAGAGGAAGAAGAGGGTGGAACGGTGAACTGGAAGGAGATCGCGGGAGACACCGTGTGTGCCGATGCCTTTACGAGTGGAAACAGACTTCTTATCGGAACTTCCGTCTTTGACGTGGTCGTCAATCCACCGACTGTCTCTTCACTTTCGCTTCCGTCTAACATTATGGCCTCGTTTCCAGTCCATCCCAAAGTAGAACTGGAATTCGCTTCTCTGCAACGTTCGTCCTTCACTTGGTATCGCAGCAGCAGCAGCAGCGACAAAACGAATCCTGACGAATGGGAGTCGGTCGGCAAAGAGTATTTCTACATGACGAGAACGGAGGACATCGGCCGTTTGTTGCGTGTCGTTTGCAGTCCGAAGAGAGAAACGGCCGACGGAAGAGAAGAAGTCGGAGAACCGTTAGAAGCCGTTTCGAAAGTGGCCGTCGGTGCCGGTCCCGGCCTCTGCCCCTTTGACACGAGACATCATTTCACGAAGATGCTAACCGATCGAGGAAGGTCACATCACAAGATACCTGCTTTTTAAACAAAACAAAGAGATTCATCAAACTCCTGACATTTTTTGCTTCTTCTTACAGTTTCAGATTCGTTTCTTACAACATTCTGGCCGATTTGTATGCAGATTCGGAATTCTCTCGAGAAGTCCTTTATCCTTACTGCCCACCTTATGCTCTCGCCTTAGATTACAGGAAACAGCTACTTTGCAAGGAACTGTCCGGTCCGTCCACGTATTGATTAGATCCAACCTCCTTTTAGCCTCATTGCGTTTCATTTACTCTTAAATTTTCAGGTTACAACGCAGACGTCATCTGTCTTCAAGAAGTTGATGAAAAAGTGTATGAAAAGGAATTGAAACCGACTTTTGGAGCGTTGGGAATCGGAGGAACATTTCATCTGAAGGGCGGTCAAGTGGCTGAAGGGTTAGCCTCATTTTATCGAAAATCAAAATTCAGGTTAAATTATCACTTTATTAAAATTTAAAGTGTAAAGGTCGAACTCGGTTTATTTCCTGTCTTTCAGGTACAAAATAAAGAGAAACTTCATTTATAAACTAGAAAGGCAGCTCAATCACTTGAGGGCCTTGGCACACAGGTGACTTTTGAAAGACTTTTTCACGACAAAATGAAGTCGAAAGGTCTCTGGGCTGACGTCGCAATATATTTTCTATGGAAAGACGGCAAACCTAGGCATTGTTTGCCAGTTGGTGTTGACATCTTTTAAAATAAACTTTTTACTCTATTTTGAAACGATCCATTTTCACTTTCCAAAGTATATATTGAAACATGAAAAAATACCCTGAATTGATTGAGCTACCCTTCTAGTTTTTAAGACACTTTTTTCTTGATTTTTTTTCCCAAAAGACAGAATAATTAAGAGTTCGAAAAACATAATACATGTTAACCGACACATTAAATAACGAGCAAAAACACTTGTCCTTCTAGTCTAAAGACAAGTCATAAGATGATTTTGTCAGAAGAGATCGAAAGGAATCCACTTTTTGCCAGTTTTCTGACCGCAGTGAATCAGAACGAGAAATTAAAGGAGACTTTCATGCAGAGAACGACGGCACTCCAAGTATTTTAACTGTATCCACACACACTCGTCAATATAAATAATTGTAACGATTCGACTTTGTAGGTGACCGTCTTGGAATCGTCCGAAGATCCAACGAAGACACTTTGTATCGGAAACACCCACTTGTACTTCCGACCGGACAGAGACAACATCCGTCTGCTCCAAACTGGAATGTGTGTGGCTTATTTGGAACAGATCGTGACCAAGGAAGCCTCGGAGCGACCCGATTCCAAAGTAGCAGCCATCTTGTGTGGAGATTTTAACAGCACACCGGAATTCGGAGTCTACCAATTAATGACCGAACGATCGATTCCGACCGACCACAGAGACTGGCGTAGTAGTAAGCAAATGAAATGAAGAGAGATAAACGAAACCAGGGACGGGGTTTTAACATTATAACAACATTGAACATTATAACAGACGAAGAGGAAGTGGTCCATGGTCTCTCGTTGAGCCACTCTTTTGAGATGGAAAGCGCCTGTGGAACTCCTCGTTACACCAACTTCACGGTCGGATTTGCCGACTGTCTCGATTACATTTTCATCGACAAGACCAAGTTGAACGTACAACAAGTAGTTCCGTTTCCCAGCGAGGAAGAACTGCGTCAACACGTAGCACTTCCGAGCGTGACGATGCCATCGGATCACATCGCTCTCGTCGCTGACATCCGTTGGCGCGATTTTACAATAAAAACGTCTTGACCAACGATAATGTTAGTTTTTTTTTTTTTTAAAGACAACTGTGACCAAAATATAATATTAAAGTTTACCAAATCTAGATGCTTTTTAATATTGTTTTCTATTAAGAGCCTAGAGACACTCCAGAGTTGCACGTGCCAACGAGACGTGGCCAATCTTGCAGTTGCCTAGTTGCTAAAATTGCAACGAAATGGCAATTCGAAATGTTATAAAAATTCCTTGTTACCTGAAGAACGCATTAAAGATTTTTTTCTTAAAGCTGAAACATGTTCATGAACGAACCAAAAGGTAGTTTGGTAAAATTGACCTTTTTTGAGGTCAATGACCTTTGACATGGGTCGAGCAACCAAAAGACCCTTGATACTTGAACTCGACACTCGCGAAGTGATTTGCAACTTCGATTATTCCTAAATATTATTCACTCTAAAGACAGTTTTACTGTTACAAAAAGTTGCATCTCTGACCTCTCCGAAGTGAAATTCGACAGTATTCAAAAAAGATTAATCGCTTCTTGAATGTTGTGACCAAGTGTATTAAAAGGTCTTATGTAGGTGGCCAATATTCAAAAGAATTTTCATTTTCTTCTACCTTTTTGAATTATGCTAATTTACTAGACCCATCTTAAAGTTCGTTGACCTCCAAAAAGTTCATTTTTTTAACTTGCGTTTTTCAGAAATATCTTTCAGCTTTAAGAAAAATTGTGTTTTCCTCAATATGTTTTTTGGCTTTAAGGTAATTTCATGACGTAACTTTGGAACTACCAAACTGACCACGTCTCATTGGCACGTTCAACTCTTAAGTGTGTCTCTAGGCAATTGCTGCATCCACAACCAAATAAAACCCAAAACAATAATAAACTTTTAATACAAAATTGAAGAAAAAAAAGTCTGAGTACGTGTAGCATTTACAAAACCCTTTGAGCCCGAGGGGTGCCCTTTTCGGTGTCACTGAAAAGTAGTGTCCTGAGAGAAGGCTCCAGCCAAACGAAAATCCCCCGAAGACGCTGTCCGACAGTACATGAACTGTGGTGTGGGCGCGCTGTAAGGCGCCGGTCGATGTACTAAACATCGTAACACGTATTCGCGTCTGTCCGGTGATGGAAACTCGAGAGACGGCGGAATGTCCGCAGTTTCTTCCGACTGAGAATCCGAACCAGACATGTTTAGCTCCATCTGAACGTTGATAAAAAACGACGATAAATTTACAACAAGATTACGACGACATACTGTTAAGGTACCTTCCGACTCTGTCGAAATAAGGCTAGAAGGGCTTTTCCAACCGGAGTTCTACTTCCTCCAGGCAAATCCACACTACGTTTGCTTTTAAGTAGCTGTTCCACAAAAGCTCCGACATCATCGGAATTAACTCCGACGAGGGAAGTTGCGTGCACAAACATATCATTGAGCGCCTTTGCTTGAGAGAGAGTAGCCTCGATCGAGCTCAACATCCCAATCACGTCCTACGAGATTAAACCGATTTAACCGAACCCTCGATTTGCAATCCTACGCACAAACTCATACTCGCCTCGTACTGTTCCACCGTCGGAGTCGCCGTTTTGCTTAAATGGTGAACCTGATTTGCAATCGATTCCAAAGCCGGTCTAACGAAGGGGACGAGTGGATCGTCTACATAGAAAGAATAAGAAGACGAACTCTCGCTTTAATTAAATATTTTGTGTACCGTTGTGGACGACGGTGATGATGGCCGCATGTAGGAGCGTAGGCATGAGGCCCAACACGACATCAGCCGGCTTTAGAGACGCAAGATAATGAAGGACTTTCTCTCCTTCTTTGGTGTCGTCAAAGAGACGCTTCTGACGACGAACCGGAATTGGTTTCGCACTGTTCCATACTTCCTGCCACACGTTTCCGGGTATCAGCATTCTAGAACTCAAACTTCCTAACCACCAGAACAGATTTCGAATATAAAAAGAACTATAAACTGAAAGCAAAACACATCGTAAAGGAACCTCTGTTAGGTGACTTTCCATTTCCATCGACCATTTCGTCGGCTTCTACCCAATCTCGAGGAGAATACCAACGAACGAAATCTTCCAGAAGACATCCGGGATTTGCAGCCTAAAGCAATGATGACATCCGGAATTGGACACAAACAACACACATTGTCGAAAGGATCTCACCTTAAACGCCTGCATGTCGGATAGAAGACACGCACTCTGCATTCGAGCACGAAGCTGAACTCCCTCCTCGTCGGTACCCAACTGGACGAGGACTTCTGCGTGTTCTTCCAATTGATCCTCAGTCATCGGCGACGGATCCTGTAAATCTCATCAGATATCTTATAAGACATGAATGACGACAGCAAAAAAAAAGCATTTTGGAGTGAACCTGTGTTATAGGAATGTATAATGGGACGTCTGAATCGACTAATAACAAGTCGTTGCATCTACGAAGACGTCCTTCCGGAAAATGCGCCACCGAATCCACAAAGAATTCTTGACATTCGGAAACTGGTTCTCTTTTCTCCGAACCGCCTTCTCCAGCATCTCGCTCGTTGCAATCGTAAAAGTCGTCGTCATCACTCGAACCACCACCTAAAAGACAAAGATGCAGAAAGGGATTTCTCCCTCTACTATTATAATTTCATTACTGTTTTCCGCTGCCGTTTTATTAGCTCCACTTTCACTGTTCTTCCTCTTCATCTTCTGTACTTCCGATTCCTCTCGATGTCTCTTCCTTCCGATGCAATAATTTAACATCTGAGACACGCAATAAAAATAAAAAAGACCTTTTAAATTACTGTAAGAGAAAAAATTGAAAACAATTTCATACGAAATTTGCTAAACCTGAAATTTTTGATGAAGGAGACAAGTGGACAAGTTGGGAGTTCCGAGCTCTAACCTGAAAAACAGAAAATTTCAATTTTGAAAAAAAAGCCGCCACACTCAAATACGAGGTCCAATTCCGAATTTCTTCAATAAAATTATCGAGGAAATTCCGAAAAAAAGCTTAAAACATAAAACCTCTTCATAGATAAAGTCTTGGAACGAAATTCCTCCAGTCTATACTATATAGTAATCAAAGTGTTCTTCAAATAATAGTCAATTGTTTAAAATTCAATATCGCACAAATAATAGAATCTTCACATTTCAAACTTCAGGTGGTTGTCACACTATCTCCAAAATACATGTATATTAATGTTCTTCTATAATTAGGGAGTCAGGGAGTGAAAAGAAAGGTAAAACTCGACAATATTTCCAATTTTGACACATCGATTGGTTATTTTGAAAACAAAAAAAAAACAATTGCCATCTTCTTAAAATAACAGACTTATTCTAATACGTTACTTAAGCCACAGTGAAACTTAAAGTTAAACTTAAAAACTCTCTCCATAGACTGACTAGTCGACTATAGAGTTTTGTCTTGCATCACGTTTTAAGTTTAACTTTATTTTAAGCTACGTTTTTTAATACGGGGATAAATCTTGAGGCAGTTTGATAAAGAGAAATTGAAAGTGATTTAGAAACTAGAACGGCTAGCTGAATCACTATTAATATTATCTTCACAGTGATATCTTTCAAAATAAAACTTTTCATAAAGATAAATTTTAAAAAATATCGTCTGCTTAAAGTTGTGTCATTTTCAAAGTGACCATAAAAAACGCATATTTTAAACACGATATGATTCAGCTATTACCCCTTCTAGTTTCTAAAACACTTTCAAGTTTCTCTTAACAGAAATAATCAATCTATGCATTTAAAATAATATAGTTAATTTGAAGTTGAAACAATTAATTTCCTAACATTGACGACCACTAGATGGCAGTGTTGTTCTCTTTGCAAAAAAAAATTCTAGTTTCTATTTTTAAGTTTTTTTTTTTAAAAAAAAAGATTTCTAAAAATTAAAAAAGGCCACAAAAAAAACGAGAAATTCTCTTTGTTTTCAGTTATTACAATAAAATATTAATTTTCATTTTTCCTGATTTTTCCAGGTATTTCAAGATTAATTCGGTGTCATTTTCCTGGATGAAAATACACTGAAATTCACTGGAAATGTGTAAAACAACAACCACATTTTCCTTAAATTCACCCTTTAAATTAAAATTTATGGCGAATGAAAGTATTTTCAGATATTGCGTATTTAGCAGAGAAAATAATAGAAGTATTCTGTGAACGTTTATTTTCTGCTAAGATTTCCGCGTTTTTTATTATTATTTTTATATAATAATTGTCCTAGTTTTAAATAAAATTTCAAACTCTGAGAATTCGAGGTTCTTTTTAATTTTAGTGAGAACCCAGCTTTACTTATTAAAGTTTATATTAGGCCTATATAATTAGGGAATGATTTTTGTGGAGAATCTATTGAGTTGATTACGAGAAATATATCAAACACTCTGATTGGTTTATCTGCGACCAGTTCACACCATGAGATGTAAGATCCCTAAGTCTCTAGTGCGCACGCGTAACGTTCAAACGCACCAACGTGCGCAGTAGAGTAGAGAGCGACCTTACCTTAACCACTTTTTATTATTCTGGGCCTTAACCTACAGTAATAATATCGTGGATACTACGAACATTGCAATTCTTATCGGGTTTTGACAAATGCATCATCTCGCATGGTGCAATTATATTTTTGTCCCTCCGCAACAGGCCTTCTTGGCTGCTTACAAGAAGTCCAATGAAAAATGCAAAAAAATGAATATATTTTTTCTTCTTCTCAAAATAATAATATTCATTGTAGCCTTGTAGGCCTATATATTATATAATAGAATGTAGAAGATAATTAAAATAGCATTTACTGTATCTTTAATTATTATTCAAGATGCGGCTAAATTGCAAAATTCAAAATGTGAGGCGGCGAATGGAAAATATTATTAGGAGAAAAAAAAACTAACTTAACATTAGGAATGTTATTTTTTAGAAAAAAATAAAAATTAAAAAGCGAAACGTTTTTCATTTTGGAATAACTATTCATAAATTTAAAGCTTATCTTTCAGATTTCATGGCGTTATGAACCATTCGAAATGCCGACCAAATTAAAGCTTTCAACGAACAAAAAAAAAGAGTTCAAAAAAACCAACAAAATTAAACAACAACAAAAAAAGTTGCCAACAAATCTGTATTTTTTTAAAGAAAACCTCAAGAAAGGAAAACATGTTGGAAGAAATTACTTTTCAAAGTAATTAATCACAATTACTACCTTCATATTATATATATACTCAATTACAAATTGTGACGTCACTTAAAACAATTACAAGAAGTGACAATGCAGCAGCGCTGGTTCACAATAATTAATCAGAAACACAGTTAACTCAAATTATGAAAAGTTTGAGAACAAAACTAGGTTATTAATTGCAATTAATGTTTCAAAAGTAATTTGAACGACTATTAATTTAATAATTCCAATATTAATTGCCAACACTGAAAAGAGGAGGCAACTGAAATCGAAGCGTCAAATTGTATAAATGGGAATTGGAAATTTGGGAATTGTCAATTTTACATTGTTATCAGTGCTTATCACCATCTTTCGCATCCGATTGGCGTAATTGTCCATTTCGCGAAATGCACGAAAATTGGTCAGATGCCTAACCTCGAAACGGACATACATTTCGTGTAATTAAGCCAATTGGATACGACCGACAGATACAATTTCCAAAATATGCAAATGAAGGGAAAAACAATAAAATAAAACTGGTTGCTCGATTATATGTAATCGGGATTAAGAAGAACAGTATAAGTGGTTTAGAAACTAGAAGAGTAAACGACTTTTCATATTACTACATATTTTTTTAAAATAAATTTATGGTAATTTTTTTTAAAAAAAAATGTCGATTTTCAAAGTTTGAAGTTTGTATGCCAGTGGTGGGTGGGTGGGTGAGTTAGATATGGAAGTGTTTGTTTTTTATGCATAATAATAATAATAATAATAATAATAATAATAATAATAATAAATAGCCAATTGTAAAAAAAAATAAAATTGCTGTAGGCTGCACGATTCCAATTAAAGGCCAATGACTCGGGACACTCTTGCAACAGCAGCAGCAGCAGCCGGGTGTTTTATATAAAAAAATATGCAATAAGGTAAAAGGAGGCTTCCGGAATTTCAGTCAAGTTCAACTGTGTCAATGGCTTATTCTTCTTCTTAAAATTGAACTGAATTGAAGATTTTTTTTTAAAAAAAAATGGTAGGCCTATATATTCTCTCTATTTGACGACGATACCAAATTTCGCAGGAAGTTTTTGAAAAGGTGAAACGGCAATTGATAGCATTGTCATGAAATAATAATAATCAAGTGACAAACGTGAAATTCATTTCTCATTTTCACCAGAAGGAGTAAAAATTCAGCCAACAACAAATTTCTTCTTCTTGTTTCACTTTGAACAACAACAAGTGTCAATTTATTATTATTTTGTACTTCGTAGACTTAGGAAGAAGACAGGAGGAGAAATGAAACGAGAGAAAAAGTGGTGGTCAGTCAGGTGGTGGTGGTGGTGGTCATCTCAAAAGAAGAAAAACCAAAATATGGTGATAAATAACGAAATAAATAAAAGATAGGTAGGTTCACGGGTGGGGCATTCACCTCCTGAAAATGCCTCCACCACCCAACCCTCAAGTGGGCCTATTTATTACCAACCGAAAGTAGTAAAGAAGAAGAAGAAGAAGAAAAAAAACACATTAACCTCTTACGTCGACCTTCGCACTTATTTATATATTAAAAATCACATAGGTGTATCATCATCAGGTGTGTCTACTTTAATACAAAATATACAATTGTGAATAATTCCAATGGAAACAATAAATCCAAATACAGAAGAAGAAGAAAAAAAAGTGACCATATGACATTCCACAGAAAGGCAATACGACATTCTAACCTTTAAGTTATTGAACTACCGCCCTTCTAGTTTCTAAAACACTTTCTAAGTTTCTTCTCATTTTGCACCTGCTAGAGATAGATTGATTAAGAGTTCGAGAACCACCTTAAATTGCCATATTTAGCTAATAAGACTGTAGCTTTGTAGCAGTCAAATAACCCTAATTAAGATATATTGTCATATGTGTATCATATCTTTCTAGCAGTCATTGACTGGTTTACAAGCACAGCATAATGACAGTCATAAAATGATAAATCACAAGCAGTGACATCTCAACGTATGAGACTGTTATGTTTCTTTCTGTAATGAGGTTTTGGAATTACAGAACTCCACTTAGAATATGTAACAATTGTAATTATTATTGTTGGTGTAAAATGTGTTTAAATAAAGACAACTATTATATATGAATAATATGATGGTAGAAATGAAATGTTTGCAATAAATGGTTGTTTTGTAAATTATCTAATTAAAGTATTATTGAAGATTTATAAATAAAATGATGATATAAACAAAAAAACATGGCTGCCACCACCCGTGTGTGTCTTTCATAATTAAGACACACGAAGACTTGTGTAGTAAAATGAATTGCTAATTAGTGGATGTGACAAACGATGTGATGTCTAATTAATTATTGCCCTATAAATTAACATATTTCTTGTTGTATGGAGGATACAACATTCATCTTACGAGCGTAATTTACATTTATTAGAAATCTTGTTCATTTCAATCTGATAAGCAGATTCAAATGGAAACACGATTCATTTAAATAGAAAAGTGGAATTTTCAAGAAATTTCTGCTCGTTCATCCTAAAAAAAATTCTATTTATTTTGTTGGTTAATTAACTGCATTTTAATGAAATAAATTCAACAAAAATACAACTGAAATCAATATCAACATAAAGTCGAATTGTTTTGTTTTCCCTTGTTTCCACTTGACGAAAATCGGAGTGAAAATGCTTTTTCAACTGTAATTATATAAAATTAACCAAAAAAGTAATTGTTGAAATCATTTCAAATATAGCAGAATTTATTTTCAACTTGTAGATTCTGGTCGCCAATTTTCGTTCCTTTTTTAGTTTCGGTGAATTTACTATTTTAGCATTTCCTTTCCATCAATTGACCTAACATAATCAACTAAACCACTAAAGTGACTAGAACGGCCCATTGTTTGACTGTCCTGTCGCATTCCTCACAAACTGTCCAACAAATAGAAATTACATTAGCTCATTTCACTATAGTAAACTGCCTTCTTTTTTTCTTCTCCAAGTTGAAATTTTCACAGTCTAATAATTTTTGTCAAGTGGAAACAGGGTCTCTCCTCAACTTAAAAATATATTCATCTCATGATTTGAAGAAAACTAAAATAATTTTAAAAAAACCACTTTCATATTTTAAAAAAAGCTCCGAAAAACATCTTTTCTTTCTGTGCAATCGGAATACCTGAATTTTTGATCAATGAAGTGGTTGGTTGGTGGTCACTGGTGGTCAGCAATAAACAGCGGTCATTGCCCCCCCCCTCTCACTCACTCTATTAACGATTACCAAAGACTAACCCTGGGCCATATATTAGCACAGCTGCTGCCTCCTCCTCCTCCCGGTCAGGTTCCATGAATGAAGTCAATTTTATATTATTATATTAATAATAATAATAACTCCATACAACTTCATCACAACCAATAAATAGATAGATAGCGAGGCTCATTACTAAGTTATTACAAGTGTATGATGTGTCATAGCACTTGGTTCCATTTAATTGGCTTTAATATATTAAAGATGCTGCTATTAGATTACAAATATATATTCTTCACCCGTAAAAAATTCTCTCTTTTCCCGTCTTGATTTCATCCGTAGGTAAAAAAAACACAATTTGAAACATTGGATAAGAGGAGAGAGAGTAAGAAACAAAACGAAAAGAGGGTCGCGCGGGGTACCCCACCCCATTTCAGATTTTATCGACATTTTTATAGCTGGGAGTCAACTTCGATTACAAAACGATCAGAGAAAATTCTTCTTGAACTTGAAAAGAATAAAACTTGCGCGCCCATTCCCTAAAGATCCCTAAAATAGATCACAACAAAGGCACAGTCTTAAAAGTGGTTTTAAACTAGTTTAAACGGGGGGGGGGGGTGTCTCTCTCTCAAACTCTGTTTAGTCTTGTGTTTCAGATGAGCAAAACGAAGAGAAGAAACTAGAAAGAAGGTAGCTCAAGTTGATCCTTTTGGAGACTTTTTTTCATGTTGATGTATATCTTTCAAAATAAGCTTTTTATGTCAGTTTGAAAATGAGCGACCATAAGCAGACAATACTGTTTGTTGTGTTTTATTAAATTTTGAAAGAAAATACTCCTTTAAATTACCCTTTCTAGTTCCTCTTAATTTTCCATCATTATCCATCATAATTAAGGTTTTAACACTTGTAGCTAATTAAAAAGTTGCTATTAGATGGTGGTTGCAACCAAATTAAAACCAATCAAACAATTTTTTTTTCACCAAACAAACTTTATTTTCTTCAGAGAAGATAAAAACGAAGGTGCATTTTACATATTATTTCAGAATTAATTTAACTTATTATTTTCAATTTTTGTTCGATTAACGAAACGGCGATTTTTCTTTCATGTTAATTTCCATAGACAAAAATGTCTAACAATTAAAATAGTCTGAACTCATTAATTAAAGATTCAAAAATCCCTTCCATTCATTAGCATTAATTTATATCTTGATGTAATCGTTATTTTTATATCTTTTAAAATAAACTTTTTATGTCATTTTTAAAAATGAATACGATCATTTTCCAACTGCAATAAAAAGTTTATTTTAAAAGATATCGTTGTAAAAATTTGTCTTTTCGCCTTCATTTACTATTCTAGTTTAAAATGAATCTTGAACCCTCACTATCGCCTGCCATTCCACTATTAAATGACTGAAGACAGTGAAGATCCCTCTCGTCTAGGTGGTGGTGGTGTCCATTCTCCTGTCAATCGGACTCCAACTGGGGCTAAGTGTGTCTCTTCCACGAGAGACATGTAATTGGCCACTAATTGGCTTCATTTTCAAAAAAGGGCTACAAATGGGCACCGAAACAAGAAGAAGAAGAAGAAGCAGCTCCTCGCAGCCTTATTTATTATAATGACGAGAGAGTAATCTAAAAAAAGAGGGGGCCCGTCGCTCATATAAAAAATACACCTTTTAAATAATAAATTCCTAGAAATTGTCTTCTCTCTTATGAATAGGCTATAAAAAATAGAAGTGTCATAAAACAAAACACACGAAATACAATCATAAAAAACGACAACAAAAAATAATAGTTAATTATTTAAAATGCCCAGTAATTTCTCTCTCTCCCTTTGAAACTTTCATTTCTTCGTATGTTCGCGCGTTCCCCCGACTCGCAATCAATTTTAAAAAAGTAGAAAATGAAGAAGGCTGAATTTTAAGTAGATCGCCAACCAGTTTAAAATAAGCTAACTACTTTTAACTAACCACTTTTATAAGAAGACTCTTTCTCTCTCCCTACATTTAATGGGCAACTTTGAAACAAGTCACAAATTAAAAGAGTAAAAAACTGAAAAACCAAATTCAAGAAAAGCTAACAATTTCTTCTCTCGAATTCAATATAAAAACTATTGTCACTGACTACACTACACCTTCTAGTTTTTAAAAACGGAGAACTTCAACTCTCCATACATTTAACATGAACAAATAATGAAAAACAAAATGGATTCTCTAAAAACTAAACAGCTCAGTAGAAATCAATGAAACTTCTTCTTAAACATAACTAACTCCCTATGAGATAATTTCTCCTTTCAATTCCATAATAGAAAATGACCATCACAAATTTAAAACAGGAAATATTTTGAAAAAACTAAGTAGAAATTGAATGAAATTGTCCAAAAAGAAACTTATTTTCTGTCTTCTTTAACTTTTATGTTCATTGATTTAGTTTGAATGAACTTAAGTTAGGAACCAATTCTCAGTTTGAGTTTGCACTCAACTAAAGTAAGCCGCGTCCACACTTAGGAATGCAATTAAGTGGAAAAAAGCCATTTCGACTTTCAGCAGGTTTCCTTCTGCAACAATGTCTTTAAATGTCTCCTTCGCCACATGTTTCACCAAATGATCTATTCTGTGTTTCAAGCAGAGACAATTGGAGATTTATGTTTCACTAGTGTGGATAGTCTCCCTTAGTTTCATCATGTTGGGAACATCTTTGGACGTAGACATACAGACACAATGCAACACAAATGTCTCCCCACTTCTTTGCGTGGACACACACCTTTATGCAGTTTCAACCATATGAATCTTGTATTTTTTTGTCTTTTCTTCCTTCCAAACATTACAGTAGAAACCTTAAGGTTTGGTCAAACTCAAGTAAAACTGATTTACAAATTTAAATACTATTCTTCTTTCCATATGAGACACAATCGCACAGAGAGAGAGAGAGAGAGAGAGAGAGAGAGAGAGAGAGGGAGGGAGAGAGAGAGAGAGAGAAAACCCTCCAAAAATGTTTTTCATGTTCTTGTTGTAGTGTGTGACTGACTGACCAACCTATAAATGTAATACACGGTCATTGAAACCTCCACCCATTCCAACACATTGTGTAATCACGAAAACACACTACAAAACGTGCTTAGTGTGCTACTCCTAACCGCAAAGACAATGCCCTGATTAACACACAAACCCATCCCTTTTCAAACACCCCCCATTTTCTGCTCATCATCGTCATCGTCATCATCCTCATTGAGGATTCCTCAATCATCATGAATGATTAAAAGAATAAATCATTAACTAGAAGTAAATGTAGAAGACAAAAAAAAAAGAACATGAAATGTCATATTTAATGACACATTAAAAAATCGCTTTTTATTAAAACAAAATAAGGGAAGAATCACACTCGCTGAAAAACCAGCAGAAATAAATAAAAAATCAGAATATTTATTTGGTTTTTCTTCTCCTAAAAATAGAATTATTTGGATGATCATCACTCATATTGCATTTTTATGTTGATTTTTTAAAACTCTTTTTATTCTGTTTATTTTTAGGAGCAATATGAAGAAAAACTAGAAAATGTTTTACAAACTAGAAGGATAGCTCAATCACTTACTTTTCATGTTTGATATGTTACAAAATGAACTTTTTTTTTAATAGACAAAAATTAAAAAAAATTATCTTCTGCTTAAAGTTGGTGCATTTTCAAACACAAAAAAGTATATTTTGAAAAATATTAATATGAAAATATACCCTTAAGTGATAGAGCCGCCTTTCTAGTTTCTAAAACACATTCGAGATTCTCTTCATCTCGCGCCTGAAAAACACAATAATCAAGAGAGAATCGAGAAGCGCGTCGTTTACACTTTAAACCCACCTGAATAATAATAATAATATAACTACTCAAACCCCCCTCCTTTTCAACCTCCAAAAAATATGTCTCACTGAAACAATTTCACATTGCACATAATATACATATATATTCTAATGCAAAAGAATAAAATTCAGTGTTTGAGGTTCTGAGAAAATTCCTTTTTATAAGTTATTTTTTTTTTGTCATAAAAATGTTTCCCAGCATTAAAGAACCTTTTTTTTTCTTTTCTTAGGTGAATCACCACCACCGACAAAGTGAGTTAACCATAATAATAATGACTGGAATAAATGGAAAGTGCTACTAAATATAAGGTTTGTTCACTCCCCCGACTTTCACCCGTCATTTAACGAAGAACCCACTTTACTTTTTGGACTACTTAAGATTTGGGTAAGTTACACAAAGACTAGAAGAAGAAAAATGTCCCCCATCCCCTCTTTTTAAGTGTCTTTAAAAAGGGTTTCCTAACGGAACTAAACATAGTTATGGAAACAACAACGAACCACAAAAAATACTATTTCTGTCAGACCGAAAGAACAAAAAGTAGAAAGAAAACGTCTTATTATTATTATTATTATCATCACCATCACCAAAACTCCCAATTTCTTTTTGGCGACATCATCCAGTGTGAGTGAGAGAAAACGAAAAAAATCCCCGTTAAACACAGGGGTTTTTTTTCTCGTTGAAAACTACAATTCTCCATGTTCCAATGATTTCTTCTTATTTTTTGGCAATAATTGTTGCAAGTTCACACTGCCTCTCCTCTGAATTAAAGCCTATATTTTAAGGTGGCCAGCCAGGTTCAATGTAACATCATCACTGACCCACACCCAATACAAATGCAACTTCTTGCGAGACCCAAACAAACTGTCTCCAAATGCATTTAAAACTGAATCCTCATTGTAATCATATCAAACTTAAATATTAAGCTGCGTACAGACGGTCAATTCTGGCTTGTCCATCCTTTGCTTTTCATATGACATTTTATGTGGGTAACACATGTTTTTTCTCTTTACAACCAAGATAAATCCATGTCAGAAACACAAACGCAAAAAGTGTGCGAAGAATCGTCTGCTTTTTGAAGCTAAAGAAGCTAAATCTTGCTTCAAATGTCATCCATTTTATTTTTTACGTTCTTTGAATTGTATTGCAGATGAAGCACTAAGTACAGTTTGCGCCATCTATTGACCACAATCAGTTTCGGCACTAAATGCTCCATAGGATGTGCTCTTAATTGAGTTACCTCCTCTGTATGGTTATCTTGATTATAAATAGTTGCCTATTTTCCCATCATCACAAAACTTTTCCATTTTAACAAATGCTTATGTTCTTACGTTGCACGGCTTGTCAATCCACGCTACAAAGCTTCCTTAAGTTCAACCCAACCAACCAATATTTAATAGCAATAAAAGTTGGATTGAATTAACAAAATCAACCACATACACGTATCGATTTTTGAATTGAAAAGCCAACAATTGATCGTGTGTACGCAGCTTTAGGGTCTAACATAAAAAGTGTCGCGGCCCTAAAGATGTAACAGGCGCTCGTTTAGAATGTATTATGAAATTATCAAGGATTTAATGCATTTGAAAACATGTGTTCCATTCACTGTCATTCGTGTTCATATACACGCACCTGAGTAACATTGCACAGTTCCATTGTAATTAGAACAATTACATGGATCTCCTCCAATCGCCTCACATAAATGCTGCAATGTCGAAGGCCACAAAGGCCTGTGGCAGACGAGACAACAATCCAAATGCAACATGCAAACACAATGAATGAATGGGCAAAAACAAAACAAAAAATGCGAAAGTTGTTTGTGCCACTGACTGACTGACTGACTGAATTGCATTCAAAAACCTTAATGTGGTTATTAATATACCTCATTATGGACAGAAAAACCTTGGCATTATTTTCCATTCAAACTTCAGAGGACAGAGTGAAAGAGAGAGAGAGAGAGACGAAGAGGAGGACCTTGTAGAATTTTGAAAACTTAAAATATGACAATAGACAGAACAATGGAATCACATCATCATTATCATCTAAATAAAATGCTTAATATATGTTAAAAAGAGCCTTTTCTTTTTCATTTCAAACTAGTAATTACAAGATATATCATTTTAGTTGTGACAAATGAGCGTAACTTTTTTAAACTTGATTCCCAATATATTATAATAATAACCAGAATAAAGGAGAATATATTTACACCTGTGTGAGAGATAATAAAATGGAATTGATAAAAATCGAACTTTACAGTGTAAGAGAGAGAGAGACACGCCCACATGATAATAAGGACCAGTGACCACAGAACCATATATGGATGAAGAAATCGGTAAGAAATAAGATATGAATTAGAAAGTAGAAACGGTCACTTCAGGCTACTACTTTAGATGACAATCTTCAAATTTTCATGGAAACTTCGTACGATTGACAATTTCAACAAGGTCAACTTCTTCTCTCGACTGGAGGAGGTTAGACCATGAAGGAGAGAGCAGCCCGGGAAACATTCTCTAAGGACTGGAGCTGGTTTTAAAGCTCTCTCGGGGAACTCTTGATTAGATATCTTGTCTTTTTAAAGAGAAATTTGAATATGTGATTTACAAACTAGAATAGTAGCTCAATAACACATTTTCATGTTGATATCTTTTAAAATAAACTTTTTATGTCAGTTTCAAAAAATGAGCTAGCTTTTTAAACAAACTATTTTTTTTCAACTTTAGTCTATTAAAAGTTTAGTTAAAACGTAAAACAATATGAAAGTACTTTTAAGAGTGATTGAGCTACCCTTCTAGTTTCTACAACACTTTCTCATTTCTTTTAATTTTGAATCCTGAGTTCGAGAGGTGCCGTCGTTTACACTTTAAAACCCCATTAACTCTCTCACTGAGCCACCAAATTGAAAATGGCATTTGAACGCCACAGTTGAAATGCACCCAGAATTCAATTGCAACTTTTCGACTTTTGCTCACTTGATTATTTTTCTTATGGCACTTATTCTCGCCTAAAAATGTGTATTTATACATTTCATTTGTTTCCTTGAATTCATCTAAAACTAGACCCAACAACTACAGTCTAAAACGATTCTAAATATTTATTAAAACTGCAGATAAAAACAACAACAACCAGAAAGAAACTTTAATCAGTTGTTAAGTGGTCGCCACGTAATGCAGTGAAGCCTGACGACACTAATTTATCGCACTTTCATTTATTGTACATATTAATGGTACTTAACTTTCTAGTTTTTTTCGTCATTAAATTATTCTTCGGCTATTGAAAAGAAACAACATCATCACGGGTCGATGGATGAATTTACGGACGATGATGATTGTTTACGGAAGAGGAAACAAAAATAAGAAAGTAAAATTTTGTATATTTTCTGTGTGTGTGTTTTGTACCCCCCCCCCCCCCCCCCCCCCTACGCCTCCGTATATCTTAAATAATAATCTAAAAATGACCTAAACAAGGGTTCGTTTTAGTTTCGGATCACAACTTTACAAGGAAGAGGAATTATTCCCTAGGGACTATTAAACTTTATTATGTATTCATATAATTTCAAAATTATATGATTTTATTACTATACTCATAAAATGAAATGGGGAAATTGTTTCGCATGTGTCGTCAATTAATGTATAATTCAAACACTTTTGCCGAGAGTTTCCTCCCCTCCTGAAAAGACGACAAACCTCCTCCGACCTTTAGTCAGATCCAACCATGTCCATGGACAGCCCCAGCCATAGTTGTTACCTGTTGCGGAGTTTGACAGTAATATCCGTAACACAGTACAAAAGACATAATTACTTTCACTCAAATAAGGTTTCTTTTTAAGAAAACACAAACTAATAACATAAAGTCATAATTGGAAGTTTAGTTTTAATTGTTCTGTAGTATCCCTAATACAACCATCAACCCACAATACCTGCTGCGAACTGAACAATAAGTGTTGCGGTTGCAACACTGCAACACCCCCTGATGCCGCCTACATACGGATCCAACCTAGTATGGCTAACAAACCTAGAAAACCTAGAACTGGCACGTTAGCAAAACCCCACAGTCCCATTAGAGACGTACATAAAGTCCCATGCCAGTATATGGGGTGGTAATTTCATGAAAAATGTCCATAGTGGTCTTCACGGGTTTACTGAACCTTATAATCCTGGTGGGCTTATGAAAAAACGCACAAGAGCTCTTCATATAGTCTTTATTTTCCGGAAATTTGGGGCCAGGGGGTCTCATGGATTTTGTGGGTTGTGTTCACTACAGTATAAAGGTTTGTGGGGTGGGTTTCAATTCTTGTACAAATTTTGAATTTGAAAAAAATTACCGAGGAACCATCCAAGAAGGCCTGTAGCAGAGGGACAAAGGTCTCAATGCAGCATGTGAAATGCATTTTCAAAATCCAATAACAGTTGTTCCACTGCCTTCCTCTAATAGGCGCAAATAACCTGTAATATGAACCGGCCCTGCAAAAAATCTCTAATTTTTGTTAGAATGGCTATTTCTGCCCAATAATAATGCCCTACTGCACAGATGCACTGAACTTGAAGTTTGTTTAGGACAAGAGCCTTCTACTCCACTACTTCCACTTTTGGTGGTTGCTACGTATTTTTTATTCAAAGATTCGAAGTGGTCGGTTTTGGCAACAACCCGATTTCATTTTACAGTCGAAATCGACTATAAAACCCTAAAACTATTAGAAGATATCTAGCAATCGTACGTAATCCACCGTAGCGCCAAGGGCTCCATTACGCATACAGTTGCACCCATAGTTAAAAGTGACACAGGTAGAGTCCAGAAATTGCAAAATTTTAGGGTGAGCTGTAAATATAACATAGAGTGAAATACAATTGAATGATTCACACAGTCACACACAGGTAAGCATCTGACTTTGTAACCATGAGAAGAAAAAAAAACCTTCTCAATAACGGTTCGTTGAGCTTCTAAAAAGAACATTCATTGTATGATTTATCTTGTGTAGTAATTGTACAGAAGAAGAAGAAAAAAAAGATTGTAGCAGACAGTTCTCTCTCTCAGGAACAGTCTTCTCCTCATTCGTCCATTGCCACACCTGGAAGAAACTTAGCAGGTGGAAAAAGGAGGAACTTCTACAACAAAAGTCCGCCTTTTGTTCAACTTTGAAGGACGGTTTTCTTGGAGAGGAATAGAACATAATAACTTTTGAACACACTGTAACATAAGCAACACTGAGAGTTGCTTGAGAGCATTTCTATCTCTCTCTCTCAGCTTAAATCTCGGAATCAAAACGCAAACAAGGAATTTCTTCTTATTTTTTGTTTTAAATTTAATATACGTCGACGTCATCTTTATTTTGTTAAGTTTTTGTGCGCATTTTACTTTGATATATATATATATATATATATATATTTATGTAGAAACCGGATTTGAATATGTTGTTGTGACTACTTTTTGTTTGGTTGGATATTTTAACCAAATAGTGCGACTATTTATTAAATATTAAGCTTAAAAAGATGGATTCTTACTGTCTGTGGAATTTGTTGTGCAAATAATGAACGTATGAAGTGCAACCGAACTTAATCTTAATCATCATCGTCATCAGGTAAAGTACAGCCAATTCATAAACATTACTTTGTTACAGGTGAAATGTTGTACTTCAGTAATATACTCAATTATACGAGCGTAAGAGAAATAGTGTAAATTATAACATTTATATCCACTTTGCTATTGCTTTTTATACCAAACTAAACTTAGACATAAGATACAAAACGAAGTGTAAACTTTTTGATGTGAAAAATATGAAAAACGTAGTAATAAAGCCTCAGAAAAATCGCAAAAGAAGTGAAAAACAAAAATGTCGCCTCTAGTATTGCTTAAGATTAGTCCTTGTCGTTTCGTGCAAATTGCATGACGGATTTACTAGTATAATATATTAATATGGATTTGGTTAATTTGTCTTAATTTATATCAGTCGTTATGAACGCATTATTAAACCCCCTTTGTATTATTATAGTCATTTTAGAAACTGTTTTCAACCTACATTCCATCCGTCAAAAGTGTACCGAATCCGTTGAATCTCTAATTTATTAGAATATATGTTCAAAGTATCAATTAATTACATTATGCTAAACACGTTCACGGATAAATAATAAAAACGCTCTCCACACTCAAGTGTATTTTACTCACGAAATAACACACTTGAAACACATTTATCATTTAAACGAGACATTATTTAGTAAGAAAAAAAAAATTCGTTTTAGATCATATTCGTAATAAAAAAAAAGTTGTAGAATTTCTACCAAAATAAGTCACGACTTTAAAAAGGAGACATTAACAGAATTAAGAGTATAAGTTAATAAAGTCTAACGGCCACATTTTCTAAAACTTAAACAAAGATTAACTTCTACGGTGGATAAACATATTTCACATTTGAAATACACTCGGAATCTCAAAATCTCGAAACTCGAGATTCGAGTTAGAAAAAGCACGGAGAAGTTTTCGACTTATCGGTCAAAGGTCGACTTTATTTCAAGAACAGAAAGAAACTAACGGCCAAAAAAAGGTGTGAGGGGAACGGAAATATGACTCCCAACACCAAATATTACAACAACAAAAAAAAGGACACAAAACTATGTAAATTCATCATAATCATCCTATTCCAACAAGAACAACTCCTCCAGACATCTGACTTCTAGGAAAACGTACTAAAAACCAAACCACCGTTTGTTGGAAATTTCAACCTGGGTGGTCCATCAACCTCACCCTTTCCTGTATTATGTATTTTGCACAAATAAACCTAGGTAGGTTTTAGGTTGGAATACATTTTCCAAATGAAACCTGAATTCATATTCACTTATCTTGATTTGCATTTGAAGAAGAAGAGAAAACAACCTTAGAAAGAAAGAAACAAAAGGAAGGTCTTCAACGCAAGAATTTATTAAAATAGTTTATTTTTCTGTCTTCCAGCCTGTTTTTTTTTTCCTCGTCCGAGAAACACAATGCAAATATCCAAATGAGTGTTGTTATAAATAATGATATGACTCATTTTATGCCAGATTAATTCATTATTATGCTACGGTTGAGTTTAGTCGTAATTGTATGAGTCTTGTTTCCAAATTCAAACTAAATAAATTACATTTATGTTGCATTTGAGAATGTAGTCAGGATACAAAAGTAGGACCAGTTCGTTTGAATTCGACTAAATAGTTGCCCCCCCCCTCTTCCCCCCTGTGTAGTTTAAGATGAGTGATAGCTCTGAAATTGATTGGATTTAAACACTAGGTTATGATGCATCATGGGAAAGGCATCCTAATTGACTCATAATAAATAGCTACATGCGCATTCTGTCTGCAAGTCCTGATGTTAAAAGCTAATAGCCTCTCTAGCCATGCTCTTATCAAAGCCACAAATCTCGCCGGCGTTCTCAAATGCACCTCTCTCTCTGTTGATAACTTAAAATAAGGAGGAGGAGGAGGTGCTTGTTTTTCTTCAAAAGTTTCATTTGTGTGTTTTTCTAATTATTATTATTTGCACACCACCACCACATAGCAAAAATGATACTTAAGGTTGGTTTTTAAGTGTAAACGCCCCGTTTAGTGCAAAATGTGTTTTAGAAACTAGAATCACTTAATTAGTATTTTCAAAATAAGTTTTTTATGTGAGTTTGAAAATGAACCATTCCTAAGCAGATGATATTTATCAATTTTTGTCTATAAAAAGCTTATTTTGAAAGACATCAATATGAAAATACTAATTCAGTGATTCTATAGTTTCTAAAACGTGCATTTTGCATTTGAAATACATAACAATGCAAAGTTCGAAAAGCGCCGTTTTACACTTTAAAACCGCCTCAAGTTACCTTCTAATCTAAATGAAGTTGGTTTCGAAATGATGGATTAATTAATTAAGCAAGCAGTTTTGTTCGTTTGAAAATGGTTTTTAATTATCAAAATGTTATCTAAACCGAAATAATATATAAGAAATGGTTACTTCTTTTGTTTCTCCTCCTCTGGTATTTTTTCTATCTTCTAATCAAACAGAAGACAATAAAAGTCAAAAAAGAAATGTCATTGCTCCCCTCCCCCCTTCCCCCAATTCTTACTACAGTCTATATGTTCACAGGTAACAACCCCCTCCCCCCCATTGCCTACCTTCTTTTTTCCATGAGAAACAAATATATTTTTTTGGAGGTTGACAGAAAATAAATTTCACTTAAAAAAACGACAACTTTTCTTTTTTTCCTTCAAAATCTCAACATTTTTGTGACTTAAATACACATAAGTATCAGCATGTATTTTATTTCATATATGGCTAATTCTTCTTAGAAGTGAAATTACTTTTTCCAAGAAAAAAATATCAAAAACTCATGGATAATTTCTCAAGGGAGAAATTGAGAATTTGTCATTTTTCATCACGTGAAATGTCCACAAATTTCACAAGATATACGTAGGGCCTAACCAAAATAAAAAACCTTCCAGAAACATCTAGCATCCTTGAAATCCAACCTATATTTAATTCCAAAAGTCTCACAGGATTTCAAGGGATTTCATTTGTTTTTCTTAAACTGATAACTTCATAAGGACCATAGTCCATTTAGCCCAGTGGTCCACTAAAATCACTGTGAATTATTAAATAGGTGGCGCAAATAACAAGTGTAAAAACCAGACATCCAAATATGATGTAGGCCTAATTAATAATTTACATTTTAACAAAATGGAAGATGACATATTCGGAGGAGCAATACAACCAAACAATGTTGTTCCACTTTTGACCATTGTCATCCTACATACCTGTACATGTATAAATGTTAACCTAACAAGTGTGTCCCAATGCCACACTAACATACATTCCTTGGCACTTTGGATCTTCTCCCTTGATAAGCCTCTTTTTTTTACCTTTCTCTACCTTGTTTGTTACCTGTTTGTGGAATGTGTCATATGTGTGTATGTACTGTTGCCTATGTGTATGTGTGCTCCTTACAAAAACCATTGTAATTCAATTCCACCTTTTTGAACGAATGTTCTTGTTGTAATTTGGAAACTGACACAGCCCCATAAAACAATAATGACAGCATGTTTCAGAACGAATTATGAAAAATAAAATAAACGTCCATTTTATTATTAAAAATGAATTTCTCAAAAACCAAAAAGAATAACTTAACGTAGATGTCTGCAATATGTCTGAATGTAGTTGGCAGAAAAAATGGAACAAATTTGTTAAGAATTAAAAAACGTATTGAATTTATTGAAAATAAAAAACTCAAGTTTAAATTAAATTTTCTTGTTTTGTTTTTAAATTCAAGATTTTTTAATTATTTTGCCAATTTATTTCGATTTTTACGATATGTTATTAACAACCCCAGTAAATTTCAAATTTAACTACCAAGGGTGTGGGGGGGGGGGGAGGGGGGTCATAAAGGTATTAAAAAACTGTCATATCTAGCTCAAAGCCTTGTAACATCCAATAAAGAAAATTACAAAGTATTCTTATGACAAATATTGTCACATGACTGCCATGTACTGTACACTTTGGCGTCTCAAATCCTAACGAAAAATGCCATTTGTAAAGAAAAGACTATTCGGTTCAGAAAATAAGTAAATGGAGGGAAAAACTGTACTGAAGTGTCGGTGAAAATGATGTCATTCATATTTTTTTAAAAAAATTGACGAACACCTGGTTTTTGTAACTTGTAAGGAGGGGAGAGGAGGGGACCTACTGAACAAAACATACAATTTGTAAAAATCAGGTGTAGAAAAATAAACAAGGCGAAACCACGAACGAGAGAGAGAGAGAGAGATAAACACATCCCCATCGGTTAAAATTAAAGGCAAAGTCAGAGAGATCAAAAAACCCCTTTCGTCTCTCAATCATAATCGTTATTATTATTATTATTATTATTATTATTATTATTATTATTAAGATGGAAGTCATCAGTCTCCTCTCTCCCAAACCCTAAACTCATCAAGACTCGAAGAGTCATTAATGATGATAACAATTATCACCAGATTGATCCTTCTAATAATAACAATGTCCAACAAAAGTCCACCAAAAAAACAACATTACACAATACAGTAGTAGTTAAGAGATAAGACATCTCTAGAAAAGGGTGGAGTCAATGATCTATTCAGGCATTTCAGCTGACCATCAACAACAACAATGCGCTTATTAGAACGAAGCTTAATTATTATTATTCATTATTACGATGATCATTTGTAATTCTATTTCTAACTTAACTGGATGTAAAAAAAAATAATTTTAAACACCCAAATCACAATAGTCAAAAGAGAAAAAATGAATTCCTCAAGAGAAAGATCCGTGAAATTAGGACAATAAATAGATAAAACAAAAACGACGTCTGACAATCATTAAATCAAATTAGAATTAATTAAAGTCAGTTCTATTTATATATATATATATATATATATATATATATATATATATATAATATATATATATATATATATATATATATATATATTCCTATAATGATGTCAAGATCAACTGAGAGAGAGAGAGAGAGAGAAATTCAAAATCAAAAACTAATTAATGACCTAATAATAAAAGCCTATTATCAAGGTTTACTAGAATTGGTCACACTAGTAACTAGTATTTTAATTTGAATAAATTACTCGCAAGCAGCAGCTCAGAGGGCCTGTGGCAAAGAGACTACTTAATCCAAAAGCAGCCTAAGAAATGTATTTGTCAAATAACCTTTTAAACCAACTATAATAATAACAATTCACATCATTCAAGAATTTAAAATTCAGTTCAAAGGTAGTGGTAGTAGAGTACTATAGAAGGGGGTCGTAGAACAGGTATAAAGAGAACATTTTAATTTTAAGAAAGGGGGGACGACTAGTTCTTATAATAAAAAATAACCTACAGAAACTGGCCACCTTTTAAAACCACCTTAATACCTTGTACTCACACATGAGTTAAATGAATTCAAATTAAATGTGTTTAGGTGAATCATATGGAATCCAGTTAAGGACATGAACCCAAATATAAATTGACTTTATTATTAATATTTTAAATTGAAATACTAAATCAATATTTTAAACATTAAATTTAAGTATTAACTCAATATTTTCAGATTATTAACTGAATAAATTGAATTAGAAGACATATTTTGTTAGTTTGCCGGCCTTCACAGGGCTCTGTAGAACACAATTATTTAAATGCATTTAAATTATCAGCTGTGTACTAAGTATAAGACATCAAAATGATTCAATTCAAACTTATGAATCAAATTCCTTTCCTCATTCCACTTCAAAGTTACCACTTTTGATCGTAATACACAATTGTAATCAACTCATCCAAACACCCATCATCTCCTTAACTTCAAGTAAAGCAGAAAAAGAATTAAATTAAGACAAATTTAGTCAATTTTCCTCCAAATTTCATCCCCTAAATGTGTTTCTCTCTTTTTTTGTTGTTGTTGTATAAATCTATGTATTGTAACAACACACACCTGCAATCTATATTTATTCTGAAACATCTCTTTTAAGCTTCATATATTTCCAATAATAATAATAATAATAATAATAATAATAATAATAATAATAATAATAATAATAATAATAATAATAATAATAATAATAATAATAATAATAATAATAATAAGAAAACTTGTTTTTTTCTTCTTCTTCCACCATTTTTGGTGGAAAAAAACAAAATAATGTCATCCACCTGTTTAGATTTTTCTGTACATATTTTTACCTATGACTAATAATAAAAACGATTTAATCAACCTTCAAACTTTTTTTGTTGTAGTTTTCAAATAGAAATGGATCATGGAAAGGGGGGGGGGGGGACAAAAAAAAAAGATTTACTTAAAACTTAAAAAGTCAAATCTTGAGTCAATGGCTTTTAAGTTATGTTTTAATATTGCTTTAAATAAGTTTTTCCTGGTTTTACCTTGTTGTACAGTATGAAAGAAGAAGTTGTCCTAATGTATTAATATAATGATGGCAGCAAGTAGAGAGATATATGGTCACCCAATGGAATATGTAATTAGAAAAAAAAGCAGCACAACAACAACAACAACAAGGGCCAAAGGCACAAATTAAAAAAAAAATACTATTAATATAATAATGGGAAAAGTCTTTATTATTATTATTATTATTAGCATTATTTTCCCCCTGCAGAGTTTTCGTTTTGAATCTCTTCTTGAGTGAAGAAAACGCCGACGACCAAATTCAAGAAAACAGCGGCGGCCACTTTTACATAATATTTAGGGAAAAAAATCCTCCTCCCTCCCTCACTATCTCTCACTATGACCCCCAACTGAGGAGTTTCAAGACAAATTGAGTTAAGAAAAAAAAAAAAAAAGACGATGGGGTTTCATTTTCCCACAACTTCTTACACAACAACTGACAACAAATCACCACAACACCTAAAATAAACCATCATCCTACCTATTGTTAATAGTAAGAGAGAGAGAGAGAGAACTAAAACACCATAACCTAAATCATGCAATATTATTATAGAAAATAATACAGAATAGAAAAACCACGAACCTTCTTTCCTTTTCTTACATGACTTCAAATAAAAGACTAGATGAGCCTCAAAATTGCATTAAAAGTAGAAATAAATAAAGAATAATTATCATTGAAATATTCTGGAATGACAATTCAGAAAGGAAAAGTGTTGAAAATACACAATATATACAAGAGAAGGGAAGAAAAAGCCAGTGAGAGGCTTTTTTTTTTTTAACAGCACTGACTGGCAACAACAGTACAGTACTTACTACTAGAACGAATTACGGAGACAAGAATTTCTCACGCCTCAAATATTTACACTCCCGAGTCCCTTTTTTCTTAAAATGTGCTTAACGGATTGAGTACTGTCCACATATATAATAATAATAATAATATTACGGTACGATGGACCATGGAACACCTAATATCCCACACATCACCAGAAATCTCGGAGAAATAAATAAGCATGAAATTGGGGTCTCAAGTAATTTTCTCCTCCATTCGAGTCGATCTCTCTTTACTTCTTCTCATTCTGAATAAATTCACGCCAATTTGGGACCATTTTTTTTTGTTGCCAACTTCTTTATTCTTGAATGATGACGAATCACCACCAAAACACACCTATTCAGAAATGTTTTCTCTTTTTTGCATTTCTTAATATTATGTACAAAATTGTCTGTTCACGTTATAAGGAAACGAAGGATGAATGTTGGCGACCAATATATCCAACCATAGACAATGGGTGTCATGTGTGTGTGTTCGAGGCCAGTGACGCCTAATTCGCCCTGAAAACATTCAAACTGGCCGCCTTCTTCTCCTTCTTCTCCCGTCCAAGTCCTCCTCACCTCGCTCGCCACCAAATTCCTTTCTTTCCTTTTCCATTATCAAAATACCATCATCCATTTCAGTATGTTAATATTCCTACAGCCTTTTCTAATTTCAATTCATTCAATTTCAGTATTTGCTGTTAGTTTTATTTCTACATTTGTGAATTAGTAGCCAAACTCAATAAACGCCAACATTTTGGCGCTTATTCAGCGCCACCGTAGTACGCAAATAAGACAAAGGCAATACTGGACCAGCATTGTTTCAAATAACTTCGCGACTCAACAGAACTGAATACGCACCAAACTGAAAACCTGGCAAACACGGTTTGGCGTTTATTGAGCATGGCGTTGCGTTGTTCTTATCGTCACCTGATTTCTAATTAAATTAATGAGCAGTTGTAATAAATTTCTTTTTAAAAATTTAATAATTGTACTTAATTTGTTTCACTGATAGTTATAATTATTTTAATGAATTAGTTTGAAAAGTAACTTGTGTTACTTCTGGACTAGAAATACGAAAGGCTAAATGACCAAGTGAATCTGATGATGATGATTAAATTGCCAAATGGTGGTTACGCAATAATTATTAACCATGGATTATAAATACAGGAGAGAGAATATAAATACGTAATATATTGAAATCAAAAAGAGGGAGAGGGGGGGGGGGGGGTTAAAAATGTGGCCAAAACAATAAAAAAGGTGGCACGGCTGCGATAAGAAAACAATTCAATGTCATTCCCCTCCCCCTCCTGAGTAAAACAAGGTGTGTGTGTTTGATTGACAAGCATGAACCAATCAGACATGGCTATTTTCAATATATTCACCCCCCCCCCCCTTCTCCATCTCGAAATATCCTCGAAATTCCTATCACTTTGATGACGTCATTTACGTAAACTATTCGAAGAACAAGAAAAAATACCTCACATAAAAAGCAAAAATATTTTCACTTTAATAACAAGAAAATACATAAGGAAAAGAAATTTGGGTAATTTTTTGTTGCATCTAGGCCAGAGGACGAGGAGGATAAATTTAAAAAAACAACCAAGATGAATGAGGGGATTATGAGGGTCGAAGGGGGGGGGGCGCCACTATCGGATCTTCGTATTTTTTTAAAACAGGGATAAATTCCTTGCACAATAAAAGCCTCATAATAAGTTTGCAAAAGTGGAACTCCTCATTACACCTCCAACATTCCAACAACACCAACAAGAAAAAAAAAAAGGCCAACAAAAGTGGAAAATACCTCAAACAACGCCCAGATAAGAGAAAAAAACAACACATTATTGATGGCCGTTTTTCCTTTTTCTTCCTCTTCTGTGTTTCTGTTCAATTTCAAGTAAAATAATACAAAAGCGAACTCCCTATAATACTATACAGTAATAGAATTCCCTATAGTTATTGTCAGATGATGATAATAATAATAATAATAGAGCACCTCACGCCTTTAACACCTCAACTATTACACAACCCCCTTTTTCCCTTAGTAATTTTGGGGTTTTGCGCACCTGTGTGAAATTTACACCCAGAATGATTTCGGGAACTTAAAGAGGCGTCGCGGCGCGGGAGGTCTCTCCTTAACCCCCTCCCCCCTTACCTTACTCTATGTATTACAATACACAAACGAAAGAGTTATTACTACTTATTAGAATTTTAGTATAATTAAGTATCATAGTATAGGCAGAATTTCGTTCAAATTGTAACTTAGTTGTGTAATTGGAAAAGATCAAAAGAAGAGAGAGAAAGATTGTTCATTTTAAGCTATAAATCAAAGGGTAATAAGCCATTAAAACCACTCTGCATGTGGATTCAACTTTTACACCCTTTAGTACTCTATAACCCACTCTCTTTCTGAGACTCAGGTAAATATCACTCCAATATACTGGAAGAAAGAAATGCGTGAAAATAATGGGCGCAATCAGAAACTAAAGACTTCTTTTGTGCCGAAAACAATCAAATACTTTGTTCTATTGAATCCACCTCATAAGGCTTGAACAGAAAAGAATTTCTGATGTGTGGAAGGATAAAGAGGAGGCCATTTTGTAAACATGTTGTCTACATATCAACGTTCGCCGTATTCAATTTAATCTTCTTGAGAAAGCTCAACCATGCAGTATGTGGATTAGATGCTTGCTTTCTTGAGAAAACCAGGTGAAGTTAGTACGGTTCCCGGACACGTTTTCTTTACAGAAACCTCCCTCCCTCCCACCCACATGTTGTTTACGAATGCTTCCTTTCTATTCTGGGCTCTTGTTTCATAAACAACACACAAGTGTGTTTCACAAAGCATTTTCTATAAACTTAGTTTGGTTTGGCCATAATTTGACAAGTTGTTTGGTCATTTTCTACAAGTCTTTCGTAACTTGTAATAATAATTAATTTTGCATCTAATTTTATGAAACACACTCCTTAACAACAAGTTCACAAGTTACAAGTGAATTTGCTTGTAAATTGTGAACTTTTATGAAACAACTGGCCCTGGAGGAAAAAAAAAACCTGGTCACGGTGTATTTGCAAGTAAAGTATTGAAATGAGCCTAAATGACAAATATTCCCTAAAAAACAAAGGAGGTATAATAGTAGACGGGCCAGTGAGAATGATGGAGGGGGGGGGGGGCACTCCTTTAAAACAATGACAGACGCACGCACACACACACACACACCTGAACCACCCACCTACACAAATATACACACCATTTGGCGTCAATGACAATGTCAATTAATATAAGAATTGGGCGCCTCCTCTAATTAAGGCAAGAATAATAGAAAACCACCTTGGAAACACAATGACGTTTACCTATTTCCACTTTAAAAATGGCAGCCGATCGACCGATCAAAGAACACTGACCTCAATTCCATTGCATTTTAAAACAGAAAAATAACCAAACTGAAACAACCATCATTTCTGGCGAATATTTTTTTTTAGAAAACGCAAATTGTAATTAAAAACGTTAATTAGCTATTCACTGTGTTATACTAGACTAGTGATGAATGTGGCTACGGACCACAGGTGTAACTATTATTTGAAGTTAACCTGTTTTTAAAGTTGTAAACGCGGCGATCCTCTCGAACTCTTGATTATTATCTCTCTATCACGCGTAAAATGAACAGTTTTAGAAACTAGAAGAGTAGCTCATTCACTTAACGATATTTCCATGTTTTGATATCTTTCAAAATAAGCTTTTTTAAATTTATGTCTATAAAAAGTTTATTTTGAAAGATAACATGAAAACAATTATTAAAGTGATTGAGCTACCCTTCTAGTTTTTAAAACTCCCTTTCCATAGTTTGTCTTCATTTTGTTCATATGAAAAAATAATCAGGGCTCGAAAGTCAGTTGTTTATAAACCACCTTAATATTATTCTAAAACATGTTCACAAAACATCCGTAATTTCTGCCAAAAGTAAAAGATCATTCTAGTTTCTAACACTATAGAAATATGGAAAGTTTCAATGCGTGAACTTCACAAAAAAAATTTCCGTCTCAAAACGATTCATCACTTTCCTAAAATCGTTTACTAATTAATTGCTAATGATTAAAAAATGTCCATCTATCGTGAGATTGTTTCATGATAAAATAAGTTGACCAAAACGAAAACGTGACAGTCAGTCACCATCAATATTACTTACAAAATACACCTGAAAGTGCCTCATTTTACTTGTTTTTAAAAACGAACGAAAGGAATTTTACTTGTTAGTTGTTTTTTTTCTTCCTCAAACGTTTTCAGAAAAAGAAATAAAAGATAACAAAGGAAGAATTTGCAAGAATAAAATGATTACTTACAGACTAGAAAGATACAGTCGCCTCATTGTAACTTAATGCTTGTGACGTCAGAGGGATTGTACAAAAATGTCCAGATTACAGTATGTCATTTGTTTGTGATGGAAAATGGGCGATAGCAAAAGTTCTCAACAACTGAAGGTGGTTTTGAAGCGAATGCCCACTTGAAAGTCTTTTAGAAACTAGAAGGGTAGTTCAATTACTTAAGAAGTATTTTCATGTTGATATTATATATATATATATATATATATATATATATATATATATATATATATATATATATATATTATATATACAGAAATTGAAACATATTTCGTCTGCTGGAGTTGTGTCATTTTGAAACTCACATAAAACGCTTATTTTTAAAGACATATCATCATCAACATGAAAATTCCCCTTTCAGCCACACTTCTAGTTTCGAAAACACTTTTTTAAGTTTCCTTAATTTTGCTCCTGGTAATCAGAATTTGAATATCATACAAAATGATACAATCCTAGGTTTACGATGAATGTCCCCCCTCTGACGTCACAAGCTACAAAATAACAGTGAGGCAGGCGACTATATAAAACTATTTCAGGTTCAAATTTCCCCCCTCAAAACGCGCATTTTCAATTTCTATACAAATTTAAAGTAATTAGATTAATACATAAAAAAAACTCATTGTTTGATTTATAATAATTTTTTTAAAAAAACCTCAAATCTGGGTCGTTATATCTATAGGCCTATATGTATTTCGCGTTAAAACCTTTAAATGCAAACATTGTGTAGGCAGTAAATAGGCAATTCTATTATTATCAATTTATCATTATTATTATATACCCTCATTGCTAGCACACATTATAATATATGTGAAATTTATTGAATTTTAAAAAACCTTTAAAAAAAAAAAGGCCAAATAAACCTGAGCCTTTTTTTTTCTCTATTTGTTTGTGGAAAATCCCAACCCACCTGAAAGTTAAAATTTTCATTGAGGTCACACACCAAAATGATTGCAAAGAACAAAAGAACCCCCTCCTACTCTAAACAAATGTGTACATATTTTCGAAATTATTATTATTATTATAAAGAATTATAAATAAGCAACTTTCCCAGGTGCAAATTCTTCTTCTTAAAACTTCTTCTACAAACACTTTCCAACTTGATCAAATAATAATTATCAATAATAATAATTAATCAATCTAATAGGTCAACAGATGGTGAAAAAAGTATTATTATTACAAGATGAACTTATTTCAAACTCACTCTTTTGTTGTAATACTTAAATTATAACCTATTTCCTAAATTCTAAACCATTTATTTATCTGAGAAAGAAATAATATGAATTAAACCTAATTTTCAAAGAAAAATAACCACAAGTTATAGAAAATACAGTCGCCGCACTGGTACACTGAAGCTAGTGACGTCAGAAGGGGGCTTTTAACTTTACCGCATAGATTAGGGGTTTACGAGAAACGTTTTCTTTTAAACTGTTCATCCATTTCGTAAGGCCAGGTACAGACGATCAGTTATGGCTTGTCCATCCATCCCGGCTTAATCTCTTAAAAGGGCCACAAACGTTCAAACCATGTCGGTCTATTTTCCGTTAAAATAAGATTTGAACAAATTCCTATTTTCTCCATCCACGACAGACAGACAGACACCATCCATTTTAGCTTTGAAAAGCCAGGAATGGATTTAGCCGGAATTGATGTTGTGTAGGATGTGCATCCAGGATATCAGAGAAAATGATGCAGGCTTCAACCCCTCTGACGTCACAGGCTTCAAGTTACAGTGCAGCGACTGAATTGAAACAAAGCTAAAAAAAATTCAAAACTGAACATAATTAACTAAGCAAGAAAATTTATTCTAAAGCAAATTCTGTCCATAATCTTAATTATGTTCTCTGTTATTTCTCGTTTGAAGAAGAATTGACGATGTTGGCCTTTAAACGCGGTTCCAGGTCGATTCATCTAAAGTTCGTATTTTATTCCTATACATTATTATTATTATTATTATTAGAATGAGTGAACCTCTCTTTTCAAGAAAATTATTTCGTTCATATTTCAAGGCTGTTTTAAGACCGATCATCAACGGCGACCTCATTGTATCAAATTCAACGTCGTATTCATTTTTGAAACACATTTAAATCGTGAATTTTAAACCCGAAAAAAAAACGGTAAAACGCTTCACTGGTCAGCTCCAAATACCAGAAACAGAAGAAACCACAAAAAACTCAAACCTAACTGTAAATACATTTTGGAAGTGAACCCCCTAACCTGCCGTACATTTCAAATACAACAACTAAAAATGACTAACCAGAGGTTTACATTCTTGTTATGGTCACCATTCTACATTCAATTTTGCGAGAGCCCCCCCCCCCTCGTTTACCCATTAAAACCACCTTAAAAACTAATATTGAGGAATATTGATTTCAACGCATTTAAATCCTGAAGATGATTTCTAATTTCTTTATTATTAGTTTTCCTACAATTAGTTAACAAAGTTGACGATTATTAACGTTCCATTTAATTACTGTGGTCATCTTGTGGGAATATTTTGGAAATTTGTAAATTCATACAATGAAATATTAATAATTTCGTCAATTTTTGGCTATTTTTCAGGCAAAGAAAATGCAAAGATCCGCTAGAACCCAGATGTTTCTTTCGATACTAGTCGTCGTGGTCATCTTAGTAATTCAAGTACGTGGCCAGTGTCCATGGAACAAGAACCTCACGGAACTCCACGCGTCCTGCACGTGTTCCTTCGTCTCGTCCAAACTAGCCGTTCAATGTTCCTCGGTGAACGTCACTCGATTACTCGGTGCCCTTCGTGACAACACGGGAACCGACGGATCCAGTCCATCGCCTCCCATCGACTCTCTACAAGTGACCAATAGTTCCCTGCCTATTTTGGCTGACGACGCCTTTTACAATCTAAGAGTGACCACACTCCACATCGGTGGATGCGGCCTAAGAAAAATCTCTGCAAACGCACTTCGGGATCTCGAAGACAGTCTCCTCACTCTAAACCTTCCAGATAACGAGTTGGCCAATGATGCCCTGACGCCCCTCAGAAAGATAAGGACGTTGACAACGCTTGACGTGTCACAGAACAGAATAAGTAACCTGGGTGACGACGGCTTCAAGGGACTCTCTTTGGACACACTTAACCTCATGGAGAACAACATCACGAGCATCAGTGATAAAGCCTTTAACGGACTAGAAAAGAGCCTTAAAAACCTTAACATGAAGGGCACTGGACAAAACGCATTGCCCGAAGCGCTTCGTAATCTCACCGCTCTGGCATTTCTCGATCTCGCTCAGAACTCTATCCAGGATTTGGGTTCTGCCTTCTTCGAGAAAATGGATTCGTTGACGGCTTTGAGCCTAGAACGCAACCAATTACGTCAACTGCAACCGGATGCTCTTCGTGGACTAGAGGACACCATGAGCTCACTTTCCCTACTCAATAATCAGTTCCAAGAGATTCCCATTGTGTCCGTGTCCATCCTCAAGGAACTTCGAGTAAGCACGAAACTCCATTTGCATCCTTATCAGTTGTTAAAATTTCTATCCCAATTTGGTTGCAGGTTCTTGACTTGGGATTCAACCAAATTTCAATGGTTCCGTTGGACGCCTTTAAGAACTCCACCTCTTTGACATTGCTGGCCTTGGATGGGAATCCGTTAAGCACACTACCCTTTGCGGCATTCCAGCATTTGCAGTCCACCTTGAGAGGACTCAGCGTTGGAGGTTTGGTTCTGTGACAATTCCACGTCATTAAATTATTAATAATTTTTTTGTAATGCGTTTTCGTAGGTCGATCTCTCGTTTGCGACTGCAACATCCGCTGGATTGCCGAATGGGTTAGAGAGTACGACTTACAGGTTACAAGCCGAGAGCGGAACCCTCAGTTTTGTGGTCATCCGGCTGCTCAACGTAACAAGAACTTGTATCTTTTACGACCGGCACAACTTGTTTGTCCCGAAACGACGACAAGCGAGGCGACGACGACAACCAAAATAAATAACAGCACTAATCAAACAACCAGTCAAGCTCCATTGACAACAACTTTAACACCGGTAACTACAAGTAGTATAGGTCGACAAGTGAATACGTCAAATCCACCAACAACTCTTTTCCCGGAACTTTCTAATTCAACGACGGTTGGAGTGACCACCACGACTAATAAATCTAATCCGACAGCGACGGCTTCTTTACGACCCATTAAAAATACGACAACCACTGTGACGACAGAACCGTCTACGGTCGCAGCCAGTAACGATTCGGCCAAAACGTCTTCCATTAATTCTCCATTCCTCGTGAGATCCCCTCACAACCAACGTTCCGCTCGCAAGGAACAAGGGCAATACATCAAAATACGAGAAGCTTTTCGTGAAGATTTCACCATCGTCATCACTTGGGAAATATCCACCATAAATGTGCCGGGGTTCCGTGTCGTCTATCGCACATTCGGTGACTCCATTTTTAAGGAAGGAGCCGTTCTGCCGCTCAGAGTTCGCAAGTTCCGCATGACCAACGTACCTCCGACCGAGTGTCTGGTCGTCTGCGTGATCAGTTTGGCCGAAACGGGTAACTTGACAGTGGACAGCATACCGAGTGCCAACTGTAGAGAGATGAGGAGCGAACATCTTCAAACGGCTGGTAATTCAGACATCGACAAGATCGTAATCATAATCGCATCGTCGGCCATCTGCATTGCCATCATCATTGCCGTATTCATCTTCGTCTGTTGCCAGAGACGGCGAAGGTGCCGACATCACGAGAAACAACCTCCTTCTCTAGCTCCGCCCATTATCGGGTTACCTCCGATGGAGCCATCGAAACCGGAGTGGGACAATGCCTCGGCATACAGTTCGCGAAGTATTCCGCGAGCTCGGATGTATCACATGGGCAGAGCAGGTAACCGACTCCATTCCACATCCAAAAGCACAACCGATTGATTCTAAGTCGCTTTTGATTTTGTTTTCTTCGCAGGTGGCACAGTGAATTCTGCATTCCTACCAGACGAAGCAAGATCACACTTATCTCACATGTCCACGAAACACCACGGAGACGATAGAACCCAATCTCTGATCGACGGACAGTACGGTCCCTACGGAGGAGGTGTACACACAAACACCTTGCCTAATCCGTACCCACTTGGTCGACCAGACACGAACCGATCGTCGAAATCGTTGGCACAGATGTCATATCACGACACCAACCGAAAGAAGAGGCCGCAGCGGAACGGAAAATGGTCCTCCATATCCAACAACGGTTCTATGCATTCTCTGGCCGGTTACAACGCGGAAAACGGTTACTTCCATCCAAACCCTTGGTCTAATTCCGACATGGACCATTACCCGACCGGAAATCACGTGAGCCAGCCATTCAGTAAACGGGACTATACGTGATGAGCGGGGAGAAGAAAACTAAACAAGGAGGGCTTCCCAATGCCAAGACAATTACATGATGATGATGGCCCTTTGACAAGTAGTCGATCCAAACACTGTTGTGGTGCAAAAGAAAGGAGCCAAAAGATAACTGGATTCATATGCGACACATAACTGAACTGTGAGGTCGACATTTTTATATAAGTGCAATTTGGTTAGTTTTTTTTACCCCACCTTCCCAAGACTATAAACTTTGAATAGAGATAATCAATACAATTAATACGAGACAGGAAAAGTGACCCTGAAGAACTCACCAAGCCCCCCTCAACTAGCAACAGTATATTTTTTTATGTTTGCATCATAAAATTCTCATGTTGGAAGCAGTGAAAACAGTTTGAAATCGGCAGCCGGCTGTCGATCGCAAGCAACATTACATGAATTTCAACAAAATAGGAATAACAGACTTGTTTCGTTCACCTCAAGCTGTTCAAAGACAGTCAATTCCAGCTTGAAAACGTCTGTGGCGATTTTGAAAGACACTCCAGGATTGTCATACCGGTGTTGAACGTCTGTGACCAGTTTTACGCCTTTTACCGCCCTTGTTTCATTCTTTACACCAGGGGCCGGCAAACTACGGCCCGCGGGCAATACTCGGGCCCACCCAGCTTATTGCTGTATTGCAAGCGAACTAACTAATTGAAAGTACAGTTTATTTAAATTTTAACTTCCTTAAATTAAAAGCATTTTCACTTGTTGCAGTGAAAAAGCAGTTTGGCCCCTTTCCGAAAAAGTATGCCGACCCCTGCATTACATTGTCATATTTGCATTTAAAAACCTTTTGGGTCGAAAAACCTTCTCATTCTCTCCCCCCCACCACCACCTTCCAATCGCATTCCTGAAAAATGCTCTTCAACAATAAAAACTAAAAACTAGAAACAATAAGAATTTTTTTTTCGCTTACCGTGGGATGAGCAAACTGTTCTCCCATCTGTACCTCAACTCGAGGACGATTTCGTGCCAAAGATGAGCGACGGCCGACGATCGTCCGAAGACACGACTGATGTGACACAGGCAAGTGGCCAAAAGGTACAAAATGCTGTTACGAGGAGACGACTTGAAGTTCGACACAATCTCCTATCAAAAAAAAAAACGAAAAGGTAAAGTAAAGACGGAGGAGCGGGAAATTCGAAAGTTGGTCGAACCTCCAGATGTTCGTATCCGCTCCCTTCCGAGCCCCAAGTGTCGTTGCCTTCGTCGAGGGCACCACTTTTATTCGTGCTCTCGTACTGAAACCGAAAACGCGAGCAGTTAGTTTTTTTCGACGTCCTAATCGATGAAAGAATAAACCGGGAAAAACTCACGTTTCCCAGGGCATCGGGAAACAGAAAGAAGAGAATTTCCTTCAGTTTGCTTTCGGGAATAACACCGGCCAGGACCGAGGCCTTACGCAGGCGTCTCGTAACCGAAGGAACGTGAGACATTGGACCGGACAATCGATCCAAAGCATGAGCAATATTAGAGTTATCTACGATAGGGGGAAAAAAAAAAGAGTCGACTTGGCAATGTAAATTACGTTACGAACTAAAGGCGAGATCGAAGAACTGACCGTCGGCGTTCGTTTCGTACGAACTGACGCCTAGAATCTGTCCTATCGAATCGCGACAACGACCCAAACGGATGAAATCGAAAAGATATTCGCCTGAAACAGAGTCGACAGATCACGTAATTAGTTAGGGAAACGAAGACGCGAGAGTTAAGAAAAGTAAAAAGAGAGAAACCGAGAAGACAGTTGGGCTCCGAACGAACGTCGTAAGCGACCCTCCAACAAGGAGCATGAATCGGATCCAAGTCACTAAACAACCACAAATTCACTATTAATAGGAAACAACAAATAAATCAATTTCGATTGAAACCGTACGAATGAAAAGTGTTGTCGACGGCCACATCTTCCGTGAGTTGCTGCCAAAGAGAACAAACAACGATCTCTCTACACAAAGAGTAACAAAATACACAAAAAAAAAAGACGATTAAGACGTCGCCTCAGTTTGAAACGGTCATTTATTCCCCTAACCGAATCGGATCCTGGTACGCTCCGAACGGTAACTTTCCTAGCTCACTTGCTCCAACGGAAGATAACAACGCATCGACGTCTAAAATAAAACAATACAATTGAGAAGACAGTTTTTCAGTTTTGAAACCTCTAAACAGGATTCCAACAAAGAAAACTCTCCTGTTTTATTGAATACCCTAAACCCGAGATTTATTAAGTTGCATTTAAGTTGTTGTTTGAGTTCCAGTTCTAATCTTAAGACGGTTTTCAAATAGCTAACCAGTGGCGATTTTCGGCCCTAAACACACTAGGCAAGCATCCATGGTTCCCAATTTTCGGCGGCCCCCAGAAGTCAAACTTTAAAATACTTTCAATTTTTTATTTATAAAATGACAATTATGCAATAAATAATTTGCCAATTCATTTATAATTTTCATATTAATTTAATGGAAAAGGTTGTGAAACAACAGGGTGCCCCGAAATCCCACAGCGCCTAGGGTCCTCAACAGATACAAACGCGGCACTGCAGCTAATAATTGAACTGTAACTGGTTATTCCAAGGTTAGTAAAAAAAGGCTGTACTGTCTTTGCACATTAACCTAATCTATTTTAACATACTGTTTACTCCACTTATAATTTTACAAATTTGGCATCAAAAGGACTCCAAAAATGCAAATGTCGGTTACCTGGAGGTGCCTGTGGCCAAGATGCAACATGATCCCAATCTTTGAGCAAATAGGTGAAGCAAACGGAAACTGCGATCGGAGAAACAAGGTTCAACGCACAACCCTGAAAAGACACAGACCCCACTCAAATCGAACACGTTTAAAGAGCAGACTCTAAAGAAGAAAAAATGAAACCAACTATCTTCGATTTGAATATGTCTAAGAGACCGGCCAATCGAGTCCAGCGAGGTTCGACTCTTCCCAGGTGAACCATCTGAAAGTTGGTTCGAACCGCTTTTCCCTCGCAAATTCCAACGTAAAAATGATCTTCTTTACGTAGTAAACGAACGAAAACCGGAATATGGCTTCAGAGAGAAAAAAATGAAACGCGATTGAAGTGAAACAAGACTCCCTTATCGACATAACCAACCATCCGGTGTTGTTCAGAGCGAGACAGACCGAACTGAGTAAGAGTTTCGCTCGACTTTCGTTTGCGATCGCTTCACCGCCGAGAGCAGGAGAGACGACGAGAAAGTCTCGCAATCCGTACCTTTGAAAAACAACCGGAAAGATTACAGCAACTGATAAAGAAAAGGTTCCCTGGACGAGAGAAGATCACCGACCATCGATAGAGTTCGTGTACTGTTCCGTCAACGAAATCCGTGTCGAATTGCGACGTCATCATGATGTCGGTCAACGCGTCCGGAACATCTACTGAAATGAGATAGAAAACGAGTAATTACGAGAAAAAACGGCGCGAAGAACAAACAAACGAAACCCGAACCGAGTGCTTCCGGCGTAGTCGTATCGTTCGAAATAACCTGAGTTTGCATCCAGTGCCTTTCAACAACAAAAAGAAAATCGGCAAAACTCACTTCCTGCCTCATTACCCTCCATTTTACATTCGAAAACGAACTTTCCGCCTGAATTTCACAGAAACTATAAAGTAATAAACAATTCTCCCGCGCTTTTTTACAAGCTAAAAAAAAAACAAAGATCACCTTTGCGCTGACAGTGGCGCCATCTCTGTTCATGTTCGGTAACTTCCATTCGTGAAAAACTTCTTCCAAATTAGAAACGAATCTTTAATGAAAAATAATTATGAAGATATGACAACACAAGAAGATTTTTACAATAATAGCGGGTTTGAGATGTCACAATTGAATGAATTCGTTAAATATACGGTGCATTTACGAACCTTTCCCAGTCAGAAGCTGTCGTGAAATCGGTAATCTCAAAAACATCTTGATCCTAATCACAACAAAACAAGACATAAATACAACAACTGCTAATTAAAGACGTCGCAAACGTACTTTTCTACCGTAAACAATTTAAACGAGTATAAAGCATAGTTCAAGACACGACAATCAATGAAACAAACTGACAGAAAAGAAACGAAAGAAACTTACCATTTCAGTGGGCGACGCCATCTTGGATTTGAAGATTCATTCTGAATCATTTGGGTAACGAAGGCGGGGCTTCTACCGCGCATGTTAAAGAATCAGCCAATAAAAGAGCGCAACGTCATAGCGGTCGAGCTTCCGCTAAGGGGGACGACATAGAAGAAAATCACGTACGAGATTCACCAAGTGGGCCTATTAGCCCAGTTGCCACTTGAAAATGGCAAATGGGACCCCATTTCACCCGGGAGCTGCTAAATATGGCAATTTTATCAATTATTACGACTTCAACGCACCCGAAAGTCGACTGGAACTTCTACACAAAGACTTGACGTCTCTATTAGAGCTGGATTGTCAGGATCGCATCGTCTGCCTCGACATCGGTTGCAATTCGGGGGTTGACTTTTATTTTTGATCACCTTTTAGGCTTTTAATCGCCTTTTTCATTCATATTTGTATTTCGTGGGTTGCAGGAGATGACCTTTGCCCTCCAGGATCGCCTCTCATGCGGTGGACGCACCAAAATCGATTTCCTGGCCGTTGATTTAGACGAGGTTCTCATCGAAAGGGCGCAAGAGAAGTCCACGTTACGAGGTGGTCAGTCGCGGACAGTCGCTTTCAAGCAACTGGACGTCATGGACGAGCAGCTGACCGCTAACACTTTTCAAACGTACCTGAACAGTGACGATCGCAACCGTAGAAAGCGGTTCGATGTGGGTTTCTGCCTTTCGATTACCATGTGGATCCATTTGAATCACGGAGACGAAGGATTAGTGCGGTTTCTGCGTACAATCTCGTCTTGGGTCGACCATCTCGTTATTGAACCGCAGCCACTCAGATGCTACAAAACCGCCGTTCGTCGTAGGAGAAGACTCGGTTATAACGACTTCCCTCACGACCTCAAGACGCTCCAATTCCGTGAAAACGACGCCTTTCGACAAATAGAAGGAATTCTAGTCGAAAAATGCAACATGGTCCCTCTTTTCTCTTTCGGAGAGACGAACAACTGGAAAAGACCGATCGTCTTGTATAAAAGAAACACTTAAAATTCCAATATGTAACTTAAAAAATAACAATTGTTCAATAAATTCAAATTCTGTTCAGTTTTTGATCTATTATTCTATATTAGATTTATTAGGAAAATACGAAGCGAGAATCAGCCAACAATAAACAATAAAAATGGTTATTTAGATTGAGGCTGTTGTTGTTCCTGTAGTTTCTTGACAAATTCCTCGTCCTGCATCGAGAGTTGCGTCAGTTTCTTACCGATCCTTTCATGTATCTCGAGATATTTGGCGACGCATCGATCGAGACAAACGGATTCTCCTTTACTCAGTTCGGCCTCTCGATACTTTGGTGGAATGCACTTCTTGTGGCAGGCGGAAGTCATCCGGTTATACATATCGGACATCATCTCCACCTCCAACTCGTTCACCAGCTGCATCTTGGTCGGATCCAAAGGAAGCTGCTGACCACTGGCCATCTCTCTTTCGATCAATGTAGATATTATTAAGATATATTTAGTTTAGAACTTCCGTGTGCGTTCGTAATCTCCGCTGTTCGATCGGGCGATCCGTTCTCTAACTCGCATAGCCTCCACTCGGTTTTTATCTACAAGTCCCTTCACGTACCAGAAAGAACCGATTCCAAGAACAACCAAACTTATCCTAAAACGATCGAGAAAAGAAACAAACCTTTTAAACTTTTAATATTAATTTAATAAAAAAAAAAGAACCGAAACGAAACTGACCAACCAATATTGATCTTGGTTAATTTACTTAGTTGCATTAGGTAGGATTCCCTGGTCCAAAGTGCCACATGAATTGAATAATAATCTCAATGCAAAATCAAGAATAGAAACGAACCACCGAAAGACCCACGTGGTTCCTCCTTTCGGGCAGTTGAATGCGTCGTCGTTCGGGTCGAGACTCGAAAGCTAACTTATGACTACGAGTATTGAGTAGATATATGTAGAGGAAGCTCAACTCTGCTAATCTAAAGAACATTTCTGGAAGTAGCGTTAGAGCACTTTGAAGCCACATGAAGACAATAGACGGCGCCACCTTTACTAGAAAGAAAAAAAAAAAATCACGTAGTGCCCAAAATCGTCTGCTCTTTAGTGATTACATTGAGCCAGGAGGCCTATGGCCAAGGTAAGGCTCCTTTTTATCTATACGAAATGGCGCAAACATTTTCTGACCAGTTTCATTTTTGAGTTCCTATCTCTATCTCGTAAAAATTGAAATAATTTAAGAATGAGTTCAAAATGTTATCAAACTGAAAATTTCCCAAATATGGATATCCATGCAAAACCCTTTAAAACTTGGTTAGATAAAGAAATAGAAATTAATTAATTCACAGATTAAATTTTACAATTTATTTATTTTTGTCAAACTAAGCAGCATAATTTGTTCAAGCTGTTTAGTTTTTTGTCCAGTGGCACACAACACTTAATTAATTTATCATTACAACTCACATATTCTTTTATATGAAATAGTTTCAAAATAACAAAAAACAAAACATAAAAAGTTAAAAACATATCCAAAGTTTTGAAATCGATTTTCTCTGCATTCAATTGAAAAGAGGTTGGAATCGAAAAGAGGGTCGTGGTGGCGGATGATATTAACGCAGAATAAAAGCAAATTGGCAGTTATTGGCAAGAGATATTTTTTTTATAAAACAAGAGAGTACGAAATGTGTTCATCCCGACGATCGGACAAAGTGGAAAAGAAAATTTAAACAAAAAAAACTTCGGTTTGAGGGTGGTGGTGATTTTGTTTTTGTTCCACATTTCATTCGATTGTTGTTATATCTTAATTGGAAATAATCAATTGACTTCGTCCCGCGACCTATTCGAAATCCCCTCCCCTCCTCCGAAAAATACAGATAACGTTTATTTTCAACTGCCAATTTTCAAGCAGAGGCACACATTAATAAACTTTCTTCAAGACCCTCGTGTTTGACTCTCTGTTCCAAATTGCCAGATTTACGTTTCCACTAGGAACAAACAAATTTCTCGACAAATTAATTTACATCAAAGATACAAAACCTAAACCAGAGTCGAACAGTTCGAAGTCATTATTCCTTTAGATAAATCCAAAGGCATCGAACGCATAAAGTGACTCATCCACCACAATGGGCCTCATCTGTGAAAAAATAAAAATGCGAACGAAGAAGAGGCCCCGAAAAAGTCGAATTCGTAATCTTTCCTTCGTCTTCTTCCAATTGGTCCAAATTGCACAACAAAAGTTTCATTTCTTAATATGTTACACGATTCTCCAAGATTTGCTCGCAAGATTTGCAGAAAAAAGCATCGTTTTGTTGCGTTTAAAAAAGTCATAATTACAATTTCCTCCTTCTTAAATAGAAATTTCCTCTAATATGTTTTTGACTGATTGTTGCCTATCGATAAAAAGCTGAAAACAAAATAATATAATTCAGGTTGGTTTTCTAAAGAATCCCTCGCTTTTATTCTCTGTCTTTAAAAGAGAGCAAAATTACAAGAAACTTGGAAGTGTTTTATAGAAACTTAAAGGGTTTACCAACCCCCCCCCCCCCCCATTATTAAGTCAGTTCGGATATTCCCCCTATCAACTTTAAAAGCAGATGATGATATTTTTCTTTTCCTTTTTTGACTACAAAAAAGTTTATTTTCAAAGATATCAATTTGAAAATATGTTTCTAGTTTCTAACACACTTTCAATTTCTGCTTAGCATTGCTCCCAAAATGAATAAAATAATAAGTTTGAGAATCAGATGTTTATAAAAACATGTTGATATCTTTTAAAATAAGCTTTTTTTCTTAGAGCTACCAGTCTCGTTTCTCCTTCATAATTTTGCTCTTCCCAAACACAGAGTAATCAAAGTACGTAAATAAAGTGTTCTCATAAACCCTTCTTGACGACAAGAAAAGATCGAACAAAATTGTGAAATTCTGTTACGAACCTTTTATGTAGTTCACATGTTGTAGGCGACGTAGATTGGATCTAGCTGATCGGCGAGGAACCCATCTCTGAGGTGCATCCGTTGCTTCTCTCCGCGAGAGTTGATCGGAACGACACCGGGATCGACGACGACAACGACGCCGACTATCAGTTGGTGTTCCTCTAAAATACAATTTGTAACGAGAGGAACCAAATCGAGAGCCTCGTTCTCGTTGCCCTCCAGTTCGACGACGACGACCAACAAATTGGTCCAAGTGAAAACCGCACTTTATGAATAATTCGACCAGAAAGACCAAAAATCAGTCGAAAAAACAAAAATGACGACCGAAGAAATTAATTACCATTCCGAGATCTTCTTGTGACACCGTAAAACACTGTTCTCGATGTCGATGGGATGGTATCGCATTCCTCGTAACATCACGGTCTCTTCCAGAGACCCGACGACGAAAACCGCGTCGTGTAATTCTGAAACCGAAAATACACTCCAGTTAAAACACGAAATGATCTACTTTTAAGACTGCGGAATCGACGTTTGTCGCTCTAACCTCCATCGGCTTGAACGGATTCCGTTCTCCTGAGAAATCCCAAGTAACCGGTTCGAGCGTAAACTTGGCTCGTATCACCGGTGACAAGACGTGCATTGAAATGATCTGCATAGTTCGAATCTTCTCCGAATATCGTGAAGTAACCGCTCGCATTGTGTTGCGACTGAACCCATATCTTTTATATGCAAAAAAAAACAACGAACATTCTCAAGAATCGAGATAACGATGGCATACAAAAATAAAACTGCCAAAATATCGATATTTAAAAAAAAAATTTAAATACGCCTTCAATTTTAAAATATATATTTCACCATATATTTAAAAATACAAAAAATCTAAAAATCGTAAAAAAAAATGGCATATCGGAAAATCTAAAAATAAAAAATTAAATGCACCGTATAGATGAAACGAAGCCGCAATATACCAATATTTTCTGTATTTAAATATTTTCGATGTTTATATATCGCAATTACGTTGAAATTTTCGATATTTACTACTTTTTTCCACATTAAATTTTGTCAATGTTTTCGACAAGCAACGAGATTTCAAAAGACAAACCTCTCCGAGATGAGAATCTCCACACTGGCCTTTCGTTTCAGGATTTGCAATGATAACTTTGACCCCGGGAAGAAGTTTTCCCGACTCCATCACACACAGACTGTGCGGACTGCCCCTTTCTACCAGAGTCACCCGATCGTTACGAAGTGCTCTCATGTCCACGTAAACAGTAGTCGGATCGGGACTCGAAGCGCCCTGGAAAAAACCACGAACGAGACACAAATTCAAGTTTCGTCTTTCGACCCCCAATTTCCCATAAAAAAAGAGACGCGGCCGAATTACCTGCAGACAGATGCCGACGTTGACCCGACATCCGAAACTGGTGCTAACGGCACGAGGAGAGAGACCGAGACCGGAAAACAGTTTAGAAAAAGAAGATGTGAGAGCAACACGAGGCCTCTCCTCTGCAACTACGACACAAGTGCGGACACAATTCAGACTGACGCCTCTCTGTTTCAGAGTCGTAATCGACGTTCCGAGACTCTTGGTGCACAAATCCATCACACCGTAAGAACAGAAAGTGTCTCTCACTTTAAAACACACACACACAATCATTTAAAGAACATTAACGATGGGAAAAAGGGAAAACGAATTTACCTTTATATTGGCTGACGGTAGACAACCAGAGAGCGGGATTAACCTCGACCTCCGACGGAGGAACAAGGACAGAATGATGACCAGAATAAACACTTGAGATACAATAGACAAACAAGTTAACAATTGACGACCGGCTTATGAGCATAGAAACACACTCCGGATTTGCATGTGCTTCAGGCGCGCAACTCCGGAGTGTAACTAGGCTCTTACACGATAAAACAAAAAAGCAAAAAGCGGGGACCGAACCTGCTAAGACACCATAGAACAAAGCCAAGGCCACAGTAAGGGTCCAAGCAAAGAGTGATGTGCCTCGAAGGATACAGCTCACACGCTAACTTCATACTACGGCACAGAGACGTGGCAGCCGCGTGCGACACCTAAACGGAAGTTAATTTGTCAATTTCTCATCTGATGTAAAACGAAGATAGGACGTTGTTAATCGACTCTAGCTAGACCTTTATGCCGGCCAACATGCCCGTGGTCGACACGCTGAAATCCAAGTAAGCTAACATCTCGGGCGTAGGAGCCCTGTAGATACTCATCAGCTTCCTTTTTGGCATATCGTCAGTGTCGAGAACGATAGGCCACGATTTTATGTCCACCACGTTGCCAGCCTCCTACCAAATCAATAATTTCATGAGCTGATCATATTAAACTATTGATTACACCGCATTTCAAAAGCTGCATTAAACTTGTTTTTAAAATGTAAACGCCCCTCGAATTCAGATTATTCTGTCTTTTGGGAAGAAAATTAAGAAAAACTAGAATGTGTTTTAGAAACTATAACAATAACTCAGTCACTCAAGGGTATCAAAAATCCATATCTGATAAAATAAGCTTTTTATGAAGTTTAAAAGGCGACATTTTTTAAACTTTTGTCTATAAAAAGTTTATTTTGAAAGATTTCAACATGAAAATAGCTATTAAGTGATTCAGCTACCGTTCTAGTTTCTAACACACTTTCAACTTCTTAGTGTTGTTATTCTGGACTACAGAATAACCAAAGTTTAAAAATCCTTTGTTCAGGGAAACAACTTAATAAAAAGTTGATAGTATTTTAGAAACTAGATGGTGAAAAAACAAACAATTGGTTCATTTTGAAAAAGCCATAAAAACTTCAATACCAAATTAGTCACAGGTGAGTAATTTTATCTTCTAATTTCTAAAACGCTTTCGGGGTTTTCTTCAAATCGTTTCCAAAACGTCAAATGACCATAGTTCAATAAACGTTAACTTTAAACCGAATTTGAATAAAAAAAAACACAACATAAAAACGCAATAAATATTGGTGAAGTCAAACCTTTGATTTGAGCAGCTTAATGACATTTTGTGTGGAAAGAACAAGAACCGATTTGCTGACATCAACAATCATCCTGACTGTCGGCAAAGTTGTGTGTAGGTTTTGCGGATGTGGAGGCCTAATCGTGACAGGAACCACACCTTTTTTAATTGGAAACAAGTAACGGATTAAAATATATAAAACCCGTGTGGAATTTTGCTATTTTGTTAGAATGATTTTGAGTTTACAAAAGTACCTATGTAAAGACAGCCATAAAAGGCGCAGACCAAATCGACGCCAGGCGGATAAATGAGCGCAACGTGATCGCCCGTGTTCAGTTTCCCTTTCTCCAGAAGGAGACAACCGACCCTCTCAGCTCGTTTGTGAAGCTGAGAGCAAGTTAACGAACTCGTTACCGCACCCTTAGAGTTGAGGAGGGTGAAGACCACATGATCGGAAGTCGTCTGCGAACGCCAACGAAGAATCTCCGAGATGAACTGGTGCTTTTCGTTCGGGAAACAGAAAAGAACGCCACAGAAAAGCGATTAGTCACATTCAAGAGACGTTACGAATCGAAGGAACTTACCTTTCTGGCAGTGTCGCTGTCCTCCTCGATGACACCGATGTCTCTTCCCTGTGCCGATGCGAGTCGAACACCCTGTACCATGTTTCCAACCATAACAGAAGCCGGACTGATGTCTGCCAAAAAATCGAAACATCACGATCGTAACATTACATAAGAAGAGTGACGGCGACTTCGGCATTGCAAATCGCGTACATTTACCTGGGTGAACCTCTCTCGGTTTTGGCAGATTCGTGACACACGTGTGAGGACACATGAGAACGTTCGCTGGGTGTAAGTTGCCTTCGAGAAATTTCCGTTTCGTTTCGCTAAGATGAATTCCACCTAACGGCGTCTGAAATCAATCAATCAAACGAAAGGTTCAGTTCCAACAGCTGATTATTTTACTTTTCAGAAGCAACATTAAGAAGGAATAGTGTTTTTAAAAACTAGAAGGGGTAGCTGAATCACTTAAGACACATTTTTCACAATGAACATTCTCTGGAAAAAATAAACTTTATGGCAATTTCAAATTCCTTATTTTCATAATTTCACTTAAAATTTTACATAAATCACCTGATAATTGTACAAAAAACTTAAAATGTTGAAAGATATCGTGAAAAAAAAAATACAGCAATATCACCAACCATTCTAGTTTCTAAAACACTTTTGAATTTTATTTTTCAGAACTGCTTGAAAATCACGTAAATAAATTCAAAGATAAAAAAGCCACCTTAAGGAACTCGACAGCATAAGATACAAACCTTTGGCAAGTGATTGGGAGGCACAAGAGCCAAACAGAAGATACCCACTTGATGAATACTATCTACAGCCTGCAGGACGCGGCTCATCCATTGGAAGCTCTGAAAATAATCATCAATGTAATTGGGCAAACGCCAAAAGACGAAGAAAGACACCACAAACTTCTTCTTCAGTGCAATCGGGCCGCTGTTCTGCTATCACACAGATCCGTTCGTCCCTGAGAACACGAATGGCAAACACGGCAATTCTGAAACAAAACCAACCCAAATGAAACAACGGCTACAAGAAACAAAACGATTAAACCGTTACCTTCCTCTGTAAATGAACTTCATGGGTTCAACGGCTAAAACAGTGGCTATGATATCATCCGTGTTGTGCCTCCTGCCGCTTACGAGCATCAGACCATCTCGACTTCCGGACAGAAAAACGAGACCACCCTGAGTTTAAAACAAGATATTTATAAAGCGGCTTTAAACAACGATGTTGGAACAACATTAAGAGACCGACCGGCCCAAGAAAGCCCAACAGTCCCGTCCTGACGAACGCATGATCACCAATCGGCCTACTATCACTATAAAGAGGCTGCACTCGAAACTGATGGTTCGTCAATCCCTGTAGACCCCAGTATTGGTTCCCAGTGTAACCAGAACTAATACAAATCTCTCCTATCTCGTCCGTCTTGCATAAATAAGGGTAGTTTTCAGTCCTGACCACAACTATCACAGCTACAATAATACAAAAACAACATCGTCGTTGTCACAAGCCATGATAAAATGGCGTTTCTTCTTCGCAGATAAGAAAACAAAAGACGAGAGACATACACCCAGGTAGGACATGACCACAGTCCTGTAGTGTCAAAGAAGTAAGGCTGTTTTCTTGATCCACTCTGACTACACCGTAGCTGAGACCCCCCATGGAAAGGACGCCCCTTCCAGTTGCATTCGCACCGGAACGACCCGGCCTAAACGACACATGACGAACGAATCGCTTTATAAATCATTTATGAACAGTTCATAATTCTAATTCTAGTTATTTCCTGCACTTTCAGAAAAGCAACACACTAAAGAGAAATTGAAAGTTTGTTAGAAACAAGAATGGGTAGCTTTAAATCACTTAATAGTACTTTCATTTTTGGTATTTTTCGAAGTAAACTTTTTATAGAACAAAGATTTAAAAACTATCACCTGCTTAACGTTGGGTCATTTTCAAACTAACATAAAAAGCTGATTTTTTAAAAGATATCAAACATGAAAATACTCTCATGTGATTGAGCTAACCTTATAGTTTCCCTTAATTTCGCTCCTGAAAGACAGAATCAACCAGAGTTTGAGAGGCAAGTTTACACTTTAAAACCAACTCAAACGAATATAAAAACAAACACAACAAACGAGAAAAAAGAAACGGACCTTCGTAATGAGATTGTTAGGGATTCGGCAGAACTAGCACAAGGGCAAATGGAATCCGGTCTAAGACCCTTACTCTGAAACACACTGAGAAACTGATCGCAAGATGATAAAGACCCTGGAATAAAATGAAACAAAGAGGAGGTTATTTTTTCATGTTTTAGTCTCTTGTTCTCATCAGAAGAACAAAAACGACAATTCCAAACGTACAAGGATTGGCTCCGTCTGCAATGAGCAGCAATCGAAGAGAATTCAGATTAATATCTTTATGATCCTTTGTCGCCAACAGTCCCCAATGAAGATCTCTCGATTTCACAACAGCAATGGCAGCTACACATCAAGAACCCGGTACCAACAAGAAACCAACACTATAATAATCTACAAAGTGTTCCAAATTTTAGAATTTTCACCTTTGAATTTGGTAATCATTTGCATCCACGAAGCAGGGTTCACTTTCATTAGAGAATACGGAATGAATATCACGTGCATTCCATTAAAAATGCTCTGAAAAAACAACATTTTCAACAAAAATCAGAACAAGACACAAATTAAGTATTACGAGTTAATTATTGTACCGTTAGAATGCTGTGCCAAAGACCGACTTCTCTTTTGAAATCGAGAACACACACCATAATCTCTCCTGAAAATAATTAATAGAAAATTTTCCCAATCGATTCAAACCGATTTGTTGGTTGAACTATGTACCTTCCGTGTAGTTGCAAGCTGTGGTTAACGTCCGACAGTGGCACAACATGGCTGCTCTAGTGATTGTCACACCCATCATCGAACCGTCTTTGTCCGACGTGTACTATTCGTTAAGGAGAATCAATAATGCACGTATTATACCACGACACAAGTTACAATAAAAGCCGTGTTCGGAAACATAAGTAAAATAGTCATTTGAAACGAATAACAAACAAACCTTGCGCCCTTAAACTACGCCTAGGCGTTTCAAGACAGCTATTATCCGATATACAAGCTTGCTTTTCTCAAATGCTAAGGAATGCTCGAGATGTATCTTGCTATTCTCTTTACGACGAGAACCTTGAATCTCTTTTACACAAAAAGAGCCACAGGTCTTAGTTGACCTACAGCAATGTAATAATGTTGAAAAATTCCGATTTTTAGCTAATAGTCTGCAGCTTAAGCAGTGCTCAGAAAAACGCAATAGCCTCCTCCTCCCCATAATATCTTTAATCTGTGCTCAAACTGGGCGTTATTAATGTTGCAGAGCGTTTGTTAACAATTAATTAAAATGAGACAATAAGGGACCCACTAAAATTGCTTACTCCAATCGTAAAGAAACAGTCTCAAAAGTTACCGAACACAGCCATTACGAAACAAAATGACTAACAATCATAAAAATTAAAAAAACAAAAGAAATAATAATAAAATCCCTATCAAAGTACCTGGTTAATTCCAGGTACAGGTTTCTGAATACTCTAGAGATTGACACCAACCAACAAAAGAAAACGGAAATAAATAAAACAAAACAAAATCATGCAAAGTTGCAAAACCAAACAAATAATTCACAAGAAGTCAATGAAAAAAAAAACAATATTGGAACGAGAAAACGGTATTTTACCTCGATGTAGGCCGGGGTGTCGTCGGTGAGTCGCGGAGGTGGAACCCAATCCTTAGCAGGTTTCCCCAAATGTTCCGTAACAAACCAAACCAATTTCGGCCATCCTTTGAACGTGATCACATCTCCAGTGGCAGACTTTGGTAACCCTTTGAAACAGGCCTCCGACGTCAGCGCGACCGTGACGCCACAGCTGCCCAATAAAAATCCTATCTGTTGCGAACCAGCGTCCTGTAAATCGATACACCGTTATTATCTCCAACACACCACCACCTCCGACCCTAGAAATCACAAAATGGATTTGATCCGACAAACCCTTCTCGTAAGCGGCACTTCGATCGGCACTGGTACGACACCAGCCGTCAAACAGCCATAAAATGCACCCAAGAACGCAATTGGATCATTGTTTGGATACACTAACGCCACCTTACATCGAAAATGAAAACAAAACCACAAAGATTAATGATACAAAAAAATTGAATTTAAAACTTGTTAAGTGTCGAGAAGTCTACCCTGTCTCCAGGTTTTAAAGGACCATCGCCCTTTTGTACCAACTTGTTCAAAAGGGCATAAGCTATTTTCTGACTTCTACTTAAAAGTTTTCCTGAAAAATAAAGAAGCCTCGTTTAGCCGTTCGTAAACAATCCGAGCATTTTTCCATCATTATAATCAGACCGTAAGTAAGCGTGTTTGTTAGTTTTCCGTTTGCATCCAAAATGGTCGCTGCAGAAGCCTTGTAGGTGGCCGAACCGTATCTCTGAATGGCTGCCTCCAAATTACGAGGAAGTCCGGAAGGTATCTTCGAAAAACCAAAAACAAGGTAGATCGAAACAAGCACCGCGAGAACAAAACAAATTAAAAGGTGAGAAACTTAAAACTAACCAATAGCTGCTCTCCGACGGCAGGCGTCATTATATTTCCTTCCGGCTTCGGAGCATTTGGATCCATCTGATTGGCTGCAACTGATAAACACGATTGTCTGCCTAAAAAATCCAGGACCCCTCAACAATAAGCGTCTTAGCTACACGGGACAATCAACACACTGAAATCTAGTTACGAGGCAAATCACACATCCACAAAAACAGAAGCCAAACCAGAGGTTTTTTTTATAACATCGAATCACCGTAGTAATAATAATAATAATAATAATGATAACGATAAAAAAGTGGTTCCCGTTCGTGGCTCAACTAGATTTCAATGTGTTTCAACTATGAAGTGTCAACGATAGCACAAACAAGAGAGTGAGTTATAGAGAGAGAGAGAGAGAGACGAAGAAGAAGAAGATTCCAGCCAACAAGAAAAGCAAACAACAAATAAAAGGGCAGTCAACGGGAAAATACAGAAGAAATACGACGACTTACTTTCCAGTTCAGCATCATCATCCACATAAAATTCTGGAAGAGGTTTTCTTTTCGGTCTCTTTTATTAAACAGAGGAAAGAAAAAACAAAGTTCGTACACCAAACAATCCAATCGTAATTAAGACAAATGATCTTGTTGTCGTTACTTTGAGAGTGTTGAGCAACTGTTGAATCTTTGCAGACACCTTCCATTTACCGGTTCCTTTTACAAAAAAAAATGTAAATCTGGTTTTAAAATGTAAACTTCGTTCGTCAAACACTCGTCATTTTATGACTTTCAGAAGGGAAAAAAAAATCAAGAGAAACTTTAAAGCGTTTTAGAAACTAGAAGGGTAGCTCAAACACTTACAGTAATGGTATTTCCATGTTTCATATCTTTCAAAATAAGCTTTTTATGTCAAGTTTCAAAAATCAGCCCACTTTAAACAAACGCTACTTTTTAATTTTTGGTCTTTATAAAACGTTTATTTTAATTAAGATTAGTTTTATATCAACATGAGAGATATTCGGAGACTAGCAAAAGAAACATCGAGAGAAAGAAAGACACGCGTGTCAACTAGTAATGGAGTCTTTTTTGCTTAGGAAATTCGTGGACTGGCGGCTTTGATAATAACACCTTCCGCATTCTCGTAAAGACAGTTACCTGTATTGTCCTCTATACTGGTTGCGGAATGATGTTGCGTCATCCTAACAGAACCGACGTGAGCCGGGTTGTATCTATTGACTCTGTCGGCCGGCGTCTGGCGAAGAGTCGTCGTATTGCTCGTTACGTCCGGCGGTTGTTGACCAGAAGCTAGTGTTAAAATAAAGAAACAACCGTTGAAAACCTTCAAGAGAGAAAGAGATGATTCTCGACTACGAACAATAACGAAGATTCTGCATGACGTCGGCCAGATTCGTGATGGCCTCTCTCGTGATGGGATGATCTCCTCCGTTGTAATGTCGGTGCCTTTGCGGTGGGGTGTCTCTCGTCGAACTCGTACTCGAGGAATCGGAAGGAACGTTGCTGTAAATGTGCCTCGACCGACTCCTCTCGTGTTCCGGTGTACTGTGAGATCCCTCGTTCAAAAGGCTGTCCTCGTCCGAACTCGAGTCTGCCAAATAGAGATCTTCATACATTCAGCCGTGCTTCAATCACGTCCTCGACAACATCAACAACAACAGAAAATATCAATAACGACACGTTCGACCACGTCGCAACGAACTCACCGGATTCTCCGTGCCGTTCTCTCTGAGGTGAAGTTGCCATAACAGACGTCCTTTTGGAAGGCATCGGTACCGAGGGCTTACCTCTGTCTCTCATGGCAGCCAACGCCTGTTGGACGGCCTCCTGACGAACCTCTACAAACGAGAAACACACAGAATTGAAGTTTTAAAAAACATCGTGCAGTTTTTACGATTAAGTGCAGATTGTGCCCACAGTGAAACAAATACTCTACTATCTTTTGGCATGTTTTGATTTTTCATTACGAAAGCAACGACATTTCGCACTTTTCAAACAGATTAATAAAAAGAGATCGGTTCTTGTTCCAAGTGAGGTCTCAGTGACAAGTGTAATTGTCATTCTGTCACCCTTTCTCTCATTCTGTCTTTCATTCTCTCATTCCCCTCTATCTCTCTCTCTATGGTGTAGTGTGTATGTGTGTAACTGATTCGTGTTGCATAATGAAATCGGTCGCTAAAAGACATTTTCCTTACAATTTCGTCGTCTTTTAATTAAAGCGAGAAAGATAGAATGAAAGGGCCATTGTTTTTTGCTTCTAAAACTGGAATAAATCGCAGCACGAAACAGTAAAAAAAAACAACAACGAAAGTTACAATGAAAAGTGGACATCCTTGAGAAACCAAGCGGACGGGGAAAAAACAAACTTTAATTAATTGAAAAAAATACCAAGAGAGAGAGAAAGAGAGAGAGAGATTTTCATTTCAGTCGTTAAGATCTCCTGAAAAAGAAACTTAATTTCCAATGAAACTCCTGACTTGACTGACGATGAAAACACAACAACAATAATAATAACAATAAACGAAGAAAAGAGAGAAAGAAAAAAAAAATCGTACAATTTTTTCCATAAAACACAAACAAAACCATGAAAAATGTACAAAATACATGTAATTGGATTGTGGTCTTTAAAGAGGAAAAGAGAGAAAAATGTGTGACAAATGAGAAGGTTCCAAAAAACAAAACAAAAAAGAACCGCAAAATTGAGATTAACCTAAAACCTTTGAAGATGAACCCAACTTATTACGAGGAGAAAAACGCATTCAATTTCAAAAAGGACCCCTTTTTCAACTTCATTATAAGAAAAGACCAAATTGAAAAACAAGTAAATCTGAACTTTCGAAAACAGCAAAACAATTTTTAAAGGAATTAAAACAACAGGGTTCATTTTTCAATATTGGAATTCGGTATTCCAAGTGGGAATTAATTTTCATTTTTCAATTTTTAATTTAAATCAAGAGTTAAGTTTAAAATAAACATAAAAATCAAATAAGTGAAATTCCATTTTTAAAATTTCTTTTTTATTCAAAAGATGAAATTAATTTCATTATAATAAAAATTAAAATGACAGGCGAATTAAGAAACAGCCTGAATTTTGTCATCAAATGGATTTTTTTTTCAGTTGATAAAAACAGCAATTCGATGACTTTTTAAATAAAATTTTAAAAATCTGATTAATCACATTAATTCGATTACACAAGTAAGCTCGATTATCCGGACTAAACCCGATCCGGCAGTTAAAAGGCATAAACACTGATAAATTAAAAAAAAACACACACATTAAGATAACACTAGTCGGATTAGCCGGATAAGTCAGATCCGGATAACCGAGATCCTACAGTATTTCGATATTTATCTCTACGGACACCCTGGATTCAGAGGGAGAGAGTTCAAGTTGAAGTAAAGAACTTCAAATGCCAACTTTTGTTTCGTTTTGAATTAATACAAGTCATCGAATAAACTGAGAGGGTCGGGCCCCCCCAACCTCGGTGCAGTTCAGATTGTAAAATTAAAAAAAAAAATTAAATTATTACATAAGAATTGCTCGTCAAATAATATCATCATCATTCACCTACGTAATACACCTTGATATTCTTATCATTAGTAATTTGCTAAGACCAAAAAAACAATTATCACAATCTTATTCAGAACGTTTTAAAAACAAAAAGAAAGAAAGAAAACCGGAGACAAAAAGTCCCCTGAAAACTATTTTCAAGAATTGCGTGTGTTGAAAACGGACTCCCACAACAGCAATCTTAGCATTTTCCTAAAAATATCCATCATTTTTTCTGTCTGTGTGTGACTTGAAAATGTCACAAGTGAAGAAGAAGAAGACCCTAAAATGTTCCCCATTGTGAAAAGTTCAAATCCGAAAAGAAGAAACACGACGACCCACCAACCAATAATATTAATATTAAGGTCCTACTTTACTGTGTGGAAAGAAACCACACAAAATTTAAGAATTTTGTTTTCATTTTATCATCTTTACGTCACGGCCACTTTCACTAGTCACTTTGCGAATCAAACAAGTCATTGAAATAATAATTTACTTCAAATCTGACGCTTTTGCACATTGCCAAGTGAATTTACAAAATGACGAAATGCCCACTTTGACGGATAGTTTCCTAACATTTCGTTAAGACAAGAACACTTTAAAGTCGCACACAATACATGTAGATGGATAGATAACAACAGCCCCAAAATGGCCCATTTTCGGTTGAATACTAGAATGTGTCAACAAGAACTTATAAGTTAAATAAAAGTGATTAATTAAAGCGTTTCTTTTTAAAATGTTATCTCTTTGTTCAGAAATGAATGAGTTTGCAGCAACTAACGAACGGCCTTCGATGAAAATGGATTATTATTAGAAATATACGATGATTGCAAATAATAAAAGTGGCCACCCCCCCCCCTAAAAACCGAATAATAAATGGACAAAACCAGAAAAAAGTGTTAATAATTTAACAACCAACAATGTAAATTATTAAATGGAACAACTTTGTTGATTTTTAAGAGAAAAAACAAACAAGTAAATTTCAAGTTTTTTTTTTTTTTTTTAAAAAATATTAGTTTGGCCTCAAAAATGTAGATGTCTAAAATATGGTTGCCTCATTGTAAGATTAAGCTTGTGACGTCAGACGGAGCTGATGAAAAAACTTAAGTGTCATTTTCTCTTAATTAAGATTGTCGTTATCATCACTTTTCTATTAGACTGAATGACGTCACAGGTGAAGCAACTACGACTTGGTCTACAGTTTAATTAACGCATTTATTTTTTTCAAAATAATTTAACAAAAAACATTAAAAGTTGAAATTAATGTCTCAATGACCTCATAAAAAAGGCACAATTTAAAGTGTCGTCGTCATTTCTCCTACACAACTTCAAATTATTTATCAGTTTTCCAAAATGGTAGAAACTGAGAAAAAGGAGGAAGAGGACTAGAAAATGTGGGCGGGGTTAACGTGAAGAATAATTTCCTGAAATCACACAAATTAATTTTTTAAAAAACCACTCAATTTTGTTTCTCTAATTTCCACAAATTGGAAAAAAAAAAAAAAAAACGTTTTATGCATTTCAGCAACAACTAAATAGAAATTGATAAAGTGTGTTAGAAACTAGAATGGGTAGTTGAATCACTTAATAGTATATTCCTAAGACAATTAATAATTATGCTCTGGTCAAGTCTAAGTGGTTTATGCTAAACATCCCACACTCCTTTTTCTGTAACTTAATCGGTAACTTGCAAAAGTTCTATTTGACCAGAACACATTCTTCAACATTCCTTACGAGGGCAACAGAAACGCTTGAGCAAATGAGGCGATGGTTTTCTCAAATTGCTGCTTGCAACGACTGAATGTGGCTTGCTAAATTGCCTGCAACACATGGGCAGCAGTGGAAAGCAACCACCTTCAGGCAGCAAGTTGAAACAACAGAACTAATTATTGCACATAATTAAAAAAGGTTCCCAAGACAAATGCAACCCACCCCCCCAAGTAAAGTGTTGCGTAGAAAATGCTGCTTCATAAAAATGGCTACCTGGTAGAATGTGACGTCAGAACGACGTTTCTTACCGACCCCATGGTTACGTTTATATTAAGGTGGCTGAATACATATTTATTTTGCTTCTCGCCCCCCCCCCCGGACGGCGCCACTGTAGTGGGGCTAATGCTCCATAAATATGTACACAATTTGTAAAATTTGTACGCAAAAACGTCAAGCGAATGTTTAATTTTTTAGAAACAACGCTATGATAAAATTCAAAATTGTTTTCAAAACTAGAATAGTTAAAGTTTACGTTAAAAGTATTTTCATGGCAATATCTTTAAAAATAAACAATTTGAAAATGACCCGTTTTCCATTAACATTTCATGTAAAAAAAACTTTTAGCATTATGCCTAACTATTCTAGTTTATAAAAACACTTTGAATTTTATAATACATTTTTTTCTCAAATCTGTAGTTTAGATGGGGGGGGGGCTCTTATAGAACATAAATAGCCACGCAGGCGCGCCATCCGGTGAAACAAAATCAAAATAAAATCTATTCAACCACCTTAAGCTACTTTTATAGAATGTATATTCAAAAGAGAAAGAGGATAATCGGGACATAATCGCAATATCGATAAACCAGGCTTACTGCTGTTAATAAAATGCGCGGCCCAAAAATAAGGAACAAAGGAAGCAGACTGAATTGAGCCCCAGTTGAGTTGTTGTGGATCGACAAGAAGAAGAGTAAGGAAGGAAACGGTGCATATGAATAAATATAGCTAACCTAATTAACATTCACATATTATATAGGCCTACAGTAGTATTTAGGGTGGGAAGAGACCTTTTCACACAAAGGGAATAAAAAACCGAATTTAAACACAATGGACGCAATATCATTGTCATCATCACGGTCAAAAACTAAGCTACTCTATATTTAAATACAACTAACTACTAACCTAACCGTACGTCGTTTAAAATCTACCATTTAAACAACAAAACGAATGTAACAGACACCCCCCCCCCAAAAAAAAAACCCTCAAAAATTCACCTCCATCATCATTATATATATAAATATTAGGAACTATCCATTTGATTAACATCTCGCCAAGATATAAGTTAAAACAGATGTGTTCACAAAACGATTAAAATCCACGAGGAAAAAAGATCGGAAATTAATTTCCAAATATCCATTACTAAGTTAAGTGGAATCGAACTCAGTCTTTTTTTTTCAAATTAAAACGGATTTCCACGCAAATAAGAAAAACAAACAAAAAAGATTGAAAATGCAAACGAAAATGACGTCAAATTAGGTAGAAATCAAATAGGGAATTACGACAATAATTGCCGTTGTAAATAATTTTCGTGTTGTTATATATGTTACAGGCAATATGTGAAATGCAGACATTGTATGTAATGCCCAATTGACGTTTTTTGTTATTTTGTGACTTGCTCACTACAGCTACCAAACAAATATATAACCTTTTTTACTTCATCAAAATGGTCACTACAGCTACCAAGGGTCATTACAGAGCTACCAAAAAATATAGAATCTAGTCCTATTTTTATCAACACGATCACTACAGTTACTCCAGTCGTTTAGTTTAGGTTAGATTCGGATTCATTAGGTAAGGTTAGGGAGAAAGGGTTATATTTTTTTTTTGGTAGCTGTAGTGCCCCAAGTAGCTGTTATGAGCCTTGGTAGCCTAGGCATTGCATATAATAAATAGGGCATTATACAGAAAGACAATATTTAGGCAAAGTATGGAATGAGATTAATGAACGTTAGGCGACAATAATTGGCGGAAGTATATTTTATACTTTGCCGGATTTTCTTTTGACATTGCACGAAATGCCTAGGAAATGTGTGAAATATTAAGCGTTTCATACTTTGACGCCCCATTTACAGCTTTCTATAGATTTCCTAGGCATTATATACAATGCACATTGCCGGTAACATATTTCAAAATAAACTTTTTACTGATATAACTTTGATAAAAAAGCTTATTTTAAATTATATTAAAAAGTTAAATTATCCTTCAGTGATTGAACTACTACCATTCTAGTTTCTAAAACACATTCAAGTTTCACTCATTTTGCGCTTGAAAGTCAGAATAATCAGGGGCTTTTGAGAGGCTAAGTTTAATTCCTTCGAAAACCAACCTTCAAGGGGGAGGGAAGTTCGTAAATAGACAAAAAAAACGGTGAACAAAACCGGACCCCCTAATCCCTTCTACAAGTGGGCCTAAGTCAAAAATGTAACAACCACTTTAACCATTCTCCCAACATGCCTTTGTAAGATTCATTTGAAACGAAGAAGTTATCTTTCCAAATTTAGCTAACGAACAAACAGAAAAAAAAAGAACTTACGAAAATGATGCCTCGAATACGAAGAAGAATTTAGCGGAAACATTGTATAATTTTTAACGAAGAAGAATAAACACAGAAGAAATAATATTCCATATATTAAAAAAGACACAACGACGACATACAACATTCAGTATTATTAGTAGTCTAGTCTACTAAGTAGTGAATTGCGTTGTCAAAAGTTGTTCACAGTTCCAGTGCAAAAGAACTTCCCGAAACGCCAACCAACACAAAAACTCACCGAGAAACCACTAATATTATTATTATGATTCATATCCGAGATACACACATGTAGATAGACAGAGAGAGAGAGAGAGAGAACTTTTAGGACGAATTCAATGCAAATTGCAAACAAAAAAATGTCAAGTCTGAGTTTGTTAAAATTCAACTTAAAACGGAAACAAGGATGACGTTTTTTTTTTTTTTACATAAAGGTCCATATAATATTCCAAAGAATGGATTCAGGCAAGAGAGAGCGAGGACAGACACCCTCGTTTTCGTCGTAGTTGTGTATTTATTTACCATGTTTTTATTTAATATTACAAAATAATGTCAACTTTTTAAAAGAGTTGTTTTTAGTTTACTAAAATGATAAAAGGGAGGGTGTTTTTTTAAACTATTTTTTTGTATCTTTCTAAAGAGAAATGGATGATAAAATTCATTTTAATCTTTTGGTATTTACATGTATTATATACAGTATGTTCCACAACTAAAAGCTCCCCAAACTATTCCCAAAAATGTAAACAGTGAAAATGGTTTAAAATTTGAATATCTTAGAAATTAGAAAAACACCTCACACATTTAAAACGTCATTTAATTAATTAAAAGAAATTTGCTACGAATTATAAAAGTTATTCAATTCTGACAACTGAGGTTTATGTTGTAGTTTTTTTCGCTTTTCGAGCGAGTTTCCTTTTTTTTTTTGCAGAACGAGTTCTAATTGGCGAGCGAGATTCGCTTTTGCGAACGCTTTCAGCGAGTTTTGAATTTTGCGCTAGTTTCGTTTTTCGAAAACGCGAGATCCGCATATCAAACTCGACCAACCTTTCGCGCGTGTTTCGCCCCAGGAGGTGCTTGATCGCGAAACGACCCACTGACTATAAAAGTAGTATTTCAAGTGGAATAATGATAATGAATTGATTAAAAATCCACCACCACATTCGATGATAAAGAGGCCTCTGGTTCTTCATTAAAATGGGACTCTCTCTCTCTCTCTCTCTCTCTCTCCTCTCTCTCTCTCTCTCTCTCTCTCATAAACATAACAACACTTGACGTTTCCAAAAGATAAAAAATTCTCTATTTCGTATTCTGACTAAACACAAGCCAAATATAAAATACGCAAACGATTTGTCATTCTCTTAGAAAATGATAAGAAGAATCGAAAATCAACAATTTTCTTTGCATTTTTTTTATCTCGAATTCCTCCATACTTTGGTTACTTATTTCGATTAAATCAAATTCAAAGGTTAGACAAATAAACGTGTAAAAAAAAGAGGATTGTCAAGTTTATCAATCTTACCCGAATGATACCTGCTTTCATTCCGAGTGAGACGACGGTGGGCTCGATGTTTGGCCCTCGTTGAAGGACTCGCAGATCCAGGCTGCAACACTGAAAGTAGTAATAAATAAAGGTGGGGGGGGGGGGGAGGAGAGAAAATAAGAACCAGGAAAAAAAAACAGGAATGTATTAAAGAGGAAGGGGGGGTGGGGTACCCTCCTTTCACACCTTGAGTCTGTGCCGGGACAAAAGGAGCCAGAAGCCGAGATTTCTTCTTTTCGTATCCTTTCTGTGTTATGTCACCTATTAAAATCAACAAAAAATAATATATCTGATCAACAAAAACCAGGGCTACATTTCAAATAGCTCTGATTTTTACGAATTCTTGATTATTCTAAGTTTAATGAGAAAGTGTTTTAGAAACTAGAACGATAGCTAACAGTATTAACATGTTGAATGATATCTTTCAAAATAAACTACTTTTTTTTAATAAGGTCGTGGTGTCTGCATTTTCGAACTGTTCTAAAAAGTTTATTTTAAAAGATATCGTCATAAAAATACCCTTCTAGTATTTAAAACAATTCCTAATTTCTTTTCATTTTGCCCTTCTGAAAAATAGAATGAATAATCACGAGTTTGAGAAACATTTAAGATTTAAAACCACAACAAATTGTACTTTCGTTTTCAACGAGACTAGAATATTTAGCGACTAGAATAGTCCTCGCCTTTAGCCGACGAAGAATTCTTCTCTCCTTGATTTAAGCTTAATTATTTTTAATCATTAGTAATTAAGTTAACTAAAGTGAACAGTTTTTCACACTTGAGCAAGTGAATCAATAACACTGTTAACTTTTCAACTTCTTGTCAAAATGACAACAGGATGGGGAGAAGGAAAAAAAAAAGAAACTCAAAACACAGTTCAAAGTTCAACATCACCACAACCACCATTCTAATCAATCGATTTCCATCTTTGTAGGGAAATAAAAATGGGGTTCACGACCCTTAAATACAAAATAAATAATTAAATCTTCAAAGAAATGTTTCGTTTGTAAAAAAATCTAAAAGAAACTTCAACAAAATTGGCAAAATCACAACTTGACACGAAATGAAACCCAATTCAGAGGCTTTTTTTAATCTCTCCTTTCAGTCGTAAAAAACATTCATTTCCCTCATTTTGGTTCAATGTTAGGAGGTCAATCACCACTTTTCAAACAACAAATAAAAGGATCACACATTATTAATAATTAATAAATTAAATTCACTTAAACTAAGAGAGAGAATTAACTAGACTTTTAAGTCTAAAACGCATTAGTAGCCAGGGCTAAGTGTAACCAATAAATAGACAGGCAATTAGAAATCGGGACAAACAGAAGTTGACTCCGCCCTTTTTATGACGAACGGCAACTTCTAATTGGTTTGTTGTGTGGTTCGACGTTGAAAAGGGCGGAGCATGTGATCGTCAGACTACATAACCAACCAATTAGTTCTCCCCTATTTCTAACTGCCTGTATAAATAGTGGGCGCCACCTCTACTTAGAGCTATGCAGTCACAGTTTCGCGTAAAAAAAGGGATGAAAAGTTCTCTCTTACTAAAATGAACCTTGAAGAGAGGCTATTCAATTAAAGCTCACTCGGCTAGCTTTTACATGGAGTTGAGATACCTCTATCTTGGTGTAAATTTTCTCTTTCACGAGCCAGGACAATGGAAATAAGAACGTAATATTGTGACGTCACCTGAAGGGGTAGTTTAAAAAGTAAAGCTTGTGTTATTTTGTCAGACAGAAAAAGGATATGATAGCAAAAGTACTCAAGAAACCCTTTGTTTTAATCTTTTGCTATTATCCCATTTTTCCATCGGACAAAATTAGAAACAGAAAATAACTTTTTGGTCAACCCCTCTGACATCGTCAGCGTCCCACGTGCAGAGCGGCGACTGTAAATAAAACTTGCACGTAGTGGGGATGACGATGTCCTACCACCACCACCACCACCATCACCAGCACCACGAGAAGCAGTGAAAAACTGGTTCTCGAGGTTTCTTAAAATACTGAACTAACTAACAACTTCTAAGTTGTAACCCACAATCTAAGTTAAAAATTAAAACTGACAAAATTAACTCATTTTTAGGAACATTCATTATTCCATTCGTTAATTCACTCCATAATAAATTGTTACCTAAGTAGAAATCGTCTTCACCATTAGAGGAATAGAAACGCAATGGACACGAAGAGGATTCCATAATTAATCTTGTATAATTCACATTTTTCAACAATTCCAGTCTAGTTGTATCCATATTTCACACACAAAACACAAAATAAGGAAACAAAAAGGTGGAAGAACTTTCCAAAGAAAATTTCCAATCGTCAAACACGAAAAGATGAAACTAGAAGGGTCATCATCACCTCCAACACGAAATCCTCCTTCTTCTTTTTAAAATGTGTAATAAACAACACAATACATGTGGCCGCCTTTCAGAAAGAAGTTTCGAAAATACTCCAAGTTCTGTGAACTGGTTGGTTGGTGTTATAAATTTGACTGATGCTGGACCCACACTGACACAGGATTGGTTGAGAGACTGTCACAATCTCACTGTGTGAGTGTGTCCTCCTCTCTCCTCTGAATTATCATCATATCCCCAAAATGGAATGACCAAAACAAGTATTGAACAAACGAAACCATCTGGACACACACTTAAATGGGGGGAGAGAAAAGTACACTTTGTACTTTTTTTTAACGTTAATTTCTAACAGTTTGGAAACTATAAGGAGACCCGCCTGAAATTAAAAGTGCTCCAACCCCTCCTTTTTCAACTTACTAATATGCTAACGAGCAAAGTGCGGAAATCATATTGAACCTAATCGTCTGGTTCACTTTCACACACACATATTATGTGTGTGTTCTCCTCACATTTGTAGCCTCCATTCATGGACCTCCTTTGAACACCACAAGATTCGAGTATTTCTTCATCCTCTCTTGTGCGTAGAGAGGCTGTGTGAGCACACAATACTAGAATAGACACACACACACACGTGCAAGGAACGGGGAGAGAGCTCAACAACCCCCCTTGTCCTCTGTTTCCACATGTCCCCGCCCTTCATAAAGTAGCTATATTTATAAAGGGGAATCGCACTAAGGGGGATTTTTGGGCTGAAAAGAGAGAGAGGAAGGGAGTCCTCCAGGCTCACATTTGTGACAAATAACGAGATCATAGTACACATTGAAAGCATTAAGGGGGTGGGGACAATGAAAACAGTACAAGGGCTAGAGTTAGTAGCTACACATTGCCGCCACATCACGATTTGATATGGTAAAGTGACCACTGACCAGTCCGCCTCACCAGTCTAGTCCCAACAAGTTATTTCAAAACTAGCTCCTGGAATCCGGGATTCATGGAAATATAGGAGGAGCTCCCTTTTCATCAATATTGTTTACGAAGGACGTTCTCAACATAATCCTCATTGTGTTAGCATTCAGTTATGGAAAGTGTCCGAAATTTACCACCGCGACTTGACCACCAAAAGTGGTCCGTGTGAAAAGGCTCTAATCCGCACCAGAAATTAGTGTTCTGAGAACACTCGCACGTGCAAACTCCACCTGTCCCAGATGGATGAGTCCGTGTGAATTCCATTGAGAAGAATAATTATTCGAGAAGATGAAACCTCGAGGAGGACGAAAACAAGGCGAATTTTGAAAATGCAGCCTTCGTTTTTCAGGGGATTATGATAAAGAGAGAAGAAGAAATAGAAGAAGGACATCAAAAGCCTCGTCACTGTCAGACACATACATGTAGGAATGTCATTCATTCCCAATTGTGAGGAGGAGACGTTCAAAAGCGCAAATATTTGGGCGCATCTTTCATTTTATTTCTGGTGAGAACCATCTCCTCCCTCCCCCAACCTACTCGCTACGTGATAAAACACGTGTTGGGTTGAAAATATTCCTCCTGAAAGCAAGGCTATACGCATAACATCTAGAAAATATACATTCCAAAATATTAATGAGATAAAAAGGCAATCTATGGTAATTCAATTAGAAGAAAACGCTTTTTACAGCCTACTTTCCCTCCATTGTGGGCCATCATTAAAGCAGGCCTCATTGCAGGTCAGCTTAAAAGTGTCACGTCGACTTTAAATGAGGCTAAAAGAAGCGCTTGGAGAAGAAAAACAAACTATCCTTTTGCAGCCATTCTTAAGATGAAACAGGCTTTGTGGATGAAATCCATCCTACCTCGTTTAACGAGCTAAACCTTAGTTAACCAAAATCCCACAGCTTTGTATAAAAACGTCTTTCTATTTGCATTGACTCGCAATGATTTCTTTTTTTCAGGAATGCGCATCCGTATCGTTAAGCCAGGTATGACTGTTAATCCCGTGTCATGCAGGGCTTCTTAGCTCACGAGGCTCCAGACTTCAGTCAAAGAATGATATCTTGAGACTGAATCTTATGACAATCCATGAAGCAACTTTTAAGATTGTAGGCCTACATTTAATTACAGCAAGTGAGTCAACCTGTAGAAATTGGCCCAGGGGTGCGCGCGTTACTTGCTTGGTTTTTGTTCAAAATGACAGCAACAATCACCAAAAAAAAATGACTCATTCTTTTACACAAGTCATAAGTTGTGTTTTTATTTCTCTTTTACTTCTTTGTTGTTCTCAGAATTTCAATCAAGTTGGAAACCACATATTTGGTCAACAGATAAATATGGCACAATACACTTATAAAAAACGTACACAACCACCAACAGAGGGAGTCACCATTCAGGCCGTCATTTTTCGTCTAAGGGAACAACATACTCACTGATTGTGTTTCAAGTGAAAAATAACCAACTTTAATTTTGGTTTACGAACAGCTCAATTTCGAACTTTAATTTCAGAAGAGCAAAATGAAGAGAAACTAGAAAGTGTTTTAGAAACTAGAAGGCTGGTCAACCTCAATCACTTTAAACACATATTTAAATGTTGATATCTTTCAAAATAAACTTTTTTATAAGATAAAAAATAAAAAAATAGTGTCTGCTTCAAGTTGGATCACTTTTAAACTGACATAAAAAGTTTATTTTGGAAGATAACAGTGATTGAGCTACCCTTCTAGTTTCTAACTCGCATTTACTCTTCATTTTGCACCTGAAGGCAGAATAATCAATAATCCCGTTTACACTAGAGTACCAATTATTATGGCAACGACTCCGACGACAGGCAGTTAGAAATCGGTAAGAACTTCAGTTGGCTCTGCCCTTGTTGACTGGTTATGTAGTCTGACGTCACATGCTCCCCTCCTCCGTCACATGCCCTTTTCAACGTCAGACAACATAACCAGTCAATCAGAAGTTGCCGCGGTCGTCATAACAAGGGCGGAGCCAACTGAAGTTCTGACCGATTTCTAACTGCCTGTCTCCCACGAGGTTGACCTTATATAGCCACAGAGGGTTAAGAGTAAAGGTTAAGCAAAAGATGAAACCTGAGACATTTCCCACAGTTAGGCAATGACTGAAAACGTCACATCTACGATTGTATGTGGAGGATGGTGAAAAAATGACAACAAAAACGAAGCTGAAAAGCCTCTCTACCTAACATCCCCCAAAACAGCTTCAAATTATCAGGAGCAAAAAACCACAACTGATTTTGTTTTTGGGTTCCAATTGGGTGGAGAGAAAACAAAGCGAAAACGGCTGTTAATCCACCCCCCCCCCCCCTTAAGTGGACGTCCCAGATGGAAAATCTTCAGATTGTCAAATAATAAACCACAACCTCCTCCTAATTCCTACTAAAAATGCCCACGGTTCACACTAAATACAGAAAACCAAACATTTCCAGAATCGTTTCATGCCCGTGGCAGAAGGACATGAGGCCAAATGCAATACCCAACGACAACTGTGTAATGTGTTCTGGTGCGATTGGTTTGCATTTTTCTATGTACCTTTTGTTGAATTGGAACTAATCATATTCAAGTTGGTTTGTTGTTGGTCCTGATGTCCACTTGATTCTCTGAAGGAACCGCTCCTGCGTTCGAACCGTATCAATCGAACAGATGAAGAATCTTTCGAAGAAGTTAAACCCGGAATGTGAACTACGCGGAAATCGCGAACCGGAATCCAGAAACAGATCAATGGCATGATTGGCAATTTTTCAAATGATGTTTATGAAATAAGATGAAATTACGTCAAAAGTATGAAAAGATGACATTAATATATTAAGAGAGAGAGAGAGAGAGAGAGAGAGAGAGAGAGAGAGAGAGAGAGAGAAAGAGAAGAGAAGAGACAAAACATCCAAAAATATCTTCTTCTTCTTTAGTGTCTGAGGAGGTTAGCGAACGGAAGTTCGAAACTAGAAAAATCAACTTCCAAACCAACTAGTGGAGAAAAAAAAAAAATGGAGAGACTCTGAAAATGTAGACGAAAAAAAAAGCGAATTTCAGTTTTCAACGAGGGTTGAGAGATGAAGACAAAAAAAATGTATTCTTTCCAGAAGAAGAATTTCGAAGATTTGAGTTGACAAGTAGAAGACACACACACAAATGACGTGACACACACATGTCAGACACACGACAGACATGAAAGAGAGACGCGCTTCCCTCTTCATCTTTTTAATTTTCAGGTCCTTTTTCTCTCTCTCTCTCTCCTTCCATCCCCTTAAATACAGAGAAAGAAGACAATTTCCATCCAAAAAAACCCACAAAAGTCACAAATCAATGGAACTTAGTTTTCGTCTTCCATCTCTTCTAAGTGAAGAAACTGATGTCTGGATAGAGATGCCTCGATGGATGCCTGCGCTGAATGTGTGGATGAATTCCCCCATCTGTTATCTAACAGTGGATGAAACTGACACAAATTTCCCTTTTTCCCCCAATCAAAGTAAAAAAATATCTCTAAAATGCAAGATTGAATAATACGGTGGTGCTGATGACCCACCCAATATTCGGGGGGACAAAAAAAAGCTGTTGTTCAACAACACTCGATCACAATGTGAGAGTTGCATGATCCACACAAAAGTAATAATTAAGATATGAGCGGAAATGAAAGTTGGTTGGTCAGATTAGAAAATGAAAAAAAAAAGGAGTGAGTGAATCCGTAATTTAAACAAAAACCAAATCGGTTGCAAATTTATATTAAACACAAAAGGAAAAATATAATAAGGGGGGGGGGGGGGCAAAAGACCCTGGGTTTTTGATTTTCCGCTAAGTTGAGCCCGAAGAACAAAGGAGATGAAAGAAAAAAAGGCGTCATTAGAAGGTGCCATCATGCAATTCCAAAATTAAAATTTACTAAAAGGAAAATTCCCCCCCCCCCCATTTTCGAAATAATATAAAACAACAGCAGCAGCCGCCATTTGATATTTGAACGTCCTTTCATGGTGTTTTTTTCAAGGACGCCACACCAGGTTTCGAAAATGGCCGCCGCCTCAATATCTATTTTATTTACAGTTATAATCGGCGCCTTGAAACACTTTCTTCTCCCCCCCCCCCCCCAAAAAAAACGGACTTCAGAGAGAAACCAACAAACCCACAAAATTGTGACTTCGTGTTAGGAGAAGGAGGTGGACACACCAAGTGGGGATAGAGAACAATGAACCCAGAGCATCCTTCTAAAAACTTACAAAATCCAGTCCCCACCACAGAAGAAGGCCCAAATGCAAGAAGGGGGGGGGGGGGAGTTAACCTGGACCCCCCTTGTCAACATCCAAAACAATGTACTCAATAAAACGGATGATACCCATTCTAAAATGACAACGATTGGTGGTGGAGGCTAGCTATCTCTCAGGATTCCATTACAGTACCTGAGACCATATTAACACATCCTACATAACTGTTCCAGTTTCCTAAACAACTGGTTATTACGTGGTGGGAAGACCAAACGTGCCGAAAGAAACCAGGGGCTTCATTACAGAAAGAAAATACGACTTGTAACATGACAGTAAATTGTCACATCTAGCTGTCATAAAAGCAAATTACAAATTATGACAACTATTGTCATATGTCTTGTGTACATAATAATATGACAGTCATAAAATAATAGCACACCAGAAGAGCAGTGACATGTCACGGTTGCAAGAGTAGAACTCTAGCCTCTAAGAGGAGACCTGTGATTTATTTTTCTGGTTGCCTTATCCAGTAGCCTCCACCTCCAACCCTCATAAAAATACATTTGAGTATTTAAGATGAAACACACCAATCAAACAGGGCTTTTTTCTGTATGTTGGAACCCTGTTCAGTAGAGGGTACAAGTGCCAATTTTTATTATAATGAATTCGGACTCTTAAAATAGAAGATCAGAGTAGAAAGGTAAAAAGGGAGGGGGTTTTTTGTGTACCCTGGAGAGAGGGTTTAGTGAATGTACGTCACACACATACAAACACGCATATACATTGTATTAAAAAAAAGAGGACCGGATCGATTGTTGTTGTTGGTGTTACCTAACCTAACCTAAAAAACCGAACTGAAACTAAACAAGTTGTTAAAAAAAAATGAATGAGAACGGAAATGAACCATTATTATAGTTTTGTGATGAAAGAAGGAACCACACTGAATGCCACTTTTCATGTAATTTATCAATAAAACAGAAAAATGTGAACGCGTTTAATTTGAAATGTCGCCCATTTCTAACATCGGAAATAGAAACCAATTCTTTATTTTGAAATCCCAAATTAAGCAAACAAAAAACTAAGTTTCAAACAAAACAAATTGGTGCAAAATGTAAATCTGTGGTGCCCCCCCCCCCCTCTTAAATCAGAAAAAAAAGTGAGTGAGAGAAATATGGGGGAAAAAATGAGTTTTTTTATATCCGGAAATATATTAGGAAGAAAAAAAAACCGCTTTCTCGACCTAAATTCCATTCCGTCAATGGAGATTATATATTTAAAAAAAAAATAATAAACGATCACCGATAACGAATATTCAAAATTCAGCTCTCAAACGATTATAAAAAGAGAGGGCCCTTGAAAGAGAGGGGGGAGGCCCACGACCTCTCCTTCATAGTTTTTAGCGAATTAAACGCCAAAAGCTAAAACGAATGCCAAAATTGGCTGTTATTCAGTTGGTTCAAATCGGTGCTTCTTTTGCAGTTTGGCGTTTGTTCAAACTGGCGCTTATTCAGCGCCACCCTTGTTCCCGTTCTTGACAGCGGCCTGAATCATGTTGAGCAGTGAATGAAGCTAACTACCGAATTCAGGAGGAGAATGAAGAAGAAGGTCATTCGGGGTCACCGTCATATTTAAAAGAACAAATCGATTTCTGATGTGGCGGTGGTTTTGTTGGGGGGGGGGGGTGGATCATGTTTGATACAACGAATTTTAGAAGAAAAACAAAACACATCGGAAATCCATGAAATGAACGAAACCATGAAAAAAAAAAAAAGAACCCAAAAAAGATAACAGAAAGGAACGGAAGAACCGAGCTTTTTATTTCTACAAATTCCAAATCTCTACGAAAGTGTTGTATTAAAAAAACCGAGCAATTGATGTTGATGATGTGCCAGACGATGTGACCAGAACGATGACCACCGAATGACCGACCAGTGAGTAGTCAGGTCGTCGTCAAACAGTCAAAAGGAGAGAAGAAACTACTCACACTGATTGTCGGAACACTGAAATTCTTTAGGGGTTCTCTCCCCCCCCCCCCCACTTCAAATTCCTTTTTTTTTACTTTAATTCGGTTTAATTTTACAGAAGAAAATTCAAATTAAACATTAATTTATAAATATATTTCAGAAAATAAAAAAACTATTATTCGGGTAACAACTTACTTTCCGGAATCACTGAGTTTCAAATTTCCTAATTCCCCATTTTCCCAGTTCCCTGTTTTGAGGAAATAACACCACATGTGGAATTCTGGGTCCACACATTAAGAATGATTTCCAAACACAAAACACCGGTTACAATAAGTAGGGTCTCCTCCTCCTCTTCTCTGGGACCTAGATGGAAACCGAAGGAAGGTAGAGGGAGAGGGGGGCTTCGTTCCCCCATCCTTATCGGGATAAGAAGCAACACAAACCAAAAAAGGGGGTAAGTAGAATGAAGGATACAAATGTCAAAAGTGTGGTTTCTTTTAAGTTCAATGCGGAAATGATCAATGGAACTAATTGTGTATTTGTTATGTGGTGATCATCCTCATCATCATCCATGTTTGTTTTCTCCAGTTTTTATTTAGAAATCTACTTTGAATGAATGAATTTGAAACAAAAATTTAAAATGACGCGGTTTTTTTTTCATCGAAGAAACTAATAGTTTTAGGCGTAATTCCGATGCTCCGGTCAAGTGTACACGTTACTTACGACTTATCAACTTACTGACGCCACAATGGACTACAAATAGCCTTATCCAAACGCCAACAATAACTACTCATCACCCTGCCAATCATGTCATTCTTAGTAACTTTTTTGCCGTAACGTATGCTGCGTGTAGTTGACCGGAGCACAAATTGTAAGGTTAAGACCCGCTTCACTCGGACTACTTTGTAGCGCCACATAAACGTGGTCGTTATTAGCAGACCATTAATTACATGATATACGTTCACACGAGCCACTGCAACCATATTTTTTTTCGCACCACAGTGGCGATGAGTCAGCCACAAGTGGCGACCACTCAAGGGAATAATAATATTAGTGGCCAGCACTGACAATAGGCCATTGTTTTCAAAAGGGGTCAGTGTGAACCAAACAACGTCAACCACTTTGTGGCACCACAAAGCGGTACGTGTGAAGCCGGCCTAGAAGCAAATCCTAGCCTCTAAACAAGCCTTATTAACTGAAAAAAGTATAATTCCTTGAAACTCTCCTTATTAATCAACTGAGTCACTTCACTGACAAATCCTAAAAGATATTTTTATTAATAATAATAATAATAATAATGATGTGGATTTTCTCCACATGAATCCGTCATCTAATTGTCCTAATTGAATTATGATCTAAGCTAACCCACTGAAGACACCCCCCCCCCACAGGTGCGCGTGTTTCAGTCCACCCACCCCCTCCCCCCTAGACTGGACACTCTCTTTCCGATTATCACTTAATCGTGTCATGGACACCCCAAAAGTGACCAAAGTGACGTCAACTCCGCTAATACTCATAATACGAATAGAAGAAGAAAAAAAGCGAATCGTAAAATCAATGAAGAAGAAAAAAGAGAGATAATAATAATAATAATAATAATAATAAATAATAATAATAAATAATAACAGGATGAAATTATCCTTCAAGAAGAGATTTTCTCGTCTTCATTTCATGAGAAAGGAGATTCAAATGTATAATTAACAAATAATAAGAAGGAACTCGTTTTATTAAAGTCACAACTTTAAAATGAATCTCTCTTTTCATAGAGAAACGCCAAAATGACAGCTTCTTTTAATGCTACCTACGGACACCGGGGGGGGGGGCCCTCCCCCTTGAAGAATTAAAGAGGGCCCGACCTAGACAGAAAAGGTCACTGACCCATCTGTAATGTAATTAAGATTGGGGGCGGCACTAGTCAGAAGGGGGTCCGTAGTTAGCACTGATTCAAAACAAGCGATGACATCTTGGTGTCGTGTCATTAAGAGGTCACGACACTTGACCCCAGCTGATATTTTATAAAATAAGCTTTTTATGTGAGTTTGAAAAATGACCCAACTTTAAATTTTTTAGTTCTTGTGAATAAAAAGTTTATTTTGAAATCGACCAAACATGAAAATATCCTTAAGAGTAGTGATTGAGCTACCTTTCTAGTTTTTAAAAATATTTTCCAGTTTCTCTTCATTTTGCTATTCGGAAAGACAGAATGACGAAAAAAAAAACAGTCCGAAAATCAGCTGTTCATAATGAACCCATTTTCAGAATGTAAAAAAATCAATCTCTTTGTTCTTTTTTTTTTTGGTTAAAAACCAGAAACACCTGTCTGAAAATCCGTTTTTGGACCCCAAAAACACCTGCAACCCAAACAAAACCCCCTTTTAAACTGAAATTTCACTTTCATTCTTGTTTAAAAATGATTATTTAGGGAAGGGGGGGGGAGGTGGTGTAGAAAAGGGAAAAGGAAGGTCTTCTCATTTATCAACAAGAAAAAAAAAACCCAAGCAATTAATTTAACGAGTGATTTCCAGGAAAGACGAATCGACCGACCACGTTATAGACAAAAAATCCACACGATAGATGGCGCTGTTAACAAAATGTACTAAAATGGCTGCTGAAAAAACGCAACTTAAGAAAAATAAAACCACAAAACGAGTCGTATTTTTACCATCTAAAACACAATAAAAACCGTCTGAAAAATAACGAAATTAATGCAGGAAACAAACCACTTAAATCTGAGAAAAACAGGGGGGTTGGGAAGAGGCTAATCGGTGGTTAAATAGGGTTGGGTCTTACCTTCGGACAGTTCCAGTTCCAATTCGGCTAATTTCTCTCTGACGTCGTGTGGAAGCGACACAATGTCTATGTTAAGGGCTAAATCGGACGCCATCGCCGCCCTCCCCCCTTCTTAATAATAATAATTCAAGACGGAAGCGCGCGCGCGCACACGCGAACGAATTTAACGAACAAACGCGCTGACTGAGTATCTGTCTGTCTTGTCTATCGCCTCCTTCTCCTCTCTTCCTCAGCTTCTCTTCTCATTTTTCTAGAACTAAAAAAGGAGGAGGAGAAAGAGAAGGAGGATTTAACGAAGGATTATTCCAAATCGAAGAAGATGAAAAACACACACATTCATTCCTGTTTTCGTTCGTTAACAAACATCAAAAACGGTCATCCGCCACCACCGACGTCTTCTTCATCGCCATTGTCTTTTTTCTCTCTCTATCTCTCTCTCCCCCCTATAATAATAATAATAGCATGATGATGATGATGATCTCTCCTGCGGTGGCGCTCCGATTAGTCATCGCCTCATTTATCCGATGACGATTAAAAAAACGCGCCTTCTTTTTCACAGGCGTCTGTAGACAACTTCAGAATTTCTTTGGCTCCGCCCTTTTATTAGCATCATCAATTTCTAATTAGTCTGATGTCACACGACCTGCCCTTTTTTCTTCTAATTGGTTGATATTTGGTTTGACGCTTATAAAAGGGCGGAGCCAAAAGAATTCTGAAGCTGTCTACAGATGCCTTTCCATTTTCACGCACCACTTTGCTGTGAATCTCAGTGAATCTCGTTTGTGATTTTCTTTTCAATGTCGTCCCCCTTGACGAAAATGTCTCCTCTTCTTTATAGTTAGAGTCTAACCGTTAGGAGGCAGCACTAACAACAAACGTTTCACATCTAATACACAAACAACCAAGCAAACATTTTCAAGACGTTCTAATAATCATCGTCAATTGCGGTAGCGTGACGTCAAAATCATGTTTAGAAAACGTGACGTCACATGATTGGATATGAATCGATTAATAATGAGGGGGGGTTTAAAATAGCGCCTATGTTATGGTAGGCCGCTTCAAATATGACCCCCACCCCACGCCTGCAACAAGCTACATTTAACAAAACCTAACTAAAACTAACCAAACCTAACTATTGCTTAAAAGTTAAAACTACTTAAAATATACACAATAAATGGTTGTATCAGAGGAGGTCACAGGCATGAAATGAAAAACAACAAGAAAACATGAGCATGCAATACTAATGATCTAATCAGCAGGGTTCAGAAGATAGCGCCATCTATTGGTTTTAGCAGACGTTTTCAGCGCCATACTTTTACCAACATTAAAGCTGAAATGAGCAGGCCTTTAGGCTAAGGAGGCTATGACTGAAGTTAAAAAAATTGCAGAGATTGTATTGCCATCTATTAGGTAGTTTGCGAACTACCGTTCTTGAACGTCAAGAAACATACATAGAGGTAGCTGAACTCGATAATAGAATCAAAACCGACGTCTTGTGTGTTTTGAGTAGCATCACTTTCTGTTATATATTTTTTTATAAAAAGAAGCATTGAATTTCTTTTACTAGATAATTCACACTTGTTTGTTCATTGAATTGTGGTGTAACTGAGAAGAAAATTCGTTCTCAACAGAGGTGACGTCATTTTTTAATTACACTCAGCTTCAGCGCAAAATATTCAATAAGTAGATATTTTAGTTGAGCTACCTGTATGTATGTATCATCATTCGTCATAATAAAGAGAGACGACATAGGAGGGTGAATCTCGTACGGTACTGCAACTATTTTACTTTTTCTAACTAAATGTTCATAATACATTTCTATTATAATCGGCTTTCTACGGTGACCGACAGGTCACCAAGTTATGGATGTTGTCGTGCGTTTGTATGTAGGGGGAGTGCACCTCTCGGCCACCGTAGCTTTCTCTATACATGTCTTACAGGATTTTCTCTTATGTCTTCCCCTTTCATTCTAATCCTTATCTAACCACCCTCCCCCCTCCCTTATTTATCATCCCTTATTTTGAGTTTTGACATTTCCAGGAAGTTCGGAAACGTAATCAGATTTTTTTCTTTTTCATTTCTAATATTTCTAGTAAGTTTCTTCTTGAACATCCATTTTAGGAAGAAAAAGAAGACGTGGAAATGTCGCCGTGTAAACGTAAACCGCCAATAGTTTACCGTTCGAACATAGCAAGAGGAGCAGCGGCAGCAAAAGGGAAAAACAACAACAACGAATCGAAAAGAAGAAACAGTTTCATCGACGAACACGACGATTCCACCTTTTCCTCCTCTTCGGACGACTGTGATGATGCGGCGTTCGTTGGTTTCAAGGTTTTTATGATGAATTTCCATTTGTAATTGTAGTATGAATACTGTATTGAGTACGTGTTTGTTTAAATACAACTTAATATCAACTCAGGTGTGTTTCTCTTTGTGTTCTTGTTGTTCCAGTCGTTTAAGGACCACATCGGAATGGGAAAGAGACTGAAGAAGACACTTTACTACGGAAGACATCCGAAAACAGAACGACCCTCACTCCCTATGTCAGGTATAAAGGAACCACCAAAATGTCGATTGGAGGTCCGGTACTATCAGACAAAACGTCGAAAATTCCTTTTTCTTTCTTTCTCTCTTATTCAAGAGTTGGCCGTCGAAATATTTTCCAAGGCCGTTCCCGACTCACTCGGACGTATCGACATGCATTTCGCTTCGTCCGTTGGAAGGTGGTTCTTAATCGTTTTTTATATAAAAAAAAAGGTGAAATTCTTTCGATAAGGAACCAGCTAGCCTCTAATGCAGGAGATTGTACATCTTTTTGGCCTTATTAATTTGACACCTTCGAAGCATAACCTCATCGAAAGAATATTCGAAAAAAGTGCCTTTAATTCGATTCTTTTAACCACTGTAGAAGTGCTTGTATCTCTCCGTGTTCGATGATTTTGGCGATGGCTTATTTGGAACGGCTCAAGCACCGTAATCCCGAGTATCTCCAACAACAAGTTTCTTCGTCCGATCTCTTCCTCGTCTCCATGGTTTTAAATCTACTCTCTATTACCTTTTACGTCATTTCTTCATTCTCTTTTAATGCGGTTACAGATGGTCGCTTCCAAGTTCCTTTACGACGAAGGCGAAGACGAAGAAGTTTTTAATGACGAATGGGCCGTTTCGGCATCGATGGACGTTAAGGATCTCAATCAATTGGAACGAAACTTTCTCACTGCGATCGTCCGTTTCGTTTTTTGTTTGGGTTCTCGTTACGTTCGGCTACTTTAATCTTGTTTTTTTTTAATTGGAAGGATTGGAACGCTTTTGTGACTAGGACCACTTTTGAACGTGTTTTGTATGAGACGGAGTACGCACTAGCCTTGCGCAAGATGGATGAGCGAGGATGGAGCACTTACACGGAGATAACGATTCTCACTGAGAAGCTCCTTTTTGCTTCTTGTTGGAAGTTGGTCGTCGATTACGCCATCAAAGTGAGATTCCTTTGTTCATACCCCCCCCCCCCCCCCCCCAACCCACACTGTAATCTCGACTATTTTTCGCTATTTTATTTTTTAAAAAAGGTAATCGCAGTGAGTGCTGTTGCGTACACTGCCAGTGTTCTAACGATGATCGGAGCAACGATGATTGCGAACCAAGTCCGAACTCAGATCACGGTTGAGACACCTTTGTGCTCCAGATCGAACCGTACGACTGAAACGATGACGATATCCGACCATTTCTTCTTCGACGTAAACGATTCCGACAAAGATAGTAACATGGTTTGTAACGAAAAGGTTTTCTCGAAGATCGAAATACGACTCGACGACTTGTTCAATGGTTTAAATCTCACGACTGCCGAAGACGATGGCGTTCCTTTCTGGTTCTCGCCATTTCGATCGAAAATCCATTCTAAACCGAACGAAAAGCCTGTTCCCAGTTTTGATGGAACCGTATCCTCACTTAATGATCATATCCCTTTTCCGAATTCTTCTTACTGGTGGCCTCAACGTTGGCCATCGTGTAGCAGCAAGAGACGAATCGACGAGAAAACATTTTGCATTGCAACCAGTTACAGTTTTTCTCCTTTTGTTGTTGCAATTTCTTGAAAATAAAAAAGAACAATTACTTTCAACAAAAAACGTTAATAAGATTTGATTTCTTAAATATGTCCAAGTAGATTACTTTATAAGTGAATTAAAAGTGATCTGAAAAGAATTTGTCTCAGGTATTTTTTATTTGCATTTCATTTGCATAATTGGAGATGAAAACCCGTGAAATTCACTACGGGTTATCAAGTCTTTAATTTATAATTGCGCCCAGATACGTTATTTTTTTGAAAAAAAAAGCGACTTGTTAAAACGATAGATGGACATAATAGTTGGTGCGTTCAGTTTCTAAGCTCTTTCGAAGCGACTCGAGAACTATACCATGTATAAGTCGCCGTACATGTCTAGCTTTTACTGAATCAAAAGAAATGCAGAAGAATCTCGATTGTCCAGATCACTATTGAAAGTTCCGATAAATCTGAAAAAATGCCGTTTTTTAACTCTTTCCTTCACTTTCTGGAAGTTAAAAGTCAAAAACACTGATAAATAAATAAATCATTTATAGGTCCCGATTATCCAGAAATACAGAGATCCTACTTTAAAAACGTGTCTACTAACGCTATTCCAGCAGCTTTTTTTAAAAAACGCTTAGACACTGAACGCATCCATTGAGGCTCATATCTAAAAACTTGAGAAATGATCTAGAAAAGAGATATTTTAACGAAATATAACTTATTTTACTTTCAATTAAACCAAAGATGCAGAAAGAGAAATTAAACATCACAATCATCATCATGTCAAAGATACATAATAAGACATAAAACAATCACAAACACATTTTTACCATAAGACTGTAATTGGGTATTTTACTAATTTAATAATTGTAGCTGCACAAATTTAATAATAACACAAACACAAAATTCATCTTCTAAAATTCTAAATCTACCCGTAAAACATTAGTTTTTATGCGAATTGCACATTTTCAAGGTTTGAAATTTCTAGAAGAGAAGGAATTAAAGAAGAATACAACTCATTTGAATATTTATTATTATGGTGTACATTATAATTTTCTTCTTTTATTATTTAAATCGTGAGAGTGAAAGGCAAATGCATAAAGCAATAGAGGACCTTTTTATTATTTTTACTTGCAAAGTGAACAATAATAGTGGAATATGATATTTATATAATAATAATTATATTTATATATGGCACTTGATTATCAAAATTTAATTCACAAACAAGTGAAAAGACGAAAAAGACACAAAAGAAGAATTTTTCGTTATTTGCAATAAAGTATTTCCAAGTCATCGTGTGTATTTATAAAACAGAATTAGAATTTAGTTGGAAAGGAATTTTCAAGATGACAAAAAAATTATCAAAGGCAACAATTTCACCATCACATTTAACGGAAAGGAAAAAATTGATATAGTTTAATAATTAAATAATTATGATCCTAACATTATCATATTGAAATGTAATTTAATAACTGAAATGATTTTCTTAACAATAAACTTTTTTTTACATAAAATTAACATGCTGTTTATATATGAATTTTAATCTGATTAAGTAAAAATGTTTTAACTACAATCCTCCAAACTGATTGCAAAGTGCAAATCCTTTAACTCTCATTTACATAATTATAATTTGATAAGAAATATTTTCTTGATGAGTACGGGGGAATCGTACAAAATAAACTATTATTGTGCTTCCTTACAAACTCACGTAATAATTATGTAATATCATCATTTCAAAGGAAGGCAATCGTGCATAATAAATCATTTATAATTTCTAATAATGTATAACAGAAGATTTGAACATTCTTCTTAAATGGATTTCATCGCGTTAATGATTCGATGGTGAATTGACATGCACTTAATTATCATAAGAAGAATAGTTAATAATTTAAGTCAAAATATGCATTACAATGGACTTTGAATAGAAAATAGGATTTTTTTTCTTGCTATTGTTGAAAATTAATTTCTCTAAAGAAATTAATTATTGTAAATTACTTTTTTCAAGTAATTAGTAATTCGCGACATTGTAATACAATTGTAAATGTAATTAATGAAAAAAAATACAATTACTTTTGTTTTAAGCCATTTTTGTTCTCACAAACTATTCGGAACTAAGTTTTAACTAAACCTAGTTATTGTCAAACTGACTGATTGATGTGTGTTTGAGCTTTGACTTTCTATATTCAGTTTTGTAATTATTGTTTTTTTTTATTAATAATTTTGCATTTGATGACATCATTACTACGATGTTGGAAAGTAACTGAAACCCTTTGAAGGAAAATGATTAAAACGAAGTAATTGTAACTATTAGTTTTTCATTGATGTAATTAGTAACTGTAGTGAATTACTTTGAAAAGTAAATTTTCCCAACACTTATTTATTTTTAACCCCCCCCCCTCCTTCCCTCAGTACAAATGACAATAGTTAGTGCAAACATAAAAAAGTTAATTGGAATTATTTTTTATACTAACAATTAAAAAAAAAATCTCTCATGATTAAACACACATTAAAAAGTTCCGATCTAATGTGTGTTAATCTTCTTTAACATGATCTGATGATATTCTTCAAGTCATGTTTAAATAAAAACGGAATGTGTTATCAGATAAATAAACTAATTACCATAATTAGCAATAACATAATGTGTAATTATTACAATGTAATGATGGAAATATAATTGTCTCATTCAGGGGAAATACAATAAGTAGTAGATTTTTAGGTTTTTGTTTTACCCTGCAACGAGATTCATTGAATTGTATAAAATGTTAATTTATACACCCACATATACAAATTAATTATATATATATATATAAAGCACAAACTAATTAATTAACTATATAACTAAATTACACCCTAATTACATTTATTGTCAAAAAGAAAAGCAATTAGTAACAGCGCTAATAATTACCTAGATATATATACATGGCTTTAGCTCAACTATGGCCTCTGTTTAGAGAGTATTCCGTGTCTAAGTCGAGTGCAGCCAATAGTTGGCGCTTCTTCTATTTGAAGCTAAATTCCTTCTCATTTATACCACAATTTCTTAAAAACGCACATTCAAAGTCATCTTTATGAAAAGAAACAGAAAGATAACATAAGGAAATTTATGAGGAACAAAGAGAACCTTGAGAAGAGAGGTTTGTATAATTAAAGCTCACTCCTCCACGACGTTTTTCTTACTAAAATAAGAGTTAAGCTACCTCCATGTATGTATCTTGCGTCAAATAAGATTCATTCATCAAACAAAATTACAAATTTAACGAGTTTTGTTTCGAATACGATTAGTATTTAAAACCAATTTAAATACTCCCGATTCACAATCGCACTATTTTAGATATTATTAAAGATATGAACTTTACTGTAATCAATAAAAATGAAGCCATTCAATACTTTTTTTTTTTTAAATTTTACATCAATCTTCCACTTAATTAATTAATTAGCATTGTGGAAACCTTAACTGACGGTACTCTGGCATTCATTTAATTTGCATTCCTGGCAGTGATTAAGTGTATGTGTTGGAATAGATAAGATATATATATATATATATATATACATGAAGACAGTTAGATGCAGTACTAATTAACAAATACTGTCATTTCATGTTCAAATAACGCCGCGTTTATTGTCGACAATTTAACTATCACATCCTGTCAGATCTTTCTTTAAAATTTGAATCCAAATCCAAAAGGACATTATTGCAAAACAAAGCCTTTGCCAGCTCCTTCTCGAATGTTTGCTAGCTGCAGAGAATGTTGCATTACTAGATGGCATAATAATTACTAGAAATCCCTTTAAAAGTAGAAACGGCCATCCAAAGCCAATTAAAAAATTAAAGGCTTATTTTTGCTGATGGCATATTTCTGGTCTTTCTTTAAAAATATATTTAAGACCATAAAAATTCTCTTCCTGCAGATAGTTCGTTTTGTGTTCGGACGATTTCAATTCAGACGATGACGTCTAACAGTCTGAATGACAATCATTTATGATTGGAAAATATCACCCCCCCTAGCCAGATGGCTCTCGAGAGCTGATTGCAGGTGTATTTCACTTGAATTGAATAAATGCCACCTTTCTAGTTTTTACTTAAAATTTGTTTTCAATTTGTACACCGATTAGAAGGGGAGGACGTGATTGCTAAAAGTATAACTATAAATGCGACATTAATATGACCATCGCAAAGCTCTAATTTCACGAAAAAATAAATTAAGAAGCCAGCAGCTAAAAAAAAACGAACCTGAGGCTATGAAGAAGTGCTGCTCGTAATAATAATAATAATAATAATAATAATCAAACGAGATCTATCATCTTCAATAAGAATAAAAAGAAAATTTGGCACCTTGAGAAGAGTGTAAAAATAAAAATAACTGGCAATTAATTTAAAAAAATAAAATAATATCTAGATTCAAGAATTAAGTGAAAAACTAAAAAAAAAAGCATCTAATAAAAATAATTTACAATTTTACATAAATGACCTTGCATTTGAGCAGAAAAAAAGATGTTTTAAACGAAAAATCCTTTCCTAATTAGATTTATCTCTGTAAGTCAGCCTCTCAGCTTTCAAGCTTACTAATTACTAATATCAAGTATCACGAATTGTTCGATTCCATCTTGCAACAATGACGACGACGAGGGTTGGAAGTGGAGGCTAGCTATTACGAGATTACATTAAAGTACCAAGTGTATAGGAGACCAAATTAACATCCTTCACCACCAGTTATCTGAACAAATGGCTACTAGTGGGAGGTAATATGTTTTGTACAACATACACAGTGGAGGAAATTAATTGTGAGATTGACTTAACAGTAGTATATTGGAAGGTCATGCCTGTTTCCCCAATAAAACCATAACGCGAGGCACCGCTAACCTCAACAGCCAACCCTTGTCTTTGTATGAAGTGTCAAACGAGATTAGCACACCTCATGAATTTAATGATTTAACCATACCGTTAAGAAGAAGGTTTAGGACTCAAAAGGAACTTAGCGTCCAGTGATGACGATATGATAAAAGTTTCTTACATTCTGCTCCGTTTGCCTAATCTCAATCTCAATTTCTCTTTAATTCAATCAATAGCAGCATTTAAGCTAATTTTTTTCCAAACTTACGGAAGAAGAGAAGTAAAGAGTAAGACTAGCAGAGCAAACATAATTGCAAAACACGACTACAACCTCCCCGAACACTGTCATCACCATCAGGAAAGAGAAATAATAAAAGGACGAGGAAAAAGGAAGGGGAAGGGCCTAGAAGAGCAAAAACGACACACGCGTTCGACGTGCATCGCCTTTGCCCCTCCGGGCCATACCAAACTGTCAGATGTTCCCATCTGAAGAAGACCCTCCGCCTTTGGAGCCAATCCCACTCGATGTCTCCGACACCCCAGTGGCTCCTCCGTCCAACTCTCCGTCGCTGCGATACGGTGAGCGACGGTTCGTGGCTCCTACTCCTCGGAAATCCAAATTATACTATAAAACAAAACGAACACCATTTAGTAGTATGTAGTTATTTTCAAACATATACGAAAGAAACCTCATTTTAACAATACTAACAATATATATAATATTAACAGTCAGTCATACATCTTGTTTTGATTATTATTATTTAACAATAATTATAATTAAATTTCTTTAACGATAATAAGTTTCATTAAAAATGTTTAATATGAGTTAGTAAATTATTTCATGCAATATTTAGAAGAGTTTAGATATCTTTTATTAATAAGGGCTTTGCGCCACCCAAGATTTGTCACAACAATTTTTTTATTCCACAACTACTACAGTAAAAGTGAACGCAAAACGGTTGTTGTACGGTTAATTCGTGGGTGAATATTTCAGGTTATATAAAAGTCTAAAGTAGTTGTATGAAATTATTCAAAATGAAAGATACAACATAACTTCCATTTTTAACATAAAAACGCCACAAATAGTTGTGAAGGGGCAGCGCAAAAGCCATTAATATTCAAATAGCAACATTCATATTTAGAACCGTGTTTTATAGGCAACAGAAATTGTTCATGCGTAACATGCAACAAAAAAAAACTCAAAACTACCCGTACGTTTAATTTTTTTAAGGCAATTTTATGGCTCTTTTTTAAACGTGTTTTCCATACTTTGCACATTCAATCAAAATGCAAACATTCACAGGCATTTCACATTAGGCATCGATCAATCGATCAATATTTAATAACTTTGTCAATTTAATTAGATTTTATCCTACACTGACGCACGAGGCTTTGTTCAGTGATTTCACACACGCACAGCACACGAATAACATCAAACGAAGATCGATTCCACACACACACACAATGACCACTTTCGTACAAAACTAAGCTGATTTCACAAATAAGACACACAAGTGACACTGCAGATGATGCTTTTATGTTTGTGTGTGTGTATTGGGGGGGGGGATGTGTTGGTCAAATATTACATCCAAATGACCAATAATAACCACCCGCTGTGTGTATTTGTGTGGGGAGGTGGGTGCTCTACTGCAAAAAACGACAGAAATTCAATACTTGTTAGTACAGACAAAATAAAACGCCACAAGATGGTATATCCACGTAACCATCATCATCATCCATTGGATAGGTGCAATGTGCACTCACTTCACGGCTGAGAAACGGACAAACATATAATGAACAAAATCGACAAACAGACAATAAAAACTTATGGAATTCCATGTATGAATAGGGTGACTGGGGGCTCGAAAGTTCGTAAACCGAAAAGTAGCGAATTTCTTTTTATAGAATGGTAGGAAGAAGGCAATTTTAGAAAAATACTTTATGGCGCGGTATGGATTTATCCATAACTGCAGAACACAAAAGCATTGTTCTGAAACTCCATTTTAGCCGAGAAAGTAAGGTACATCAATCCGACCATGGATTGTGTTATTCACATCCTACGACGACACATTTTGATGAGATTTTGTGAACTTTTGTTCAGCAACAATGGAGGATTGATTTTCAAGTTTAGAGCTAACGTGTAAAAGTAGAACATTCTGAAATTGACCATTAGAGAATTCTTTCAAATAGGAGCCGCTTAACCACTGCTTTATTTCGCACCTTTGATGCAACCTGTATAACTTCACAACCTTCAGGTGAAGCAGTGATTCCTCACAGCTTTTAATCAAAAAAATATCCATCCTATACTTAAGACTGCGACATATTTTGAAACTCTAGAATATACACTGTCACCATTATATGGAAAATAACGATGTCAATCACAGTTCCAAAGTTTGAAAAGAATCCAAATGGTAATATAAATATATACGAACTTTCGAGGAGGGAAGGATGGTCGGGAGGCAAGAAAAAGAGAGCGAGATGGAGTTGGATGCAACCAACATGCTTGGTAAGAAAATTGATTCACCGATGAGGTGCTGCTGCAACTAATAACTATTCTTTTAAGTTAAACTTTAAACTATTTGACAGGAGAGACAAATTAGAGGTAATTTAACACCATGAAAGAGATTATTTTTTTTCCATATGGTTCAAACAGGCAAAAGAGACAACTATAGGGTAATAATCGAGAGGTAAAGATCTAGTGACGCGAGCTATGCAACGAGAGGTTACACACACAAAAGAGGAAGGGCCACGACTACGGCACGGTGCTAGCCTTATGCTCTTCTCGGGAATGGACAATGGTCTACCTGAGCGGGAATGGCGAAATTTTGGGTCAAAAGGCTCTGAGGCCCATCTGCCAAGCCCATGACCCTCATATCTGTATCGTCACTGGTCACCATGCGGTTAGCGACATCTGGAAACACTAGATCGTACTGGTCAATAACAAGAGGAGGAGGAGGAGGAGGAGAAGGAAAATACACGATGACCAAATGCAAGAAAAAAGATAGAAAGAAAAGCAGATAAAAAAGTGATAATATTTAAAAATGAACGCCATTTTGGATGTTCTGAAAAAATGTGTTTGTGACGAACAAAAAAAAATGAAAACCACTTTTGTTAGTTGTGTGACAAAAGAAAAACAAAAAAGAAAAATTGAAATCGGTGCTGAAAATGAAAATTTGCAATAATAAATGAAGAGATCCAAACCCTGAAATACAAATTACATGATATTAACATAAGAAAGAAGAAGAAGAAGAAGCGAAGAAATTTATTTAAAAACATATGAATAATTAAAGAAGAGCATTTAATCAATCTCTCGTTATTATTCGGCATTTCAGAAGCAAACTCGAAATTTATAAGATTAGCATGTTTGTATCTTTTAAAATAAGCTTTTTATAGCAATTCCTAATTTTCAATTTTCGTTATTTCACTTCAAGTTGGACCAAAGTTATTAAGCTTAGCTTTATTTTAAGCAACGTTTGTTTTTGTTTTTAAAAAGAGGTAAAACGCTTTTTAATTTATTCTTAATAATTAATGTTGCTTCTGAAATGAACAATAAATTAAAGTAAGACCCGGAACAGCTTTCACTTAGAAAAAGTCAACCCTAAAAAATACGTTAAGTTTCCAAACTGCTTTCGTAAATCAACGAGAATTAGTATTAATTACGAGAAACCACTCACCTTAGTAGCGCAGACGAAACACGTAGTTACCACTTTGGAAATGACATTCATCAGATTCTTCGTCTCCTGTATCACGTTATCAACCTGAAATCAAACCAATTAAGTACACGGAATAAAGGATTCCTGTCACGAAATAACCAACGTTCATTTCATACTTTAGTAAAAGTGGCCGCTTTGCCAACTGTCGGATTTTTCACAGTGAACTGCAACTGCTGGACAAAAGTCGGTACTTTATCCAGAAAGTCGAGCAATTCCTTCTTGTGCTGTCCACCAGGAACCTTCACAATTAAAACAAAAAACAATGTACTTCTCGAGAAAAAGCGAACAAAAAAATTGCAAAAAAAGATATCGCTACTTGATAAGAAAATTGTCGAACGACTTTATACAGTTTGTTCGCCTCTTCTGCAAAAAACTCCGCTTGAGTAAAAAGGTCCTAAACGACAACGATGACAACAAACGACGGGCATTAAGACTTTTGTCGTTAGAATCGATTCGAAAACGAGTGCAAAGAAAGAAAAACCTGCGTCGTCTTCAGAGCTCCTTCACCCCTTGTGAACTGATACATTGAAAATGCCATCGCCGACATACTCTTTGCCCTCTTCACGATGTCGTTCTCCGATTCTTCCCATTTCTCCGTCTCTGCGTCCATCTCCGAAGTAATCAACTTCATCTCAAGTCCGAGTTTTGCAATTTTTGCTTGCTCCTACATCATCAACACGAAATAAAAATCGATCAAAACTCGTCACTTAAACGAGAGAAAGATCCACGCCACAGTAATCTACTCACTTCACTGTCGAGACTGACAGGTTTCAATGGTTTACTCGTTGTCCCGTGCTTCTAGAATGACATCCAGAAAAAGAAAAACAAGCATTCGATACGATCCGCTGAAGAGATAAGCGAGACAAACCCACGTACCCCTGGCCTCGGCAATGACATGTAAACCTGATTCTCTGGAATATGTCCTCGACAGAGTTCTCCGACTTCTCTCGAAAGAGACATGACGTCGCTGACCAGAGCCTGCCACGTCTCGATGAACACTTCGAGGTTCTCTTTGGCAATCTTGCTGGTCGGATAAAGGCACAGCGTTTGGGCGGCAGACAAAACCTTCGGACACAATAAACAACCCAAAATTCAACGTCTTCCTACCCTAAGACGGTATGAACCACACCCTAACCTGTGGTCCATATATTCTGATGTTGGTTTCGGCATGTTTTGCAGACACCTGCAAAGAATCCGTACTCGCTACGTGCCTCAGCAGCTTACAAACCTAACAGTAGAACAATGACAACAGCTCGTAAGGAGACAGAAACGGATGACGACAGGACACGAAGAGAAAACCTCTTGAATGTGTTCCACTTGTTCCTGAAACCTCTCGGCACATTCCTCGACACGCGTCGTGTCCGAAGCCAAAGCGGCATTTTTAATGGCCCCTATTAGGTCCATGTCTTCTGCTTTGAAAAGATCGCTTGACTGGTCCAAGGCCGTATCTTGTAACTTGACCGATCACACAAAAAAATGAAATTAACCCGTTAGCGCACCCCTCGTATCTACTCCAAGAGTGCTTGGAGAGCGCAAAGCAATGGGTATTGGCACTGTGTTGCCAGTGGTGCGTTTCTATCTGCAGAGGCCCCTACAGCTACATCGACTGCACTTTTTACTTGTTTTCTCTCGGCTAAGAATCAGATTATTTAATTGGGCCCACTCTTCAAACAAAAATTTGAATTCTAAAAAAATATGACTTAAAAGTTTTGATTTTTGGGGGTCTTAGGCACGCGTCAAAGACAAAAGGCCGTTATTCAACTAAAAACCAAAAGAATTTCTGGGAATTCAGTTAACAAATTGGGCCTTTTGAGATCAATGACCTTCAAAAGGGGTCAAAGCAAATTAACATAATTCCAAAAGAGATCTAAAATTTAATGTCCATTAGAATTATGCACGCAAAAGACCTTAAAACCCAACCAAAACTTTCAAGATAAAATCAAAACCCATATTTGAAAAATTGACGTGAAATTTACCTCGCAGCATCACGAGCAGCACGTGCAAACGCTCCCCCATACTCTCTTTCTCTAAGCACTTAATAAAAAGTACCTGTTGTTTAACGTCCTTTGAAGCCCTCAGTGTCCTTACGATAGAACCTTCGAGTTCTTCGTTTGGAGACGTACTCTCCTTCTGGTCCTGAAACCGAAACAATGTAGCCTCCCTACCACCCACAGCTAAGGTACACACAATTAATGATGCTAACCATACTGATACCAATCCTGAGCAATTGATTCAATTCCAACTTGGTTCTATCACACAAAAGAAGAATGTTTTCTCGATGTTCGTGAGACGTATAAGCGGAATCGGTGAAATCCTGCGTCCTTTCGACTATCGTGTCCAAAGCGCCGACTAGTTTACCTCTGTACGAAGGGCCGACGAGAGTCATTCGCGTCATCTCGACTATATTCTGAAAACGAAACCAAAAAAGCCGAAAAATGCGACCACCGTGAACGAACGAATGAAACAAGAAAAAAGTTTCTCTTGAAACTTCAAATGAACGAAAGAACCTCAAACTTCTTGATGGAACTATGGACGGTACAATTGTTGTCCCAATCTTCAGGAACCCTGTGTTGTTGTTGTTGCTGCTGCTGTTGCGTGGAACTGAGAGAGCCGAGGTGGCCGTTATGAACGAGATCAGAGTCCATGTTATTCGCCGTTTCGAGGATTCCATCCTTGACGACGTAATGGATGAGATCCATCGCCCTTCTCATCTGGCAGAAGACTGTGTCTCTGTTGTCTCGAGCCGACTGACTGTCTGGATGCCTCAGGCAAGTCTGTAAACACACCGCAAAGGAGTTGAAGTCACAAAAGTTTTCTTCAAACATCAATTTTCATTTTTTTCCTCCCAACTTTTCTAAAAAGTTATTTTAGTTTATTTTTCCAGAGTGAGAATAAAAATCCGGTGGAATTCAGGGCTGTGTCAAAGCTTTCCACCAGGCTACCTAATTACATCCTTCCTTTCAGTTCCATGAGTTTCCTTCCTCTCTTTCCCTTTACTTTATACACTTCGGCCTCAATAACTAACCATATTTTAGCAAATTTCCTTATTTCCCCAAGTGTTTCTCAACTCCAAGAAAACCTCCACCTCATTCTCTCTTTTTCTCGACCTCCATTTAGTTTCTAACAAAATTACTAATTCTATAAATTATTTCACGTTGAAAAGAGCTAACTGTGTAAGAAAGTGGACAATGATTGCAATAACGAAAAGGCATTTCGTTGTTACCTTGGAAGAGGTTAGAAGAAGCATGGTGGATCTCTCGAGGACTTGTCTCGCCGCAGACATCTGAGCACGACGTCTTTCGTCTTTCAAGTCCTTTTTGTTTTCATTTCAAACACACAAAACAATCAATTACAGACTAGAGAAACGGATAAAACGAGATTTATGTGTTTTCGGCTTACGTTTTGTCGGTCTCCCGTTAGATGAGCCAGTTCCACCATCTCACTCCCAAAAAGACCAAACGCCTTTACGAATTCCGTGAAATTCGCAACGTTCTCTAACTTATTTAACGTCATCGCCACCTGCCGTCCAAATAAAAAAAAAGAAAACAGAAAGAAACGATCGAATAAAGGAATAAAAGGGGTTTGGCCACGAGAAGACCGCGCGCGCACGATCGCTAACGAGGTTGTCACCTATAGGCACCTTGTCTTTAGCTGCTAACAGTTGCTTGACCACCACAGTGTCAGCCAACAGAAGGACACGAGTGACCGAAGAGAGGAGAGCCCTCGCGGCCCTCACCATTCCGCCTTTGTCTCCACCGGACCTCATCAATCTATGGTCGTCATACTGAACTTCGCAAAGTTTCTCGATCGCCGCTCCTACGAATCGAACACACAAAAACCAAACAAAAAACGTCTCTCCAAATGTCCTTTCATCTTTGATCCTTAAAACCTCACCTGCTGCTCTCGCATCTTTGCACGCGTCGTACATTTCCATCTTTATCTCTGGATTGTCGTCGGCGATTGCTTCTCCAACCGCAACGAACCGTTCGACGGCCACATTAACGGCCTGACCCACGTGTAATATTGCTCTCAATGTCTTCTCCGATTTCACCGGTTTCTCTTTATGATTTACCAACGTCGTAATCTAGTTAACCAACGAAAACGACTGTTATTTTCTCAAATCTTCCCGTTCCAACTTTATTTCTCACATATTAAAAATAATAAAACTGGATTATAATAATAATTATTAAGGCCACCCCCAGTTTGCATAAAATGCACATGAAATTCTCATAATGAGGACTCCAACCTCCTTTTTTATTCGATATATGCAATAATTATTATCAGTTTAATCGAAAAACTGCATAAAACGCACAAATTACATAATATTCGTAAATCTGTGTAACTTCCCTTCTTATTTAAAAAACTTATCATCATCATCAGAAAACAACTTCTACAGAAGTTATGTTCAATTGAAATCGTTTCGATTTTCTCTCGCACTGGCTTCCGATGATTGTAATTCGTAATTGATTCGGCCATTTAAGTAATTGTGCTTTAACTATATATTTGCATAAAATGAATTTGCTTTGTAATTTGCATGAATAATATGCAATGCTACTATTTCGAAAACCATTTTGCACATTTTTCAATTTTTATTTGCTTAATTTATGAGGTTCCAACATTGAGTGAGCTTTTTTCTTTTATGAGATGCGTGTAACTTGAATTCATTTTCTGTTATTTAATTTAAGCGGAAACTTAATCGTGTTTAATATTCTATTTTTAAGAACTAAGTAAAATGAAACAATGAATGAATAGTGAACGTTCACAACGACGCTATCTTTCAAAATAAACAATGGCAATGCGTGCAAAATAGGCGGCAATGCACGCTCCTCCTCCTCCTCCTCCTCCTCCTCACCGTAGAGATTTTTGTGGTCTCAATTTGTGGGCCTTAAATTTCGAATTACAAGAAGAAATTCAGACGATTGTAGAAATTTAATTAATTGTGTTTTTGTATTTATAATAAATACAAAACACCTTTCTAGTTACATATAAAAACTTAGAATATATTTGCATAAATGTGGTTAGGCCTTAATTATTAATAATAATAATAATAAACGGATGACCCGAAAGAGGAAAAGGGGGAGGGGTGAAGAAGAATAAGGCGGAAAGAAGAGCAAAAGCAGCTCGTGTTTACTACAATTAGAGCGTTTTTCAATTATGCACACGTGTAATTATTTAGTATTCACTTTTATTTATTTAAGTGGAGAGAGAGAGAGAGATAAATGGGATCCGGCGCTACATTAAACGCCCAATTAGAGGTGAATGCAATTTTAATGTAATACAATCCCCACCCACCCACCTTCCTAAACCCACCCTCCTTGTCAGGTAAAACAAGGGGGAGGGGGAAGGTTTACCATAAAAGGGGCACTGCGTTCGGTGTGTAATAAATACCCAATTAAGAAAAGCTAAAAATTATTAATCACACGAGAGAGAGAGAGAGAGAGAGAGAGAGAGAGAAAGGGAGAGAGAGAGAGAGAGAGAGAGGGAGACGGTCGATTGATCCCAATCCCTGTTTCACAAAAGGGAACCCTCCTCCTCCTCCCACTGATGTCCACTTCGAAGTGGACACTCAATAATAATAATAATAGAAATACACAAATACGATTCTAATCTATTATTTAGAAACCCTGTTTCAATTAAAAACCATTTTCTATTCTCTTGTTAAAAACAACCGCTTTCAATCTAAGAAGGAAAATATTTTAGAAAACTAGAATAGGAAAAAACCAAGGTTAAATCATTTCACAAAAAAAAACATTTTTATTAACTAAAAAAAAATTAAGAAAAATTGAGACTTAATTATTTATTAAATTAGTACATACGTTATTTGAGCAATCTAAACTAAAGCTAAATTAGAAAATAAAATGTAAACGGGGGGGGGGGGGGGGGGGGGGGTCTCTCTCTCTCTGTCGTTTTTTTTACGATGACAGTTGCTGTCATGAGAGCAGCAACTATCGCGAGAACTATCATCGTGAAAGACCACATCATAAGTCACTATCGCGATAGCACTACCACAACTATCTCGTTTGATTAGATAGCTGATAGTACTGTCAAGCTATAGTAATAGTTGTTGTGTGACCGCTTGTAGAGAAATATCCACTTTGTAAGGAAATTTGGCTTCTGGAGGGAGAGAAAGGCAACACTGTTGTTGTTGTTGACTCAGTGATATCTATGCAGTAAGACGTCACACTGTCACATGTGACAGACAACTATCACGTTACTTCAACACGTGTAGACAGTTACTATCGTGAGAGTGAACTATCACAACTTTCATGACAGCTACTCTCACGAAAGAACTATCGCCACCGTGTTTACCTCTGTATAAATCTACCTTGGTTTGTTGAACTTTAAAAAGTTGAAATTGTATATTTAAAAAAAAAAAACTTTAAGATTCCTCTTTCTTAACCTCATGTTGATAAAATCTCGTTCCTTTTCCCGTCTCAATTTAAAAATGTTTGACAAACTACGTTAAAATTTAAAACGAAAAGGAGGAGGAGGAGGAGGCGGTATAATATTCCAATGCAAAATGGAATCAGTGTTAAACATCCCACACTTGAATCGTACCTTCCGATCGATACACAAATTACAAACTCAGACAGAAAAGACTTTTCTTCTTCTTCTTTTAACCCAATTCTTCTTAAAGACCTCCCCCCCCCCGCAATACATACACAAATTCAAATCAATTTTGTCTTTAAATTATTTTTTTTTTAAAAAAGTGGATACTCGTTTAAAACATTTCATTCAATAAAACATCAATCCATCCATTTATACCATTTGAAATGTCTAAAAGTCAAAGTGAAACTTAAAAACAACTAAACTTAAAAACCCTCCATAAACTTACTATGGAGGAGTTTTGTGTATTTTAATTAAATGTTTTTGAATTTGGGGTTGATTTTTTGACCTCTTCATTAATCTGCCTTCCAGAAGAGCAAAATTAAAAAAGAAACTAGAAAGCGATTTAGAAAACTAGAAAGATAGCTCAATCACTTAAGAGAGTATTTTCATGTTTTTATAGACAAAAATTTTTAAAAAAATACTATTTCGTCTGCTTAAGATTGTGTCATTTTCAAACCGATATAAAAAAGTTTATTTTGAAAGATATTAACATGAAAATATCTTTAATTGATTGAGCTATCCTTCTAGTTTCTAAAACACTTTCTAGTTTCCGTTCATTTTGCTGATGAAAAACAGAAAAATCAAGAGTTCGAGAGGCTTTGCATTTACACATTAAAACTACCTTCAAAATGAAAACTTTGATTCTTCAAAATATACATTTAACTAACTAGTCTTGAACAGATTTTTCAAAAGTTCAGACGAAAAGAGGAATTTCTAGTGTCAAAGAAAGAGAGAGTTCACAAATCATGAAATTTTTTCTTGACTTCGGGCCTTCAGCAGAATATACGTAGCTGCACCGTAGTAAAAAAAAAGAAGCTTATGACGTCACAGGGGTTTGACGAAAAATTTCTTCATTTAGTCTGATTGAAAAGGGATAATTATCAGAATGTTCTCAAACAAAAGGGTTCTTTTGTTATTATCCCCTTTCTAATGAAACAAAACGACACAAGGCTAAATTATTTGTCAACCCCTCTGACGTCACAAGCTTCGTCTTATAACGACGATGATGAAACATGAGTTGAGCTTGCAGTGATTGCCCACCTTCAAGGATGACTCCCGAAATATATCCGTTTTTAACATTCTCATTCTATGTATTCTTTAACTTATACATTATAGTTATTATAAAAATGAACACACATGCCACAACTAAAAACTCACTCACCGACAGATCGATCGATTTGGTCGAATTGTGCGTTTCGTTTGCCAATGTGTGTGTGTGTGGGGGGGGGGGGGGGAAGAGGGAGGATGAGGGTCACTACACATTGCAAGGAGGACGCCCCCTTAACCATCTTCTTACACATAAAAACACAATATAAAATACGAATCCGTTAAGATCAATTTTAAAACAAATTTCTTAACATCCCCACAAGACAATTGAAATACAATCTGAAACACATTAAATTCAGATCAAAAAGACACAAAAAAAAAAATAAATCCAAACATACCATTATATAGCTTAGGAATTATTATTATTATTATTATTGCTTCAGTAGTGAACTTTGAACTCCTGAGATTTTATACAAAGAGAAATATAAAACAAAAATAACTGGAAGTGAATTTGTGTAAGGAATAATCCAGAACCGAACCGAATTCGATCTCTTCTTATTACTGTTATTATTTATTCCATTGCATTTGAAGTGAAATTGGATACACACAAAAACAAACAAACAATCGGTGGATAACATTCGAATAAAGCATTTTTGATTGTTGTTGTTGTTCTTTTTAAATCCGAATTGCCTTTTTTCAAGAGTAACAATAATCCATAAAAGTTGATCAAACGTAAAGAGAAATCGAAACCAGAATCCGAACCATTTTTGAGATTGGAAGTGAGTTTTAAGTGGGTCAAAATCAAGTGCGTGGCTCTCAAATTGACGAGCACAGAAAAAGCAAGAGAAAAAGACCGAACCGAACCGAGAACAGTAATGAAAGAGAGAGAGCGAGAGAAAGAATGTGGAGCTTGAAAAGAGCAAGGAAAACACAAACGATCGAGTTAGCGCAAAAAAAAAGCGACCAAACCAAGTTCGCCGAATCTCTTTCTTCTTCTTCTTCTTCTGTCGTCGTCGTCGTCAACGCCGCCGTTTATATATTATACTAGAATGTTACATGTCCTTTAAGAACTTATTGTAGAGAGAGAGAGAGAGACAGATTGACTCGGTTAATAGGTAGAACGAGTGTGTGTGTGTGTGTGTGTAGGGCCATTGCCCATTCGCCCAATTTAGGGTACAATCGACGCCGCCGAATCCTCTACCGCCACCACCACCGAGAACGACGTTTCAAGGTTCCTTTATTCCAATTCCTCCGTTTTCGTAAATCGATATTCAACACACTCTTTTCCTCCTCCTTCTTCTTCTTATTATTCTTGTTATTACTTAGGCACCAAAAAGAACCTGCGTCGAAAAAGGAGACCCTATACCTACTACACATAGGATACAACCCCCCCCCCCCCCCCGGAACACTTGTAAGTCTCGAAATTGCGTGTCTGACACAATTTAAGAAGGGATTTTTATAAACAGCTGATTTTTGGAACTTTTTAATTATTCTGTATTTCACAAGAACAATATTTAAACTAGAAAGGGTCTTTGAAATTAGAAGGATTAACTCAAGGGTAGTCAATATTTTCATGTTGACTTTTTTAAAAATAAACTTTTTCTAGAAAAATCTTGCTTAAAGTTTGAAAGAAGATATCCTCGTGAAGTGATTGAGCTACCCTTCTAGTTTCTAAAATACATTTTGCCACCTGATAGAGACAGAATAATCAAAGAGTTCGAGGAGCCCCGTTTACACTTCATAAAACCACCTTAAAACTTAGTTTTCGTCGATTCGAAGTATTGTAGCCTCAATGTAAATTAGAAGCTTGTGACGTCATTGGGGTCGATCAAAAAACCTAAAATTGTCATTTTTTAATAACAAAAGTTTAAAAGATTTCTCTAGAACTTATGTTATTAGCTTTTTTTTTTAATCAGACAAAAGCCACGGTATTTGTTTTTATCAACCCTATATGACGTCACAAGGCACAAGTTTGCAGTGAGACGATTATATTAACAAAAAAAAAAAAATCGATCTGGAAATCGTGATTCCGAAAACAGTCTTAGGGCTCAAGGGGCCACCTCTCAATTTACTCTTAAAATAGGGAATTATGATCGAATACAATCGATCTCCTAGAATTGATTTCAGTCGGTTTCTAAATAATCTGTGTTTTGATCCTTAAACGGAACTTCAGATCGGGTTCCAACTCTCTCTTTTCTTCTTCTTCTTCTTCTTCTAATAGTGGAATCGATCGATCACATCCATATGTCCCCCCCCCTTTCAACCCCTTAATTTGATCGACTGCATTGCAGTAGTAGTAGTAGTAGTAGTAGTAGTAGTAGTAGTAGTAGTAGTAGTAGTAGTAGTAGTAGTAGTAGAAGTCGTAATGAGTAAAAGAAACATTTTCGAGACAAAATAGAATTCCCAAATTCACACTCTCAGCACTGACCTACCTGAAACCACAATCACACATAAATTTCTCCCCACCCCTCTGCCTAAATCCACAAAATAAGAGGTCATAACCTCCCCCCCCCAAAAACAATTCAAATTTAATAAATTAATAACCAGTCTCCAGTTAATGACTCCATCTTGTACGAGAACGAGAATAGAAAAATGTGTTTCTCTTTGAGAAAGTTTCAACGCCAAAAAGAAAGAAAAAACGCAATTCATGAAAAGAATGAAAATAAAATTGTATTAAAAAAGACAGGGATCGATTATGGAGGAGGGAGATGCCCTACAAACAAGAGGAGGAGAAAAGGGCCGTGAGGGGTAAAAGAGAGGAATGAATGAGGAGGAGGAGAGGCCTTGGCCTCCAAAACACAACTTCCGAAGAATGATTGGAAAAATGGAGGAAACAGAACGAAACTAGGACAATCGATAGAAACATAAATTAAGGGCATCACTGTGAGGTCCCTTCACAAGCCCTTAACCAATAGGTGGCGCTGTCTGAGTCTTCTTTTATAACAAACAAAATATGGAAGAATTTTCGGAGTGTTTTCATTTTTTTCCATTTCATTTCATCTTTTCACTAAGGAGGCAAAAAAAAAAAATCCATTTACTCATGAATCTCAACTTGAAACCCTTTACGGAACCAAAATGAAGATTCTGGTGCCCTCTAGTGAGCTGAAATCTTTCTAAAACACACATTTTAAAGAAAGGTGTGGAGGAAGTTAAAATATGAAATGGTAGGTGGGTCGTGACCCCCTGACTTTTTGGATAAAAAGTAAAACCCAACTTGACGTCTCAGAATTAAGAGAGAGTTCCAAAATAGAAAAATCTCCTTTAATTGAAAAGAGTTTTTTTTTTTTCATGACTAGAACATTGTTCTCTTACTTAAAGGGTTCATCAAGTGTGAGGTTTCCTTCTTGCGGCCTTTATAATTGCTGTGTAAAAACCAATGAGAAGCAACACGTCGATCATTCTTTATGGATAGTAAAATGATTGAAAAGTCACAGAACTTTAATATTAAACTCAATTAACTTCTAGGCCTACATGAAACTTCTCATCAGAAATTAAGAATTCGCGCCTCAGGACCACTCAAACCACTTTTGGCTAAAAATGTAGCCAAGTGTGAAAACGTGAGGCGCTTTTCCATAGCAGCACATTGTCAACCACAGACCAGCCACTTGCGACAATATTTTGCAGTCGAAATCGACCACTAAAACAGTGGTTCATGTGAAAAGAGCCTTAAAACCAATCTTTCCACTCTTTCTGTTATATTCATAATTGACAGTTAGATAAAAAAAAAAATGCACCTAATGAATGTTGAACCCAACGCCCCGCTTTCACTGAGCCCCACGACCCACAAGAAGATATGGGCAATAACAGACATAAGACGCAGGATTTGATTAATATTGGATGTTGTTGTTGTTTCTTACCTGAGTGACCAAAGGAACCAAAGTCTGTTCGATCGATCTGGTTTTGATCTCCAGGTTGGTGGTCCTTGAATGAGGAGAATGATCCAACCTGCTGCTGTGTGACGTCATCATCATCGTCATAAGAGACTGAGTCGAATCAAAGGAACCACCGATTTTAACGTTGATGTTGTTGAGTCCAACAGAAGATGAAGAAGGAATTTGAACACAAGAAGAAGACGGTGACGACCGGCGATTAGAAGACGGCGCAGCAGGGGTTGTCGTTATAACGCCGGGTGATATTGTAGTAGTAGTAGTTGTAATATCAGTTGTGGCCATTACTACATATATATATATATAATAACATCAAATGGAAGAAGATATTTCGTTGCAATTTCACCAATCCCCTCCTAACCCTAAACCCCGATTAAAACACTCACTTTGTAAGAACAGAGAGACGCCAACGCACACGAAGAACCATCGCAGAAACACAACTTAAGTCCTCCTCCTCTTCTTTCTTTCAGTAAGAACCACTAAACGTAACGGGAAGAGATCCAAATAAAAGCCACAGAAGAAACCGTACTCAAAAAGAACAACAATCCGCTTCTAACATTAGTACATTACTACATAAAAAAAATGGCAGACACCAATAACATTAGAAAATGAATCGATATTTTAAAAGATCGATAAGATAGAAATCATCAAAAGGTGGCGCTGTTCAGAAACCGGCTACTTTATAGCATAATATTAAAATTATATTTATATTATGGTAAATGCAAATTATATTTAAAAAATGTAAACGTCTAATGTAAGTGACAAATTCACAACACCCTCAGTACCAAAAACAAATAAATTACCATAAAAAAGGCGCGAACATACGACTAGTGGCAAACAGGTTGATTACTTTTACAGCAACACGAACAATGGCGCCATCTTACGACAAAAATAGCAACTGTTGTAAACTTCGCGTTACGGCCATATTGTGTCATAAGACAACCACCGAAAAGGGAAACGATTTGAGTTTTAGTTGAATTGCACAAATTTTCAATTCACAAACTTCAAAATTTGTTATATTTATTAGAATAAACTGTAGTTTTCACATCGCTGGCTTTATAACAGAAGCCAAATTGGGTCCGCGTAACAACTCACTAACTACAATACTCACCATTGAAACAAATAATGAGAGTTACATCACCACTTAAAATCGATCGAAAATGAAAAACCGTATAACGCTCTGGTTAACTATAACCTAAAAACGTGAGAAAGAAAAATCGCTTAAAATTCATGATCTAATGAAAAAGTACATTGGTGCTGTAAATAATCACAAATTTATTTTACATTAATTAATTAAATTTAATTTTAAATCATTTTGACATTAAGAATTCTTCTTAAGTTTGCCCTTCTCACTTATGTATGTTATAGTTAGGCAAAGCAATGATGACAAATTACGTCATTGATAATAATGTACTCCTGTAGCTATACTGACTAGCAACAGTGACATTTTCTTGCCAACCAAGTTGTGTTTACCCAAACCATTGGATTTTTAGCTGTTTCTACTGTAAAAATTAAAATAGTTTAATAACGAGTTGAAATATAACATAATGCTATCAGATAAAAAATAATCTACATATTCTAACGATGAACGTGCTGTTGTTTTCATGTTTCTGTGTCAAAGGATGTTTTAGTTATCTATTTTTTTAGTTTCGTAAACTGATCCTGATCCTAAAAATATCCCAGTTCTGTTTGCTATTGCGCATGCGCTATTAGACTGAAATAAGGTTCTATGGCCTTCAATGACTTCAAACTGTCATAAAAAAAATTAATTTTCAAGTTATCGTCACAAAACCTGTTTTTAAATTTATCACCTACTATTCTAGTTTCTAAAACACTTTGCATTTTTTTTAATCGAAGAAAGTTATCGTATAAAAAATGTATATGTTCTCATAACTTTCCATATAAATTTAAGAAATCAGCCACTTCACTATGGTATCAAAATGGCGGCTCCATTGGTAGCATTAATGCGCAATCCTGCCTAGCTATAGAAAGTCTAAAGTCGCTATTATTATCATTACGGTATTACATAAATGTGTAAGGATGGAGGCGGTTTCCTTCCTTTCATCTCTTTTCGGTGACTCCGTTTTTACCTGGATAAATTAAGATGGGATGAAACGGACAAAGTGTCACTTAATTCTCTGGCCGCGTGAGACTAGAGAATGCACGTGATGGCTTCTCCTAAACTGACGAAGAAGAAACAGCAGGGAAATGCAATAGGATCATCAGGAGGAGGAGGATCAGCAGGAAAAAAGGGATCGTCGGGAGGAGGAACATCATTTCATTTCTCATCTTCCTTCTTCACTTCCTCAAACAATCATCAGAACATCGACCATTTGGTCGCCGCACAGGTTCAGTTTATAGAATCCTAGGGATTAGTACGCGCCTTATTTCCGCAGAAAATAAAGGCGGAAAAAAATAAGACAGAAAGATATAGGGGGAGAAGAGTCTCGCAGAGAAAACCCCTTTCAGGGGGTCAAATTGCACATTTCACATACTGTACATGTAAACACTAGCGATTTCAGGCATATTCGCACTAGAAGAAGACCTCTTAGGGGCCTCAAAAAGTATAAACTGAAATAAAATTAATGTGTTGATTTTATGCAATGAATTAAAAAATAATTTTTAAGATAGTTTATGAACTGAGCTATTAATCAAAATTCTGATTATTCTGTCTTTCAGAAGAGCGAAATTAAAAGAAACTAGAAGAGGTAGCTCAATCATTTAAAGGTATTTTCATGTTGTTGTTATCTTTCAAAATAAACCTTTTATAGACAACACATTTAAATAAATATCGTCTTCTTAAAATTGAGTCATTTTCAAACTCACATAAAAAATTTATTTTGAAAGATATGAACATGAAAAATACCCTTTCTAGTTTCTATAACACTTTTAAAGTTATTGTTTTTCTTCTTCTTCATTTTGCACCTGAAAGACAGAGTTCGAAGATGATTCCTAAGTTTGTTACCGTTTTTAATAGTCACAAGTGTTGGAGACGGTGAAACCGGATCGAATCATCCAAACTCAGCCAGATGAAGACAGAAGACGAAGGACCATCATCGTAGAACGAACTACCAACGGATCCTTTGGTTTCACCCTTCAGGTTTTCGCACTTTTTTCATCTTCTTAGAAAAGAGAGTGACGAATTTCTTTTGATTTTGATACAGAGTTATGGAATCCATTACCGAAAGAACGACGAATTCGAGGTGATCACTTACGTCGACTTTGTAGGTTACGATGGACCGGCGTTTCGAGCAGGAATGAGGCCAGGTGACGATACTACAACGACAGGGAAAACATTCTTTCTTGTGATAACGATGAAATGTTTTTTTTTTTAAAAAAAGGTGACGTCATATTGTCCATCAATGGACAAGACATGGAAAAGGTGGATCATAAGACGTTGGTTGGATTCATCAAGAACTGTGACAATCGGATGAGAGTCGTGGTTCTTTTCGAGAACTGCGTCCATAAAGTGGAACTTCACGTTAAATATCTTAGTCTTCAGGTTAGAAGTTGTAAGAAGAAACCCCCAAACTCACGGGTTCAACGTTTTAACTTCGAAATCTGTGTTTTTTTCTGTCTCATTTACAGAGAATGCTTCAGGACAAGATGTTCGAACTTGAAAGGTTGTGCGAAAGAGAACAACATCTTATCCAACGTAAGTCCTTCCCCATTAAGGAGGTGTTTTTAAAGTGTATTTTCATTTTTCCCCCCATTTATTTTGTATTAACTTTTTAGCGAGCATCAATATTAACCAAAAATGAGTTTTTCAGTTGAAGAACCTGGTTAGAGGCTTAGAATTCAGAGGTCAAACTTTGCATGATTAATTAATCAGGAATTGAAAAGAACATATAAACAATAAAAACTGATGGCGCCCTTTTGGAGACTGGTGCCAGGAGCAAACTGCTCCCATTGCTCCACGTCTAAGCAGGCCCATCGGTTAAATGCCCAAGGTTCAAAACAATCTTTCAGTCATTCAATGGTTTTTTTTTTCTAGTCTGGAGAGAAAGGGGATTGCGCATTCCGCCTAGTCCGTGTGCGATCAAAATGATGCATTGCAACGGAGGTCGACGCTCGATGGCCAAGAGTCCTTGCAGCGTCTGTTCTCTCACCAGTTCAGATACGTCGACTGGATTCGAGAGCAGCAGCGTTGAAGACACGGTCAGCTTCTCTAGCACATCGCAGACCAGTTCTTCCGAGCTTCCTTGGGACGAGAGCACGGTGACCAACTCCTGCCACTCTGACAGTGGCATCAAAAGCGGTGGTAAACGTTCTCCTCGAGTGCCCCACGATTGTTGTAGTGGAGCAGAACCGGTGCTAAACACGAGCGACGAAACGACAGAGACAAAGGCACCGCGTCTCTCGTGGGAATGTTCGAACTGTCACAGATCTACGGAGACTCTGATGGCAAAGTACAGCGAGTCTTCGTCTAAATACTCTGAGTCTACCCTGTCGGATTCGAGCCTCGCTAGCCAAGAATCACTGTCACCCAAAGTGCCCCTCAGTAGCAGCATCAACGTAGGATCCGGTTCCACCTCCTCCTCATCGCGGCCGATTGCGGATGAAGCGAGACTCGCTAGAGATGGACATGAAGGCGGCGATGGAGAAATGACACGTCTGTAGGTCACCATGAGATTAAACCTGCTTAAAACTAATACTTCCGAACAAACAATTAAAAGACTTACATTCCTGTTTTTTTTTCTACTTAAAATTAACAACGCGAGTCTAATATTTTTTGTTTATTTTTTCTAGTCACTTGTTAAAAGTTTCATTCTTTGGGTCACAAATTCACAATCTAACAATCTTACCTCGCAACAAAAAAGCATCTCGATTAGATCGATCTTTTGTTGGTTTTTTTTTTAAATCATCAATTGTTTAAGATTTTGTATAATATATTCATTTCGAAATGCATGAAACGTGTTTCATATCAATAATTAATTATTGTATCGTAAAAGTCACTCAATTTATCACCTTTTTTGCACTGTTGTCATATATTCATTACCTTATAATTCGAGAAGGAAAACTCAGACTTGAAAACTCGCTGAGCAGGGTTCAAATAAGTCTTTTATCTCAAATAAAGATGAGGGTTGGAGGGAGAGGAATTGTGAGAGGTTAGACTTCAAAGAGAACTCTACCAACTTTGAATTGTCAGTATTTTTAACCTCTTAACAGACTCGTTGATTGTGAAAACGCATAATTGTTTTGGCCTTAATGACAATTTGGTCCGATATCATTTCGGCCCGTCAATCCTCTTCGGAGTATTGGGGGGGGGGGAGGAATGTTCATTTCCTTCCACCAGTAGCCGTTTATAAAACTAAGTGTGGAGGATGTTAATGTGGTCTCGCTCCTTAACCCCCTAACAGCCTCTAAATCCAACCCTTGTTGTCGTTTTGGATGGGTACGGCTAAAAAAAACTAAACGAATGTTACCCTGCTCGACCTATAAATTCAAGAGGTTCAGGGTCGTATTCTTAATGATTGCTAACTCAAAGCTAGTGCTAAACTTCCGAATTTGTATAGAAAGTTTCGTGTAAAAGTTGATTAGTTTAGCATTAGGTTTGACTTAAAACTCATTAAGAATATGCACGACCCATGTTTTCCTTCTTTTATTTGGACCTTAGTTCACTATTTTAAACTAGTTGTTCTTTATTTTTTGCTGAGTTATTGGATAACGTTATCTTATCGGTCATACTGGTCATTTTTCATAAAAGGTTTACCGCAAAAAACGAGTCAGATTCTGCAGTAAATCTTAAACCAAAAAAAAAAAAAAACGAATATCAGCGTTTTTCTGCAAGCTTTTTTTTTTTGCAATCGAAGCTGTAAATATCACCAGTGTTCCCGATTACAGCTTAACTACTACTTTGAATTCACATTAATGCATAGTGAATTAAATCTCATTAAGCTGGTTTTAAACTGCAAAAGGCCCTTCGAACTCTGCTAATTCAGAGCTTTTCACGAGCAAAATTGAAGAAAAATTTGTGTTATGTCAGTTTGTAAACTGGTCAGGTCAGGTTAAAGCAGACATATTTTTTATTTTTGTCTCTAAAAAGTTTATTTTGAAAGATATCAACTGGAAAATACCGGTAAGTGATTCAGTTACCTTTCTAGTTTCTAACACTTTAAATTTCTTAGTGTTGCTCATGAAATTGCAGAATACTCAAAGTTCAAGAAAATCAGCTGTTCATAAATTAACCTAATAATAATTCTGCGCAGGGTATGAACACTACTACACCAAATTGCTGTGATACAAAACAAAATCTCGTTTCAAATTTAATCTCGAGAAGAATCTCTCATGAATAAGATTTAAAAAAAAACCTGTTAAAACTTCACTTGTGTTTTTTAAATCTGTAATTAAGCAGTGTTTATAGGCAGCATTTCAAATTGTACAATGATCAGGGATGGATGCAAAGCGTGTAAAATATTGACTAAACGCGGCATTACAGATGACGAAAGCAATTAGAAAAGTGAGTTTTCCATTCAAAGGACCTGGTTAGAGGCAAAAAATCAAACTAGAAAAATTCCTTTTTTCAAAGAACGTCGTTAGAGGCTAATGCCCTAGTCTGAGCAAGAATAGCTTTAGATATTAATTTGACCATTAACCACTGAATTTTAGCCTCTGACCAGGTCCTTTGACTGAAAAATGCACTTTTCTGGTTGCTTTACAGATAACCAAAAACAACCCACCGGAGGTTTCACAATGTTCTTTTTTTTACTACCGGAATTTCCGGAAGTATTTCTTCATAAGACACCCAATTTTGAACTCATCATTCAAAAACTATTTTAAAAATTAAAAGTGCAAATAAATATTCAATTCTATGTGTGGCACAAATCTTAAACCAAAATTTAATATTTGTATAAAAAAATAAAATATAAAACTATTAAAATAATAATTTCGTTTGTAAATAAAAATTCTCGTTCTTAAATAATTTATTAATCGAAAGGTAAAAGTGCGCAGGTCTCGAGTTTGACCGACAGAAGTGGTCGAAGACGCAGTTTACCTTCCAATTAATAAACTGCACGTTGCAATTACTTTCGCTTCTGGGACATTTAACAAAGGGTTCATCTAAACCCTCCGTGTCAGCATGAAAATCGTTTTTGGGTCTCGCTCTATCTCTCGATATGCAATCGTAATAAGTGCAACATGCGTCGGAATAACGACCGTTTACGACAAGAGGTATCAATGTATCCAAATCACGTGCCTACGAAAAGACGTTCGCATCATTAGATCGCAAACGTTAAGCTGGTTTTAAAATGTAAATGCCACTCGAAAAAACATTAAAAACCTGAGAGACTAAAAAGGTAGCTCAATTACTTAAGGGTATTTTCATGTTTTTATCTTTGTCAAGCAGTCAATATTTTTTAAAATTTTTGTCAATAAAGATTTTATTTTGAAAGATATCAAAACATTAAAATACCTTTTTAAGTGATTGAGTTACCCTTTTAGTTTCTAACAAACTTTCAATTTCTAATCAGTGTAGAATATCCCTAGCGAAAATCAGCTATAAAAAGATGTTGATGGCGTTGACTGACGAGCGACGTTTAGGCTGATTTAGAGGTCGAGATGGACTTCTCAAAATGATTGGCGTGTGGCCAAAACCTACCGTCCGAGTCGCTTTAATTGGCCCGTTTCGAGACACCGAGTCAATATTTTTTCCGGACCACCTCGACCGACCACTAAATATCTCTCGTCAATCAACGCCGTAAAAAATCCTCTTCTGAAAAGATATACTGAACTTATAATAAATATGGTTACCTTGAGACCACCAACGAAGAAGAACGGAACGAAATTGGTCGTCTTTGCAGTTCAGAAACAGACAGCAAACGCTCTCACGTGTTCCAAACGATTCGCTCTGCGCAGTAAATGAAACGTCACACGCGAGAAAAAAAGGGGATTCATTAAGCGTTCACCGTTCTAACCTGTAAAGAGGAGCACGATAACGTGGTGTAGTTATTTTTGGAACCCTCCAGGCTGTAAAGCTGACGTCTGTTGTAAGAGTAACGTAGCGCTTCTTTTGACCAACCGCACGTACAATTATTCGGAATGAGAAGGACGTTCGTACTCAGAACATCAATGCCTCTGCGATCGGCAATCCGATCTCCTTCAGGAACAGCGTCACCTGAACCTAAATTAACAAAACGTGTAAACGGTTCCACTCGAACTCCCGTTATTCTGTCTTTCGGGAGCAAAATGAAGAGACACTAAAAAGTATGTTAGAAACTAGAAGGGATAGCTCAATTACTTAAGGATATTTTCATGCTGATATTTTCCAAGATAAGCTTTTTATGTGAGTATGAAATTAACCCAACTTTAAGCTGACAATGTTTTTTTTTTATATAAAAAGTTTATTCTGAAAGATACCAACATGAAAATGCATTCTAGTTTCTAAAACAATTTCTTGTTTCTCTTAATTTTGCACTTGAAAGACAGAATAACCAGAATTTGAAAAGCAACTGTTTATAAAACATCCAAAGTTTGTTAAGAAAAAAAGTTTAAAAAGACCCAAAAGTTCTAAAACTCTGAAAAATGTTTGAGGCGATGATTTTGCCAAAGTTATTCGTAAAGGAGTAATTTCGTAACCAAAGAAACGCATACAAGGTGGAAAATGGAGACACAACACGTCGAGATTCTCACCACGAACTGCAGACGTATTAGCTGCTTGAATTCTCACAGATGACGATTTCTCTACGAAATATAGGCCCTATTGTAAACTTGAAGACTTGAAACAACCGAATTACCCAAACGTTCTACCGTTACGAGGTTGCAGAGTTCGTCTAGCTTCACATCCTCTGCACAAAGACGGACACATTTCGACAAATTTATCTTTATGATTCCATTCGAGAGAAGTTCACGAAACAAACATTCAAAAAGAACATCCAAGTGATTCGAAGAAGATGAAACTATTGCCATTCCTCTAGAGACAATAACTCTTGCGTTCCGATATGAGTGGAAGGACAAACTTAAAAGGAACTAAAACGAGAAAAAACAAAGACAAAAGACGACATATGTACGATGTAATACAAACCTTGAACCAATGCATTCTTGAGATCGGCGAACCAGCCGGCGTCTGACGACGTCGATAGCGACGGTCTTTACGGTGGATCGTCGTCGTCCTTCTTCCAAAGTTCCTCCTCCAATCATCAGATGACGTTCGAGTTCTCTCATCAGTCTCAGTTTATCTCTGTTCCTCATGTGAAGCAATCTTATGCGAAACAGCAGACATTCTGGATCTCCTAAGAACTGACGGAATATCACCATCACGTACTGAAACGAATCTAAACTTTTTCCAAACAAAATTTTATATTAGGTATCAGACACACTTTCCGTTTCTTACCTTAAGATGAAGTGAGCTAATCGATCCTTTGCATTACCCTCGACTAAACAATCTGATTGAGGTTTCTGCATGAATTCATTGAACAATCCATCGACGCCGTTTAAAGAGTCTGTCCGTTCGGGGCGGAAGCACGAAACAACGACGACGACGACGACGACGACAAACGTCTTAAAAAAGACAATCGAAAAAGTGCCACTTTTTTAAGCCGATGCAAAAGAATTTCTCCAGACGGCGCTTTCAAATAAAACGTCATCCCATCACTAATAATTAATTTCTTAAGATTCATTAAAATTTAAATAAACGATTTTTAAAACGAAATTTAAATTACGATTATAACAGTACATTTCAGTGAACCTCCCCAAATCAACATGGGCGCCGCCATTTTGGATTTACTGAAAACGAGAAACAGAAATCCCATAACGGTATTGTTAGAGGCTAAATCGAAGGAGTGACTCTGACCTAGAGGCTAACAAGGGTCTTTTTTTTCTCTCGCGCTCGCCAATTTTTCCCGCCCCCCATTAAAAAAGGTGCTTTTGCCGCCACCGTCGCCATTGTTGCGCTTCTTGTCGTTGATGGGCGTCTACTGCATTGTGTGTCTATGTGAATATTACTTGTAATTTCAGTTTAAAACACGTTTTTTTAAATTAGTTTTACGTTTATTTGTTGTGTTTCCGTGATCTGAGACTGAAAACGGCGTTGGTGGTGAGTAATAATGTTATTTGTATTTTTTATTAAGATAGAATCGATCTCGTGTTGATTAGTGAGGATAGTTAGCCTCGTCCTCGCTCTTTGTTATCGGCTTTTGATTCCATACATTCTCTATTGGAGGTTAATCGTTTTTTTATTGTTCTTTTGCGAGAGAGGGGAAGAGGCTACGTTTTGTTACATTCATTTTTATCTTCTCAATTTCATCTTTTAAACATTTTCTTTTCGAATGATATTTTTTCTTTTAAGTCGCCATTTTGTTTTGAGATAATTTCTCAGAGAAAAACAAAATAAAAATGGCGACTTCTCTTTTTCGTTCTCCTCCCCGTCCCCCCCCCCCTTTTGTGGCGCCATTTCTCCTCTCTCTCTCTCTCTCTCTCTCTCTGCTCTCTTATCGCTGTATCTTATCTAAGGGGGACGACATAGAAGAAAAATCATGTACGAGATTCACAATAAGAACTTAGGCATGGCAAGCTGGTTTGCTTTTTATATGCGTTTTACTAGGCCTCAAGACTAACTAGAACTGAATTCTGAAAATCCAGTAAAACGAGGGTAAAATGGCATAACGGGCCGCTTTCCAGATTCAATTCCTGTGTCGTCGCATTTGTTCTTATCGCCTGATCTCTTGGGTATTCTTTCGATATGGAGCAGCTAGCCTCAAAGCTAATTAAAGGCTGTGAAGATCTGTTTTGTCGAAGGAGCACAAAGCCAGGAATAGTTTGTACAATGGCTCCTACATAGAGGCTAAACGGTTCCAAGTCTTATTTCCCCTTATATCCTCTTTACCCGATGGGGGGATGTTTTTCTCCCGGCGTTGAAGCGCTCCCCCTTTTCTATCCTCCTCCTCCTCCTTATGCTTGTACTGAACTGCAAGTGCAGCGTCTATAAATAAACCAACGAGTAATAAATTGTTTGCTGCTATTTTACCCTAAGGCCCCAATCGTTATTATTGGGTCTTATACCGATTCCACACGATGTTTCACGCTCACATATTTTCTTCGTATGAACCCTTTTGCACAGTTTTTCATACAAAGAACAAAAACCCTATCTAATTAGCATTCGTAAATAAGTTGGAAACCTAAGGGAGTATAAACCAACCCTAAAGGGGGTTCAAAGTAAAAAAAAAAACCATGACTTGAGTGCACGCATCGTGTGAAACGGGTCTTAAGGTGTGTCCACAAATTTCTGAACATTTTGAGCCTGTTGAAACCATTCGACAAACGTTTACAAACTGGGGGGGGGGGGGGGTTTGCAACGCCGCCGTGGCGTAGATGGACAACAGCAGAAGGGAAATAATTTCTTGTTTTCTACGGGAGATCAACTAAATGGGTGTGGGGAAGTGGTGGGCATGTGGTTATTATGCTAATGCAAACGGGGCGTAATGTCTTTCTATTAGGTCACGTGGTACGCGTTCAAGACAGCAAAAGCATGACCTTACGTTGGGGCCAGTTGGGCACGATGGTTACTATAAAAAGGCGGGGGGAAATTTAACCCAGGCCCAGACCTCCCCGTACCTAAAAAAAACAACTAAATAATTATCCTCTTCATTTCATTATTTGCATACAAAAAACATGAATAAATTGTTGAACTTTTTTTTATTTTGTACAGAAGAGATAAGAAGACGAAGGAGGAGGGTGAAAAAAAGTGCGAATAATTTCCAAATATCCACTGCAGAGTTGATATATAACAAATAGGAAAGAGAGAGAGAGAGAGAGAAAATAGAGAAGAAAGAAAGATGGGTTCTCAGCAGCAGCAACAGTTCTGCCTCCGCTGGAACAACCACCAGACGAACCTTCTGAGCGTCTTCGACGATCTCCTTCAACACGAGACTTTGGTGGACGTGACCCTTGCCTGCGAGGGTCTCAGTATGAGGGCCCATAAAGTGGTCCTATCCGCTTGCAGCCCTTACTTTCAACAACTGTTCCTAGAAAACCCTTGCAAACATCCGATTGTCGTTCTCAAGGACATTCGTTATACGGACATGAAGACACTGGTCGATTTCATGTACAAAGGAGAAGTGAACGTATCACACGATCAACTGTCCACTCTGTTGAACGTAGCTGACACCCTCAAAGTGAAGGGATTGGCGGAAGTGACCGAAGGAATGGCCGCCAACACCGGAAGAAGAAACGACACGGAAATGCCACCGGTGCTCGAAGTTCAATCCGGCACCGCGTCGAGGAGAGGAGGAGGAGGAGGAGCCGGAGCCATTTCACCGACTACGTCAAGGAGGAGGAAGAGGAGGAGAACTTCCGGTGGAAGCAACAGTGGACTATCGGAAGACGTGGACTCGAGAACGGGAGTAGCCGGGGGTGTGACGGGCGCGAATGACTTAACGAGTGATACGATGGCGCAACAACACAAACAGCAGCAGCAGCAGCGCCTTCCACATTCGATGGATCTCCCAGTTGTACCCAAAATGGAGGTGATCCAAATGCCATATGACGAGGAAGAGGAGGAGCAACAAAGAGAGGAATCAAGGAGAGAGCAGGAAGAGGAGGAGGAGGAGAATGCCGAGGAGAACATGCCGACGTTACGCGTATTGGACGTGAGGGGAGGGCGCGATGTGCACGGTTCCAAAGTGGTAGGTGGTGGGGACGGTGGTTCTGTGCCGGGATTATCCACTGGCACCGCCTCCTCCTCGTACTCCAGACTGAACACAACAGGGGTCGAAACTACCAAAGACAGACACGGAAGAGACGACAACGGAATTGAAGATGACGAGGTTCGTTACGATTTCAACAGTTCAGTCCAGAGCCGTAACTACTCACTAGGGCGAGAGGCGCCTTCCCTTGGGGGAGGGGCTTAAAAAGAATGGAATGAGCGCCACTTATATGCTTGCTTTGGGTACAAAAATGACTTAGTTACGGTTCTGGTTCGGTCCTTTCCTCCTACTTTATCTACTAGATGGCACCAGGTGGCGCTTTGATATAAAAAACGAAGGAAATTCAAATTTTTCCTCGAAACTAGAAGAAGAGGAATTAATTGAATTGATGTTTATTTTGAAAGATAACGTCGTAATTCTGGGTTTCCTAAAAATTGCATTTTTCATTCGAAGCACCTGGTTAGAGGCTGTAAATAAGAGACTAGAAAGGTCAAACCTAACATCTAAGTATCCCCCCTCTGGTTCAGATAAGAATTCTAGCCTCGAAACAGGTTCCTTTTTGACTGAAAAATGCGAAGTTTATGAAGTGATTCCTTCGCTCTTCTAGTTTCTTACAAAACGAAAGAGAACCCGTTCTAGTGTGCCGTAGCCTCCCCCCCCCCCCCCCAAACAGGTGTTGTTTCATTCGGGTAATTTTTATTATTATTTTTGCATCTATCCCGTTTTCAGAAATACGTGAATCTAAACGAAGACGACGACGACGACGGAATCGAGATCACCGACCTTCCCTTCACGCAGCACCTGACCATCGAACCGACCGCTTCCACATCAGCCTTGGCATTAATGGGCCAAGGCCCTTCGACGTCATCCGGCCCTCATCCTAATACGACCACCGAATGTTCTCTCTACTTTCCATCGACTTCCTCCTCCTCTTCGTTACCGATGTACGACGCTTCTAATATGCCATCAGCCTCAAACACCCAGGGTAAGTGTCACCTTTTTCTTATACTTAATTGAAACCTTTCTCGTTGTTCTTCCTTTTGATGATTATGATTACGAGGGGGGAGTTTGATTTGAAGCAGGCGGTGGGAGGGAGGGAGGCAAACGGATATGAACCAGTTAGTTCGAATCCGTTTGAATCGAGATTTCGAACTCTCCTCCTTCCCCTTTGCTGAAATATCACTCCCTTTCACTTCAAGAGGGGGGAGTTGTTTCGGGATTCTCAATGAGAATGAGAATGTGGGTCTTCAAACCCACCACCAGTGTGAAATTTTTAAAAAAGTGAATCAGAAAATGAGGTGTGAACATTTTGCTTGTTGTTAAGTTTCATTGCTGTTTTTCTTTTGTACAAAAGTTCTTTTTGTTCGTACGATTTATTGTAATTGTAAATATCACATGTTTGTTATCCTTATTTTGAACCGATTTGTGTTTTGTTAAGAGAGAGGCTATGTGGGTCGCGGCGGCCTCTTTTCTTTGACCCACCGAATCCGTCCACACACACACACACACTCACACACATTTCTTATTAACAATGTAGGAAAAGGGGTAATGACGTAATCGTGAAGAATCACGAGCGACTCCTTCTTGCTTCTTATTATTAATGGTTTGGTTGTTTTTGTCTCTTACGAACGTGTGTCTTAGTTGAAATAGAGAGAGAGAGAGAGAGACGTCTTTAAAATAATGTTGGAGCTCTGATTTTGATTTGTAAATAATATTTGGTAACGATCGAAACAATTATGAGTCGATGAGTTTCGACATTGTACGAATATAAGTAGGGGACGAATCGAGACACAAACCAACGGAACAATAATGCTGAAGTGCACTGAGTCCTTTGAATTATTGTTCTTTCATTTAGTTCTCGAAATCTGGAGACCAAACGAGTATCCATGTCCAATATCGTGCGATGTCGATTACGAAGATCCGATACGAAACAGACTCGGAACCGGTTTAGAACACGCACTTAAAATGGAGGCGGAACAAGAAGAAGGTGAAGCCAAATTGCCAAAGACGATCGACGATTGCTTCGTAGAGATCGGTTCTTATATCGGTCCCAACAAAAGAGACAAGGTCAAAGTCAAGTGTCTCTTTTGCTCGAAACTATTTTACAACAAACTTTACAACAAGAGGAGACATTTGGCATCGCAACATCCCGAAACCTACGACACTCTCGATTACATCAAATCGACAATACTCTACACTTGAGTTGAAACGCGTTCAACCCTAATTGTATTTATTTGAAATACATTTTAGAACATTGAACGAATGACGCACGGTACGCTGAGATCGATGAACGATGGGAATCACTCGAAATAGAATTTCTCGCAAAGAACTCGAGATACTACTACTACTACTGGTGTCAACACTGAATGGTCTTCTCAAATGTTCATTTAGCTGTCGAAATGGCGTTTTCAAAAGAGAGGGAAGAAGAAGCCGCCGCCGAATTTCAGTCAACATGAACGATAAACGGATGCTTCGATGACTTTTTGCTCGAAACTGTTTTCGAACAACAAACGTTACAGACAACGAGAGGCTTCACTTATTGAGAGAGGACTCGTAGAGAGAAGATTGAGGCTCTCGTTGAAGATATAGGCATATTCTGAAGAAGATGATAAAAATCACTTCGTTTATCTGCTCGGAATTGGCGAAAAATGAATTGGAATTGTTTCATTTGATGAACGGGTGGTCGGTGGTATTAATGCACAATGTACACAGTTGTTGTTGTTGTTCTCGAACAAAAAACGGCTACGAGGCTATTTTAACAAAAAAGAAGATAATTTTCTTTTTGTGGAGAACAAACAGGCTTCTATTTTTGGTCAATTTGTACCTACGGTCGAATCTACTTCCCGAGGCTGTCGTGAAACATTTGAAAAGTATTCGTTATTACGACGCTCGTCTATATAATTCTGTTCTTGCTACTTTTTGATTCTATTTTAGATTATTCTGAAATTAATTTGTCCCTCTGTAGTAGGCTTTTTGAGTTAAATGCAGAGTTAATCATTCAAATTTCAAAGGTATCAAAGAATAAATCAAGAGAAGTAAAAGAGAAGACAACAACATAATTAATTGATTAATTAGTAATTACATTGAAACAAAAAGCCGGCACCACGTTTGAACCGTATTTCATTCATTTGGCTGTTTGTGTATTACTAAGTACTAACTACAACGGCGGCGATGATAGTTTTGTTTAATTTTTCAATAAGAAACAATTCCGTTTCAACTTGATTAGGGGGTTGGTGAAGGGGGGGGGGGGGGACCAATTGTATACCGTTAATAGTTTCCTCCAACGTTAACCCCCCAAAAATGACTAACAAGTAAGATCGAGAGAGAGAGAGAGCGAACGAACAATAAGAAACACTGAAAATCGAATTTCCAAAGAACTTATTGATTCTGCTGGTTTCCACTTAGTTCTTTGAATTGTTCTTTCATTTAGCTCTGAAAAAGGGACGTCGAAAGTCTCGTTTTCCAGTCCACCAAGCTCATCCAATGGGTTATGTATGCAACCGACTTGGAACCGGTTTAGATCTCGTACTTAAGATGGAGACGGGAGACGAGGAAGGAGGACAACAAGAAGCGGGAGCAGTAGAAGCAGCAGCAGCAGCCGCCGGCGGATTACCACGAACGTTAAACGAATGTTTCGAAGAGATCAGTTTTTACGACGAATGTAGTAACAAACCCAAGATCAAAGTCAAATGTCTCTTTTGCTCGAACCTGTTTTACAATAAAAAGTACGACAAGAAGAGGCATTTGTTTAGGGCTCATCGTCAAACGTACAACACTCTGATCGACGTCGACAAATCCAAAATTAGTTCCGTTTGGTTGAGTTATATGGAACGAGCTCATTTCAAGACTTCTCCCGACTCTTCGTTATCTTAATAATATCTCTCGAACCACATTCGAATGTTAAAATTCAATTAATTACGAGTTTGGAATTATTGGAACACAATAAAGTTTTTTTTAAAAAAAAATCCAACAAACTTGATGATGTTGATTTTTAGACCACTTAGATCTATTTTGAATTGTTGTTCTTTCATTTAGCACTCGAAATGGCATTTCGAGAATCTCGTGACGATGTTCGTGAAGATCCGGTGGGCTTCGTACGAAACCGACTCGGAACCGGTTTAGATCTCGTACTTAAGATGGAGGCGGGGGAAGAAGCGGCGGCCAGATTACGACGAACCTTAGACGAATGCTTCGAAAAGATCGATTCTAGCGATGGCCCTAACGAAAGGGATAAGATCAAAGTCAAGTGTCTCCTTTGCTCGAACCTGTTTTACAACAAACGGTACAACAAGAAGAGACACTTGTACAGGGTTCATCGGGAAATCTACTACGCTCTCGGTTATAATTAGTTGAACGGCGCTAAGAATTCAAATTAAAGGACTTCACCGAAAAGTAATTGAGATTCGTTACTTTAATGTCCGAACATATTGAAATGCACTCCAAATGCACGTGAAATTGTAGGACTTAGTATAGGAATAGTAACGATATTACAAAAGATGAGAATCGAAATAGAATTTCCTCCCCCCAAATTAAAACCATTTGAAGAACTTTTGAAATAAGCTCTGGTGAAACACTGAATGGTCCTTTTTGAATGTTGTTCTTTCCTTTAGTTGCTCTCGTAATGTGGAGACCAAAAGTGGAGGAAGGAGGAGGAGGAGAAGAAGCCGAGCGCCGATTGTGTCCACCACGAACGGTGAACGAATGCTTCAAACAGACCATTTTTTACAACAAGCGTAGTAAAAGCGAAAAGGTCAAAATCGAGTGTCTTTTTTGCGCCAAACGGATAGTCAATAGCCGGTGGCAAAATAAGAAGAGACACTTGTTAAAAGCTCATCGTGAAGCATGTTATGCTCTCGGTTATTTTTAGGTGAACGACTGATTGTACGTACAATCATTGAGCGTTTTAGTTAAGGACTTCGCTAAAAAAAACATCTGAACATACTGAAATTTGTTAACTCGAATATGTTGCGATTTCGAAGTTTGAGACGTGAAACCGTGTTGGGGCTTAGTAGGAATTTGTACCATTACGAAGAATAGTATCTTTCTCCTCCCCCCCCCCCCCCCCAACTTAAAAACAAAACCAAATTTGACGAACTTGATGCTGTGTAAAACACTGAATGGTCCTTTTTGAATGTTGTTCTTTCATTTAGCTCTCGAAATCTGGAGATCAAACGAGGAAGGCGTCGACGGTTTTTGTCCACGAACGGTAAACGAATGCTACAAAGAGACTGGTTTTTACGACGTGTCTAGAAGGAGACACGTGTTCAAAGCCGAGTGTCTCTTTTGCGCCAAACTGTTCGTCAGCAAACGGTACAATAAGAAGAGACACTTGTTCACGGCACATCGAGAAACCTACGAGGTTCTTGGTGACGCAGATTGAGACTTGTTTTATGCGCGCAGCTTTCTGTTATTATACGAACACACACAATTACAAACACACAAAAGACGAACAATGTTTTTATTTTTACTATTTTTTCTGAAAGAGAGAGACTTTGAACGTCCTTTTTTTAAAGCTCTTCTCCCATCTTCATTTTTGTACTTTTTTTTTCTCGTTTGGAAATAAAAATCTGTTCAACAATCAAGTGTTCAATTTTGTAATATTTGTTGTCATTGAACCAAATGAATTTCGTACGGTTTTAGAAGAAACGGGGTTTAAAAACCCAGACGGTGGTAAATGATGCCTCAGGGTTACTGCAGACGCGAAAAGAAGCATCCACAGGTGATGCGTGAAATTGACTGATAGCTAATATTGCTATTTTTTTTACAAATTTCAACTGTTAATAATTTACAAACAGGTGATTTTGGAACTTTCTGGTTATGTTTTGCAGTTTCAGAAGAGCAAAACACAAAAAAATCACAAATTGAATGTGTGTTAGAAACTAGAATAGTAACAAAATCCTACTAATTGTTTCAGCTAATAAACTTGTTATGCCATCTGCTAAAAGTTGGATCATATTTTCAAACTGACATAAAAAGCTCACTTTAAAAGGTATCAATCAACATTGAAAATAATATCCTTTTAAGTGATTGAGCTACTTCCCTTCTAGTTTCTAAAACTCATTCAAGAAATTTCCATTTTGCACCTGAAAGAGAATAATCTGTGTTTTAAGAGTCATAGGATAAACGTGCTGGGGGGGAGGGGGTAAGGGTAAAGCAACCCACAGTACCAATTATTGCATGACTTGTTCACGTTTCAAAATGAATTGATGATGATGTTGATGAGCATGTCCGTAGATTATTGGTAGGATGTTAAATAGTCAAAAGAGATAGTGGTTCCACCGCTGAGAGACTTGTTTTGCGGTTAATTTTCAGGGCGGAGGGCCGCCGCCGCCGCCGCCTCATCATCCTTCTCCTCTGTGATGACCAGAGGTCATCGTCTACCCGCATCCATCATCAAGAGGTCATTGTTGGACAACAGAAGACGTAACAGGAGGAGTTTCAGCGTTGCCTACAAATTACGTGTCGTTCAAGAAGCCGAGAAATTTGGCGCACGAGAAGCATCCGAGAAATACAACGTCCGTTTGGATTCACTTCTTCAGTGGCTCGTTAAAAAGGCCAGTCTTCAGGACACTTTAACAATGTGTTCGGGAAAACGCAGGAAGTACGTACAAAAATCTCATTCAACCGAATGAAAAAGATATATACGTAACGGTGCAGAATAAATGGCACTGGAACGAGGAACTTGGTACCGAGCCATCAACCGAATTGGACTCATTGTTACCTTTTTTTAAAGGATTCTTGGTGTTTAATTTCAGTCAGTGAATACAAAGAGAAACCTAAATGTGCAAGTGTGAAATTCCGTAGTTGTCAACCCTAATGTTATGAGTTTATAATTCGTTGTTTTTTTTTTCGTAAGAAATATTATTGGTGTATTGTTGGTAATGAGCAGAGAGAGAGAGAGAGAGAGAGTAAAAGTACGATGAAATAAAATTGACGAATAATCCCTTGGTATCGATTTATTCCGTTTTTTCCACCCTTTTTTTAGGTTTTCCTCAATTGGAACAACTTGAAATGAACAACAAACTGCATTTAGCCATTGAGGCCATGTTCAGTGGACGCGTTAAAACGTACCGTCAAGCTGCCAAAATGTACGGAGTCCACTACACGACCCTTTGGCGTTATTATAATAATCGACGTGGAATCGCAAGAAATACAAAAGAACCAAGATTTAAAATTTAAAAAAACAATTTCCATTGAAAAATGTGACATTTTTGGTTTTCAACTTTTCGTTGTTCATGTTTTTGAATAAATTACTTCGCAAAAGTAGCGCAGACGGGCCAGTGACAGAAGGACAATTATTGACCTCTCCCTCGTTTTTTATATTTTAATTACACATTTTTGATTTTGTCATTGATTGATTGATCGTTTATTTTGAACGTGTGTCTGTTGAGTGTTTTACACACTGAGATTTCTGCAATATCTCTTGTGTATTTCTACTCTTAATAGGCGACGAAGATGATGGATGGATAATATATGATGAAATGTCACCCGGTGGAGGAGGAGGAGGAACTATGACGGCGGCGGCTTCTCTTCATCCCGTTCTGCACAACAAGAACAGGATGAAAATACGGCAGGCAATGGCGGCCATTCGGAGCGGAAAAGCGAGAAACTGTTATCACGCATCGAAGATGTTCGGAGTGAACTGCAGCTCACTTTGGTATCATTTACGAGCTCGTCAGATGTGGATGGAAGACACTCTGTGCAATGACGATGACAACTAATTTGGAAGAAGAAATTTTGTCGGCTTTCCCCATCGACACGTAATCCCTACTTAGTTGTTTATATTCTTGCGTTCGTTACAAACACTGGAGCTAATGTTCATGCACTTCCACAGGGGAAGCCCGAAAAGTGATGGGAGAGAGAGAAAGAGAGAGAGAGAGAGAGGAGCGGCGGCGGCGGCGGGAACAACGGACTCTTGAGGCGTTTTGTCATTAGGGGAAGGGAGGGAAGGGAATAAATTTCGGGAATAAATACTTCCTTCGTGTGCACCTTTTGAATACTCGTACAAGTATAGTCACAGTAGTAATAGTAATATGATTCGTCTTCATGTGTTCAATCTCAACTAAGTTTGCTTTTTTTTTAATTTCATTGTATGATGCCCCCCACCCGCCCGCCCGCCCAACCAAAAAAAAAAAAGGTCCTTTCCGAAGCTGCCCTCATTGAAAAAATTGATTGGTTGTAAATTGTTCCTTTGCAGAATTACTGTCAGGGCCTCCTAATCCACCACTTCCTCTTTCTTCTTGCCACAAACGCTTCAATGCCAGTACCAAACAAGCGTCTCACCTAACAGATAACTTTAGAAGGGCTCTACAGGAAATACAGACGGGTAAAATGGGATTCTGTCGTGCGGCTAAACTTCACGGTGTGAACCATGCTACCCTGTGGCGATATTGCCAACGGGTCGGTATTCAGTCCGATTGGGGTTCCAATCGGAGAGCTGGCGCACGTCGAAGTGCGATGAACCGCAAGAAACGAAAATAATACCAAATTTTCTTTACAGTCGTAAATTTTAAGTTCCTTCTCAAATGTTCTTTATTAATTATAATTGTGTTGGGGGGGGGGGGGGGGGGGTAATTAATTAATCATTCTACCACAATGACAACATATAATTATGTAATTTAGTATTTCGTGTTTTCAAATCTGTGCTCTTCTAGAAATAAACATTCAGAATTTTGTTAAATCTGCAAAAATGACTGGCTTTTTTTTAAATTATGTGTGACTTGACTTATGTTGTCAAACTCTACATTTTTAATTCACTATTTGAAATTGAATCTTTCAAAATGAACAACGACAAGATGGCGTCGTTCTAACCGAATTAAAACCTGCAATCAATGTAAACTACTGTTGATTAATTATAGTCTGAACTCGACTTTTGTTTGTTTTTTAAACTAAACATTTATTTACTCTGTTAAGTTTCCCCCCCCCCCCCAAAAAATATAAAATTGTCGTCATTTTCAGAGTGTGCCATAAAAAGTTGATTAAATTTGTATCTTTTCGTCTTAATTTTCTCTTCTAGTTTCAAATGAAATCTCATAATAATAATTATGTCAATTCAAACTGGACTAATTAACATAATTACGATTGTTTTGCTACAGCTCCTCCCTCCCTCTCCCCTTTTAATTTTCTAAATCGTCTTTTCCAACATCAAATGAGGGATGGGGGTTTTTTTTTTGTTTTTGCTTTTGCTAATTTTCGTATTTTTATGCAAATGAAATTGAAATAAGCTTTGATCGAACAAACGATCGAAGATGAAATTTGGTTAGAAAGAGAGAGTATTTCGTAAAAACATATTCGGCATTAAGTGTGAAATAAAGTAACTGTGAGTGGTTTTGAACTAGGTGACACTAAAGCTTGGATGATGGAGACGACGACGACGACGTCCAACAACAACAGACGGACACCGTCTCCTCCAAAGTATGTAAGCAGCAGACTGGGTACGCTTCACCTAATGTACGAAGGATACCGATACAGAAAGGAGGGAACCTCTGGCAACAAAGTACGATGGCGATGTCGAGTACAACGATGTACCGGAAGGATTCACACCGAGGAAGCCACCGTAGTCAAATGGAAGGAACACACTCACGATCCCGAAGAAACGTCGTGCTCCTATTTAGACAACGACAACTAATATTCTCTCTCTTCTCTCCCCATCACCACCACCTTCACCATCACCCACAAATACAATTCGAAATCTTAAGGTTTTATGTAATTCCCCCATATGTGAATGAATATATTACACGGTGATGGAGTAGGCTCTCCTCCGCCGCCAGGCGTGATGATAAGAGGGGAATTTTGGGGGAGAGACGCATTACGAGAATAATTATGTTCGGGGGGAATGATTTTCGAAATTTAAAAAATGTGTTCAATTTCTGATTGAACAGGTGGTGTGCCAACGTCATTCCCGTTATGCATTACTTCCGAAAATGCTTGTTCGACGGAACAACAGGAACAACAACGGCTGTATTTCACTCGGAGCTGCGTCGGAGGCTTAATCTTGATACACAATGGATACTATTATCGGAAGTCGGTGACGACCGGTGAGAAGATCTACTGGAGATGTGTCGAAAGTAACCAAGTACGTGGAAAGTGTTACGGAAAGGCTCACACTTTCGGTAGAAATCTGGTTAAACTGACGGCTCACAATCATCCACCGCCCACAGTTCAGGAGGTTCAATCGAGGCGTTACACACCGCGTAAAACGATCGCCTCCATCAAACAACGTTTCAAATGATTTTTTTTTAATGTTTTTCCTTTAAATGTTTATATTTCAATTTAAAAAAATACACGATGATATATCTAAATAAATGTTCAAATATTTGAATGTCTTTTTTTCTTATGTTTATATAGTTTCTTTGACTTTTAACGATTACATGTTTGAATCACTCTGAATAGAGACAATGATTGGAGTTTCTGATGAAACCAAATTTAGCCTCCATTTTTTATTTAACGAGGAAACTAAGGTTCCGTTCTTGAATTACACACATTCGAAGTTACGCACATTCGTAGGTTCTTCCCCTTTATACAGGTTTAGGTGAACTTCTAGAAAATGTGTGTCCATTAAAGCAACGTCTACAACTTATGCCGTTTTTACAACAGCTGAAGTCGAGAGGACTTATATAAAAAGCACATATTGCAAGTTAAAAACACCCTTAAGTGATTGACTTACCCGTCTAGTTTCTAAAATACTTTCAAATTTCTCTTGAAAGCAAGCAGCGTTTATACTTTTAAAGCCGAATATTAGCGCCTTGCCAAATGGACCACTTTTGAGTGGTCTGTATTGTCGCAGGTGGCTGGGCTGTGGTTGACGTTGTATTGCTATGAAAAGACAGACGCCGGACCTTTGCACACGAGCCACAAGCAGTCGGACTCCGCCACTGAAAAGTAGTTCGTGTGCCACGGCCCTTAATGCCGGTTGCCACAAATTCAGATTGATTATTATTGAGAATATACTTTGTGTGTTCTATGTGAAATACGTTTCAAACTTCGTTATTCGGATGAGAGGGAGGGGGGGGGGTGAAGGGGATTGACTTTAGGTTTAATTTTGAATTGTTTTTAAAACAAATTTAAAATGCTGGTGAAACGAGACACAAATAAAAAGAGGATCCTCTCTCCTCTCTGCCTGCAGTGCATCATCCGCATCCTCACCGTCATCATCATCCTCCTCCTCATCATCATCATCGTGTAGTTACGGACGAAGACGGCGGCGTTCGACAGGCTCGATACCCAATAAGCCGTCGTTATCTCTCGAAACATAATGTGACCGAAAACCGACCAAGTGTAGTCTCGTCAACTGGAAGCAGGAATCTTCGTTCGAATTCATCCTCGCAACAACCACCACCACCAAACCCAGTAGGTGAAAAATGATTAAAATATTTATTCTTCACTTTCATCTCTCAGCTCGTAATGTTGGGCTTTTTTTTTAATTACTCTTCTTTTTGTGATTTTTAACAGATTAAATTGTCAGCACATGATCTGATAAGGATCAAATGGTGCCGAACCTATTCTCGTATGACGTCTTCACTCATGAACCATTTGTTCACCAAACAAGAAATGGCCACATCTTGTGTTACTGGAAAAAGTTTGTCCGGAAAAGATGCTTTAGACAAAAATAAAGTCCAATTCGTCGTCGGTACGACGTTTTCTCTTCCTCGTCATCTTTTATTAATTGTTTTACCAAATCTGAAGTCGTTTTTCTTTTTCATATATTTTTTTTTCTCTAGATTTTATAACACAACAGTTCAATGTGTCTCCTGCACTAGTCCGAATGCAAATGGCGCAAAAATGTAAAAATAGTACAAACTCATTGAAGAGTCTTCCATCAGTAAAGCAATAAAATCGAACAAAATCATAGAAATCGTACAATGACAGCAGCAGCAACAGCAGGCAGGGGGTCCAATTATTAATTATTATTGTACTTTTCATCATTCTTGTACAATGATGATATGCTGTTGTAACGCAAAATGAGAAGAAAACTCAAATAAAAACTTTATTTCATTTGATGTTGTTTTCTTCTTTGAATCTCTCTTTAATTGTCTCGTTTGTGGCCATTGGATTTTGAATTTTATCTTTCTGCATTCTAATTTGTAATCTGATTGTCAGATTTGTAACATGCACACCTGATACTTGATAGAAATCCTCACCTGTGTAGCTCACAATATTGTAATAGCTAAAAATGCAAATTGCAATATATAGTATGTCTATGACTGACATCGACTGGTGAACAGAATAATATGATAAGTCATAAAATAATAGCACACACAACGTATGATTGTCACAATTTTATGACGTTTTTCTGTAACGAGGCGTCGGGACTTTTAACACGATCAAATTGATTTTCAATATCACTCATCGTTCATAATTAACCGGTGAACAAAACCGATTGCACAATTGTACACTAACTCTCATAACAATGACACATCACCGTTATATTTTACACGTGGTGTGCACTGCGGCCGGCACTCGATACACTGATTAGTTTTAAGTATCGTTAGTGTGTGTCTCCTGTGATATGTGGCTGTGGTAACCGGCTGTCCTTGTTTCTAATTCTAGGAGGACAAAAAGGTGGTGGTGGTGGTGGCGGCGGCGGCGGCCGTTCGACAGTTTGGAATTGCATACAATGTGGACGCATATTCCGTCGTTTTAACAATTACTATCGCCACAAGAGTCATTCCAAGTGTGGCGGTGCTAGTTGTAGGTTTACGTACTGTCCCGTGTGCAACAATCGGTACAGTCGACCAGATTCACTGAAACGCCACCTAGCAAAGTCTAATTGCACTTCTAGCATGTTTAACCAACATACTACACCAAAATGACTGACACAATTACGGTGGCTGGTGATTATTATTACCTATATTATTTCTAAAAAGCGATACTCGTGCGTGTGCGCCTACACTCACGATAAAACGATAGATCTCAAAATAGTTACGAGTAGTAGGTGAATAAGACTTGACATTTTCTCGTTTGAAAACAGGTCGTTTGGTAATGACAACTGATGATGATGATGATGGTGGTGGTGATGGTGATGAAGGTGATTTACGAATGTACAGTTACATTGCAACCAAACGAGGTGGACGCCTGGTTGCATACAAGGGTTATCTTTATCGGCTGAATTCCAGAACGAATTGTCGGACTTATTGGAAGTGTCGACTACAAGGATGTCGAAGTAGCCTGGTCATCGTGGAAGACGTGCTCACTTCGGCCGCCGGAATGCATCATCACGAACCACCGTTTATGAACCCCGACGATTTTAAAACCATACCATATAATTGGTGCACTAATAGTTTGCAGTTAAAACCTCAGTCCTGAGGGATAAAATGTCGTCCGTTTCTCGATCGAAATGGGACAATTAATTACTGAACCGGGTTTCATTGTGAATTTATAAAATGTAACAACAACAAAATAAACACGTTTATTGTTCAATCGTGCAGTTTTTTCTTTTCTTTGTGGTGTAATAATTGAAGTGACGGAAGCGCTTCCACTTTTCTCGTCTTAGAAAAACCGCTTTTTTAACTTTAACAGAAACACAAAAGTCTCATCAAACTCCAACATTTTTTTTTTCTATCCCATTTAGAACGATCAGAAAAACGAAAAAATATGTATCGTTGACGCCAACTTTGAACTGTATTTTGAAAATGACATGTTTTAGCGCAAATAATTATCTGTTGAAAATCGATTGCAGTCAAAACTACATATTTAACTATCGAAAGCAACTCACAGAACGTTTTCAAATGAAGTGTAGATTTACGTCAAGAAAATGTGTTACGTTGTGACTCCCCCAATTTTCTTGCTACATTTGCTCATAAATTTTAATTTGTAACAAATTGAATGAAAACTTCTTCTTCTGTTTTTAGTACAATAATTCAACTGTGGCGTTTTTTTTATTTTTGTTTCGTTGGCAGATTTGTCGTTTTCTTACGCTTCGACATTACGTGGAAGTCGAATACTTGTCTATAACAACTACATTTATTACGTGAAGCACAGAAAAGGAAATCGCATTTATTGGAGGTGTAAACGATCTGGATGTTACAGTGCTATCTCCATTGAAAACGACAAAATTGCTGCCATTTCGAGCAGTGTGCATCATCATGAAATGGAATACGAAGCCCTTGCACAGATTACCAAAGAATCCGCCTCCTCCTCCTCCTCCTCTCACTGATTTGTTTTTTTTTTTTAATTTTAATTTTATTTTAATTTGGATAATTAATTTGCATGCAACCCCCAAAAAGGGGGTTTATGGAAGAGAGACAATTCAGTCCAGAAATTGCGTATGAAGAAATACATTGTCAAAATTTAGCACACATGCCATACAAATTTCTTGATATAAATGTAAAATTAAGCTGAAAAGGCTGCGCATGGTTGATAATATTTATTTACTAGTGGGGTAACCCGTCATAAATGACGGGAGCAAAATTCACAGGCAATTGTGCCCAGCATTAGAATTTCTTTTCCTCCGCCCTTTTATGACGTCAGACCAAGTAACAAACCAATTAGAAATTGTTGACGTTCATAAAAGGGCTGAGCAAAAGAAATTCTAATGCTGGGCACAATTGCCCGTGATAAACTGTAGTTTAATTTCGCTACTATTATCTCCGCCCCTTTTTATATTTGAAAGAGAAAATGAGATTTTCATTTTCTCTGGTGTGTGCGCATGCGCGTCGTTTGTTCCTTTTTTACTCCTTTCATTTCAATTTCCGTCACCCCCTCCCACTTTTCTCTCTCCCCCTCTACACTTTCCAACCCTTTTCCCCTTTCCAATTTAATATCGTGGGGTTCTTGGATGGGGAGTGTGCAACATATAGTTGACCTTGAGAAAAAAAAGCGGTTATTTATTCATTTAAATTTATATAAATTCCGACGTGCTTCAAGGTTTGTACAGCGTTAAACACACGCACACATACACAGACCTGGCTTAATATATATATATATATAATAATGCTTTTGTCAAACCTTACGAATCTCCTAAAACAAATTGTATTCACACAACATTCTCAGTAAATCTATTCCATTGTCGAATGACAGTAGTAGGCACAAATAACCATTATATTGTATTAGACCAAAGTATTTTTTTTGTAATAAAACTTTTTATACAGAGAACTTTAGACTTGTGTTGTTTTTTTATTATCCAATACTGGACAGTTTACACAAACACAATGTGTTTATTAACTATTGTATTGTAGACTAATCTTGCGTTGCAAATTGTAGTTGATACAATTAACAAATGCTGCTCCAGGTGTTCGTTACGATTAGAAATAGAATGCTGTTGTGTGAACTCCATTATGTCTCCTCAGTTTTCTTGGAAATAAATGTTCGTATACACTCTCGGTAAAAAACGAACGCTTCGAAACGTGCAGAGCGATTTGCAAATCGTAATGTTCGATGTAGTGACATATTGATAGTTAGTCCTTGGACTGCGTAATGCATTTTTTGTTGATAGTAGTGTTATTTTCCACCTTCTGTAGAATCAAATGAAGTCCGTGGCGAACTTCCCGCATCTGATGATTATGATGAGATAAGTTACCTTCCATCTCAGAGAGGACATCCAATGCTCCTTCATAGAGGCTACTTGTATTGGGCATACCATCGTCACAAGACCGAAACGCGAATCTCCTGGAAATGCCATCAATATTATAGCTCGAGCGAAAAGTGTGACGCCATTGTGATTACGGAACAAGGTCGCGTCGTGCATCAAAGCTGCGGACACAACCATCAACCTAACGAGGAAGAGATCGAGAGGAGAAGGGCTCGAGCTCTCGCACGAGAACTTCCTTCTCTTTTTTTTTAGAAAAAACAACTTTGAGAAATTGAAAAATGTATTTTTTTTTATTAAAAAAAAACTAGACTGGTAAAATTACCGAAGCTAAAAGTGTAAACATTTAATATCGACGTAAGTTATTGTTATTATTTAATAAGGTCGTAAAATCCCGTAACAGCTAAAATAGTACGAAGAAGAGTAGGGAAATGAAACTTGACATCATCCATTATTCACTTCAACAAAGTACAATTTTGTTCATAGTTGTATGTTATTTTCCCCTTCCTGTAGAATCGTACGGAGGCTATGATGCAATCGACGTCGACGACGAGATAAGTTTCGTCCAATCTCAGAAGGGACGTCCAATGCTCGTACACCAAGACTACTTGTATTTGTATCGTCACCGCTGCAAAGACGAAACGCGAATCGCTTGGAAATGCCATCAACACTACCACTTGAGTGACAAGTGTGACGCCGTGGTGATCACCGAGAACGGACGCATCGTACAGCAACGGCGGCACCACAACCACGATCCGGACACGCGAGAGATCGAGAAGAGGAAGGCTCGTGCTCTCAAGCATTTTGATTTTCAGCCGACTGACAATAACTCCGTCATTAAACAGAATAATAAGAAAACCTCCATTAAAAAGAAAAACCCATCTTCAAAATTAAAATTTACAACAAATAAACATTTTTATGTTGAAAGTTTAAAACGTTTAAACTTTAAATGAAAACCGGTATTTCACCGTTTTCAACAAAAACGGAACTTCTTTTGTTATTAATCGTTTATTATTTTAATAAATGATTTCACCGCTGAATGTATTCGTCGTTAAGTTGTTCCTTTTTTACACGTTACTTTCGAACACAATTTCTCGTTCCTGTTTAAGTTACTCGACATTTTGTTAAAAGTTAACTTTTAAAATTGGTTATAAAAAGGGGGGGGGGTGTGTCTTTCATAAATTTGTCATAATTTGCTTTCGTCTATTTTCACCTTATTGTTGTATATTTAAGGTACATGATAATAAAAGCCGTTCTTTCTTCCGAGAATTGTCGTCGCGTACTTAATTCCGTATATATTTAATAATTTATATTTATTCTTGTAAATTCTATAATAATTAATAGTGTTCGTTATTTCTGTGTCCAATCACTTAAAGAACTATTTTTCTAACAGGTAATTGTAATTATGGTGGAGGAGAGGAAAACCGTTTCGAAAGACAGCTTCATGGAGACGGTTGGTCGTCTACAACATTAAACACGGACGAAATGAGTTTCATAATGTCGCAGAAAGGAATTCCGATGTTGGTGCTCAATGATTACCTGTACGTGAATTCTTTAGAGAGGAAAATTAAAAACGATCAACTTCGCATCTATTGGAAATGTCACAGATCGAGAAAATATCGATGCAAAGGAACGGCTGTGACTGAAAACGGAAAGAGAGTCGTGGCCGCCAACACTTTACGTCACAACCATGGTCCAGATACCAGAGAAATTCATCGACGAATGAAACGACAATTATTTGTACGGTAAACTCTACTTTACGGTGGTAAATTTAAAGATGAGATGAGAATCGATCGACCTCGCATTTGACCACCGTAAGATGAGTTTTCCTCCTGTTTGTTCGCTTTCACCTCGGTGATCGGTTGTTCGAGTGTATTTGTGATTTACAACACACACACAAAAAAGCCTTTTGTATAATTGGGTCACTTTTGAAATAAAGATATTCCATAAACTGGCTTAAATTTTATTCTCGATTCATCTCATTTTAATTTTCTCTAAGAAATGATTTTTACACCTTAATAATGATGGTAGATTGACAGTAGATTTTAATTTTTCTATGGCAGGTGGATATATAAGAGAAGAAGGAGGAGGAGGAGGAGGAGGACGTCAAACGTTGTCTTCATTTTACATCCCTTCACAGAGGCAAGGAGGAGCTCTTCTGGCTCACAATGGTTATCTGTACTGGGCCTTCAATCGTAAGCAAAAACCTCACGCTTATTGGAAGTGCCGTTTTTACCATAAAAGCGGCTGCAAGGCAACAATCGTCACGAAACACGACATAGTCGTTAACTTACACGAAGCTCACAACCACGATCGAGACACCGAAGAGATCGAACGTAGAGTGGCCGTCGCTAACTCCCTCAATAAAGTTTTAAAATCGGCGGCCTCGGGAAACAAACGGAGAGCCAAATCTTCTATTTATTAAATATGCATCAATTTCAAATATTCATTTTCGTCTTGTTTTTTTTTTAATTTTATTTACAACGTGTTTTATGTGTGTGTGATCATCAACTCTCTTACTTTTCGTATTCCATAGTTGCATTCGTCAAGAGAAAACTCGGTAGCTAGCTATTTATCGATAGAATTTTATGCCAAAAAAACCCCACCTGAAACTTAATTGTAAACTTGTTGTCGTAATAAAATGAAATTTGCCAAAATATTTGCGTTGTTTTGAGATCGAATTTCAGCGTATTTTCACTCTCAATAATTTCAGATTAAAATGAATATTGATATTTGCCGAAAACTAATAAAACACTTATTGATTTATTTTCTGCCCAATTCGTCCGGTTTCTAAACATCATTATACTGTTGTTGTGGTAGTATGAATACAAAGAAGAACACTCACTCCACTATCCTCATTCAGCCCCATTGCATCTGTGGACCACTGGAAAGGCACTTCTCTCAGAGTGGCCTGTGATGTTTCCGCAGCACTTATACGTAGACGCGGACTGTCCGATAAAAATGTTTGCAGATTATTTTGAAAAATAACTAAATTGCTTTGAAAAACAGTTCTATTTGCAATCTGGTAATTGTAATTATTTTTGACTGATGTAATTACTTAAAAGTTGGCCCAAAAACACACTCTGGAACTTTAAATGTAGAAGAAGAGAAAAGCGAACTAATTGCAAATTAACTAATGAAATCGTTTCAGGTTTCGTGGCTCATTACTACTACCACCAATACCTGAGATCGAGCCAAGGTAACCCTCTACTCGTCCATAACAACTACGTGTATCGTAAAGAAAAACAACGCGGAGGACGAATCTACTGGAGATGTAAATTACACGCCACCAGACACAAGTGCAAAGGGAGGTTGACCATGATGGAAAGCGATCAGTCCATCAGTTCGGTCGAGAAACACAACCACGAACCGTTCTTAAACAACTAAAACAGCAGAAAGGAGGAAGTAGCCTACTGGAGTTTCTTCACTGCATGACTTCGTTCGAGGGACGACGAACGAAACCATTCATTTCGACCCATTTCGCCTGTTTGTTTGTTTTTTTGTTTCCATTTTTATGTAGTACTTTTCAAATGATATTTTTCCGAGATATGTAACTAATGTGGTTAATCTTAATAAAATTGGTTTTTACTGTCGAAAGTTGTGTGTCGCATTTTATGTAATACGAAAGCAAATTGAAGCAAAGATCGTGGTTTTTGTTTTCGATTTTGAACATTCCGCATTTATTTTTCTTAAGAGCCGAACGAACAAACAGCATCGACTGATCGTTATTTTTTTTATGTTGCGTTTTGTTCCAGATTCAAACAACTTAATGTACTTCATTCAATCGAAAAAAGGACAACCACTTCTAGTTTTCGACGATTTCCTCTACACCAAAGTGAATTCATCGAAACTGAAAGGACACGTGTTCTGGAGATGTTGGCGCCGTTATAAGAGTGATCAATGCCGAGGTTCCGTTCTTTCTGGCGGCCAAGTGGAAGGATTCGTATCGTTACGAACTCATCACAATCACGGTCCAGACACGGAACAAATTCGGTTGAGAAAACTCAAACTTTAAATATATATACCACCAACAAGAACAATTCGTGTAAAGTGATTTACGATGATAAATAAAGTTTTTTCTGTTTCCTGAAATTCCCGTTGTCTCCTCAGTTGTCGTTACTTTTTCTTTAGCTGATGTTCAGGTGTTTCAATTGTTATTTTGCGCTGTGTAATTTCGACACAGCTAGATAGTGGTGGAAATTCGAAAGTGTGTGTGTTGTTCAAATGAAAATGGTGGTGTTGTGAATAAATCATATATTCCATTCTGTTCGTTTCAGACCTTATGCAATTGGTAATGAAAGAGATTGTAGATTGCCACAAAAAGGTGCAGACTCCATCTCATAACAACGAAAGGAATCCGAAACAAAAGAGGCAAATTCCGCTCATCGTTAGAACCTATTTCGAGACCATTCTTCACGACGACGGAGACAAAATAGTCGCCTTGTGCAGCCTTTGTAAACCACAACAGAGGTCAATCACGGGCCAGTACAGAGCCTCGTCCAATTTCAACAAACATATCAAGGTACACAATGTGCACGTAACAGTACGAACAACAAAAACTGCTGATTACGTAAACTCTTGATTATTCTGTGTCTCGGAAGATCGAATTTCAAAGTGTGTTAGAAACTAAAATGTCTACCTGAATCACACTTAACGGCATTTTCATGTTGATATCTTTCAAAATAAAAACTTTATAAAATTGGCTTAATTTAAAGTTTATTTTAAAAGAAACTAGTGTGAAAATAATCTTATATTCTAGTTTCTAAAACACTTTCAAAATGGCAGAATAACCCGGAGTTTAAGGGAAAATTCTCACTTAAAAACGTCTTAACGATTGATGTCCTATAGAGGGTTCACGGACAACCGTACATGGACGAATTGGAAATACTGAAGAAAGACGAAAGTGCGCAATATCAAAAAGTATGGTATTAACTATTGGAATTCTTAATACGACGACGACGTCGGAGAGACCTGAAGACGTACGACGACGACGCCGTATTACAACACACGAACATCTAGACGTCTGCACTTTGGACAAGTGAAGATTTGTACATGCTTGAAACCTAAACACAAAAACTTCTTTTTGTGGCCGCGTCTGACGACGGTACAAGAATACTTGGAATTGTACTCCATCACCACGAGCTAACACAGGGACACGTGCACGGAACACACCATTTGCTGGTAAACTGCGAAGACCACTGCTGTTTGCAGTGAGGCCAGCTTTTCGGGACAAACGTAAATAGTTCAAAGAAACTTTCCGGTAACATCCATCGTAGTGTGACCCCCCCTCCCCGGTGGTCGCTAAAAGATATCATTTTAAAATACCGTTTAAATTTGTACTGTTTTGAACTGTAATGCGCAATGCTGGATATTTATTGTTTTTAGAAACCCATTAGGTGATGACATAGTTTTATGAACCCACAAACAGTCTTAATTCATTTTGGTAATTGGTGACCTGAGGTCACCTTTCTTTGTTTTCTTTGGTTGTTTATTATTGTGGGCCGTTATAGTGGTTTCTGGAAGATTGTTTGAATTCAAATGTATATTCATATAATTTCTGTTAAAGGTCAAAACGCGGTTACAATTAAAATTAACAGACTGGCAGTTAGTTTTCAGTTATCAACTGGGGCCTAGAAAAGGATGAATGTGTTGGACCGTATTAAGAGTTGAATCACTGAAATGGAACGATCTGGGCAGTTCCCCTCCTGGTTGAGACCAGGGTGGGAATTCCACGAAGATAGTAATTGAAATGCCTTCAATTACTATTATATGTGAATTATACCTCCAAATGTGACTAATTTGTATTTGTAATTTTTGGCTAACTAAGTGTGTGACTATATAATGTATTTGAAGGCAATGCCCTACACTAGAATGTGACTACTGATGTTCTTATTTTATGGTAACTTGTACAGATGACCGTACACTGAAGACGAGGATCATCACACACAAAACCATGAAAGAGGAATACACATTGTGTTCATACATGTGTTTACTTTGTCTTATAACATTTTTTGGCTTTTTTATTAATAAAAAAAAAACTGTTTTGCGACAAACATTATTTGCATGTCTTTGATTTGGAGCAAGGCTCAGATGAAGTACCATTATTATGCCGTTGTTAGGTTAGGTGTTCAATGTCTCTTCAACAACGAGAGACAGACAAGACAATGCAAACAATGTCTATCCGTCAATAGACATGAGCGCCAACTCACAAGTCAGTCAGCTCAAGATAAGTCAGATAAATCAAAGCAATTCAAAGTGAGGATAACAAAAAAAAACATCCATGCCGGGATGCATGCCAGGAAGAGGCCTGTCCAGTTTTCCAAATCCACCACCGTTCGAGAGAATCCCGAGTGCGCACATGCCGAGGACGGAAACCTTTGTCTTCACTGCTGCAAATAGACCAAAACCGTTGCTCGTGTCCTGGGCAAATGCAACCAAGAATACATCCTTTGTAACCTGCGTCAGAACCTTCTAAAACGAATCATGTAAACTGGTAACTTACGATAAATAAAGTTTTCTTTTTCCGAACGCCCTATCACGTCAGATCTATTTGTTTATTATTGCATTCAGGTGTTTCAATTTTTTTTTTTTTTGCAATATGTTGGACACAATAAAGTTGGACGCGAATAAATCCTATTCATTCCATTCGTTTCAGACTTTGTACCAATGATAAAGCAAGAGATTGTAGAATGCTACAAAACGTTGACTCCCGACAACGAGAAGTATCCACTGATCGTAAGGACCTATTTCGAGCACGTTCTTCATGACAACGGAGTCAAAATAGTCGCCTTGTGCAGCCTTTGTAAACCGCAGCGGAGGGCAATTGCAGGACAGTACAAAACCTCGTCCAATTTCCACCGACATATCAGGGTACGTAAACACAAAAGTTTTTTTAAAAAAAATTCCTACAACTTTGATTAGTCTCCATTTCAGAAGCAACACTAAGAAGAAAGTATTCTAGTTTCTAAAACACTTTCGTGTGATTATTAATGTTGCTTCTGAAAGGCAGAACAAGCAAGAGTTCGAAAGACGAATTTGTACTCGAAATGTGTGTGTCTTAACAATTGATGTACTATAGATGGTTCACGGAAAATTGTACACGGACAAACTAGAAATGCTGAAGCAAGCCAGAAGAGAAAAAAAATATAAACCCGCAGAACAGCTAACGACATCACACCCATTCATCTCGATGAACACGAAGAGGTAGACGGCGCTTTGGGCAAGTATGGTTCATTTTGCACTTGAAACAAACACGGAGAGGACAGAATTTCGCCATCTCTGCATGCCACCTGATGTCGCCAGAATACTCGGTACTATCTATCCATTCTTCATCACCACGAGCTAATATGGACAAGCAAGGAACTGGAAGGCCATTAAGGCTATATGCGGCGTACCATTCCAAATACCATTGTACATTTTGATTGAGATTGATTTCTCCGACAGCAAATTCTGAGTCTCAGCAATATACTACAACATGTTCAGAAATGTTGTCTTTTTTTTTCCTCGTATGATTTTTTTGTTTTCGTAATAAAAAACTGCTGTTTTGCATAACGATGTTATTCATAATATCTTTCATTTTAAGCGTTCATTTTCGCTTTATTCCATTCGTTGCAAAGAGGACAAAACAAACATCAAACAAGCCACACTCTCTCACACCTCAAATCACAGGAATGTTTTTACGAGTTGTTTTTACATGTTGCGCATGTTTTAATAAGCATTTATTGCTTAGACATCTTTTGCAGCTGAACTGAAGTCACTTTACAAAATATACTTAATAATGAAGTTGTTTTTTTATTATCAAAACTGAAGAGTTCCTGTCACTTTTTTTTTAAATACGGTCGAACTAAATTATAGCATTATATCATTTAAGGGGGGGGGGGCCTGAAGGTTTTGTGACGTTGTAACCGAGGTTACTTATCATAATAGGAATTCTTTTTAATTGGCGCCATGTTAACAATTATAGCCGAGGAGTTGTCGTTTGTCGTTTTCCATGTTGAACATTATTGTATTAAGAGAACCCTAATTAGCAGTTACATCTAAGAAATTTAATATTTATCTCGATGAAGTTCGCTTGGTTCATTCTTTAGCCTACATGTAGTCGTCATTTTCGTTTCTTGATCTGAAATGTATTTATTTTGTTTGTTTTTTCTTATTGACCATTGGCTTCATTGTATGTGTAAGTTGTTCTTGTAACCCCTTTTGTTACCAATTGAAATAAATCATATTAGAAATATTTCACAATTTAATCTTTTCTTGAGATGGACATCTGATTCCTGGCATGGCACACGTTTTCTTTAAAGAAAAACATGTTATTTCTTTACAGATAATCACTTTTTTGTTTGTTTCCGATTGCACCCATCATCATAATGACGGTCCTTAAGATAGTCAAATGCCTCGACGTCATTTAATCGGTGACGCGCGCAACAACGACAACCAGACAACCGTCTCAAGCGTGAAATAAATCAATATTCATTCCGTTTCTTTCAGACTTTGTACCATTGGTAAAGCAAGAGATTGTAGAATACCACGAACGGGAAACTCCTCAATACCGAAGGAATCCAAAACATAAGCGGCAAATCCCGCTCATCGTTAGAACCTATTTCGAGACCATTCTTCACGACGACGGCGACAAAATAGTCGCCTTGTGCAGCCTTTGTAAACCACAACAGAGGTCAATCACGGGCCAGTACAGAATCTCGTCCAATTTCAACAAACACATCAGGGTACGTACGCGACTGCACGCGGCGGCAACTGATTCACTTTCAGAACTCTTTGATTATTCTGTGTTTTGAGAAGCAACTGTAGGGCCCGCTTCACACGGGTCATTCGGTGTCGCCACAAAGTAGGGCCACGCAGCAGTGGTTGACACGGCAATCCACTATTATGACCCTTGATCACCATTGACAAACAGGAGGCGGTTGTCACCACCACTTGTGGCTGAATCCCAACTTTGTGGCGCCACACAAAGGCTTCCGTGTGAAGCAGATCTAAGAAGAAATAGAAAAGCGGAATTATTTTTGAAGATGTTAGCATGAAAACATTTTTGTGACTCTTCTAGTTTTTAGTTGTTTTTTTATTGTTGTTGCTCCTGAACGGTAAGAATAAGCATGCGAGTTCTAAGAAAGTTTTGAACTCTAAACTCGTCTAATGATCGGCTACAACTACAGATGGTTCATGGAAAATCGTACACTGACAAACTGGAAATACTGAAGAAAGCGAAAAGAGAAAAAATTGGTATAAATCCTGAAAGTCGGTATTCAACACCAAAGAAAACCTGACGACATCTCATTTCTACACTTGAATACGTGGCACACCCGTCCCTCGATCACCACGAGCTTACAAGACGGACGGACGGACGCGCGCACAGGGGCAACTCAATCTAACATTGGAAGGCCAATTCTCCAGGAATTCCTGATAAGCGACGAATAACCACTGCCGTTACAATGACGACAACGTTTCCGGTTCCAAGAGACCGATCTGAGTTTCCTTCGAGTGAGGCATGCCTCCTTACAGGCTGCCAACACCTACACCGTTTTCACGGGTTCAATTGAAAATTGACAACTTTATTTGCAAAAATGGGGTGTAAACTGAAGAAGAAGAGGAGCCAATCTAAAAAGGTTAATTTTCACGACTCCAAAGTACGTCATTTCCGAGAACACTCGTGCAAGTGGAGGAGAATTGAGCCCTTTTCTATGACAAAGACTTCTTTAAATTATTATCAAACAAAATGACATAAAAATATGTTCCTAGATTTAATAAATTTCATGTTTTTTTACGGCTGTTTTGCAAAATTAATTATTCATAATGTCGTCCTTTGAATTTTTCGCTTTATTAGATCAGACGCGATTTTGGGAGGGAGGGGCTGGGAATCCTATCCAATCACGAAAAGAGCGCCGCCATTGCGAAGCATTTCATTTGTCAAGTAAGTTACACACCCGTACACACAACGCCATCTAGTGAATCAACTGAACATTAATCTTAAAATGGCTGCACTTACCAGAATTCCATGTTTTCGTCCAAAAAAAAAAAGTTTCCCTCTCGACAAAGATCAAGAGTGTCTTCGATACGCGTTCACATACACATACATAAAAGCGTTAAACTAGTTCTGGCTAAACGTAACGCGACGCGAACACGTAAAACGAACTTTGCTTAAAATGTAACGTAGTAGCAGAGTTAAAAGAGAAACACCGACGTAACGACAACTAAAGAACAGCTCTTATCACTTTCATTACGCTAAAAAAAACGTTGACAAACGCGTTATAATACACGCAACGCGCGTAAAAACAGCTCCGAGAAAGAACTCCGAGATCCAACTCAACGTTTCAAAGTACCAACAGAGGAGGCGGGAGGTTGAACTGCGCATGCGCCGCATAACAATTTATAATGCATTCCAATATGTATATCGATGTAAAATATCGATTGAGATACAACGGCGCTTTAACAAAATTCTTTCTGATTGTAGTTCTATAGCGCCCCCCCCCCCCCCGTCCTTATTAGTGTTAACTTATAATTGAGAGGACCCGATGCCAAGAGGAATAAGTGACACTTTTTAAAAAAAAAAAATATGGTATGATAATTCCCACACTTTGTCAATAAAAATAGCGAATTTGGTGACAGTAAAAATAAATAAAAGACGCTGTTCCTTCAAAACATAAAACTATATATAACATTGATTGATATGAAGGTCTCTTAATTTGAACTCGGTTTTTACTCGCAAATATTACTTTCGTCACTTATTCCTCTTGGCTTCTAAGACCTTCTTAAATTAACAATAGAGATAAAATACTTATTTTTACGTCGAAATTGAAAGCGTGTTGGAAACTATAATAAAAGTAGTTCAATCACTTCAGGGTAATTTCAAAATAACAAAAATTCATTTTCGAAGTGACATAAGCTTATTTTAAGATATGAAACAAGAAAATTACCCTTAAGTAGTTTAAATGCCCTTCTAGTTTCTTAAACACTTTCAGGTTTCTCTTAATTTAATAATTTTTCTCCTTCCAAAGACAATAAAAAGATACGCTTTTAAAATCACCTTAAATTAACCACTAAAAACACAAATTTTTCTTATTAAAACAAATATGGATCTTTTTTTCAGCCTAAATTCAAACTACATTTAGATTTAAAAACTCTTTTAAAAGTTCCGAACAATTTAAATTATTTAATATTTAGATACGAGACACGACAAATTGGTATATTGAAATACAATAATTATATAAAAATATTTTCTTTTTGTAAAAGTTTCTTTCACCGTCATTTACGACGACCCAATTAAGTAGAAATTAATTAATTAATTAACAACAGAAACAAACGATTGAGCGACAAAGAAAAAAACAATAATTAACAAACTCACTTCAATCTGAGATAAAATTTCCTTATTTAAAATCAATTTTTTTTAAAAAAAAAAGCGAGAAATATTAAACGAATTCCCGGAAGAAGAAATAATTAACGGGGAGCCGCGCCCATTGGAGCGAGGCACCAAACAAATAAAAATTGCACACCATTTTAGAAAAAATGAAAAGACATTCAGAAAAGTACAAACCAACCAAAAACAAAATCCAACTCCATCGTCGATTTTGTATTTAAAACTATTTTTAAAATTTAAAAATATAAGATAGTTTTTCTGATAAGATCAGGAATCACCGATACAAAATTACAAACAACAATAAAAACAACCTTGTTTTTTTTTAAGTTTTCATACGAATTCCATCATCGGAACACATCAAATCGGGAAAAAAAAAATATACCTGAAACAAACAAATAATATTAGAAATTTTAACATAAAATACTAAACAAATAAAAGGAGCAATAATTCTTTACGATGATATATACCTCTATACAAAAAGCTGGTGTTTGATTCTGGCATGAAGTTGCAAACTGTCTTTGCGACTGAAAGTTTTACCGCAAACAAGGCACATGTGTCGCACTCGAGAATCACAATGGGTCCTTCGATGTCGGTAAAGATTGTTACGGTAACGGAATTTCACTCCACACACTGGACAAACATTGTCCAGAGCGGCCGCAGCTACTTGAGCCGTCAATTCCAATAAACTCGGGTCATTCTTGTTATATAATCCATCTAAAATTCAAAAATAAATAACATTTCATTAAATTTCACTAAATACAAAATTACAAAATATACAAAAAACGAAAACAGAACAATTTGAATAAAAACAACTTTTAATATCCGTATCTTTAAAAATGTTATAACAAATGATTTTATTTTAGATTTTTGGTCCTTAAAAAGTTTATTTTATAAAACATGAACGTGAAAATGTGTACTTAAGTGATTAATTTACTTTTCTAGTTTCTAAAACGCTTTCAATTTCTTCTTACTGTTGTTGCTTCTCCTCCAAAATTTGGAGGACGTTTTGCACTTTAAAACACAGATTTAAAAAATAAACTGAAATCGTTTTAAAAACTAGAATAGTTTCATTTTTCAATTCAAGTTGGACCAAAAGTAAAGAAGAAACCGTCTTACATAGATTATTTTTAAAAAATACAATTACCCTGATTAATTAAGTTGCTTTTCTAGTTTCTAAAACGCTTTCAAGTTTTTAGATAAAATTGCTTTGAAATTTATAAAAAAAAGTACTTAATGAAAATTAAGCTCGGTTTTCGATTCGAACTCTGATTATCTTAATTATTCTGTCTTTTAGGAGCAAACATAAAAAAGAAACTTTAAAGTGTTTTAGAAACTAAACGAGGCATTTTCATATCTTTTAAAATAAACTTTTTATTTCAATTTGAAATTGACCAATCTTTCAAAGCAGACGATATTTTTTAAATTTTTGTTTATAAAGCGGGTTCATTTTAAAAGATATCAAACATGAAAATGCCGTTCTAGTTTCTAACACACTTTCATTTTCTCCTTAGTGTTACTTTTTTGAAACTTTAAAATTCCGAAATCACCTATTCATATAATTTAATGAAATTAATGGAAAAAATTAATTGTAAAACAAAGTGAAAAATGCCCCCACCCCACCCCCTCTGTATAATGTATAAAAAAAGTTCACAACTTAATTAAACTTAATTTAGCTTAATTTTCAAACGCGATATTTCCACATTATTCAGATGAACATAAATATAATATTAAATTTTCTTTAATAACTTGTGTCCAATCGAAATTACTTTTTTTTGTTCATGAAAAAACAATTCCAAAAAGAAATATAAGCAAACGAAATGGAATTTCTGTTAAAATTGGGATGAAATCTTTTCAGAAAATTATTCAAATTACAATAATATGATAGAGAAAAAATAAAACAAATGAAAACGTAAAAAAATCTAAAACTAAATTTTAATTGACCCTGTGTGTAAAAACAAAATATTCGCATCTATCAAAGAAAAACCCAAATGAAGTTAATTAATAACAATCAATGACGAAAAAATAATAACAAAAGATGTGTGTCGCTCGATTCGTATAGATTTTTCTAATTTGCATAATTAATTAGCAACAATGAAACAAATAATTAATGTTATTTCACATCTCAAATCATTTTTAGACAAATGAGAAGGTTTTCACTTAAATTGAAACTAAATATATATTTTTATGACAAATTAGAATGTTTTTAAAAGTTATTTTAACAAAAACAAAATGGATTTACCTCAGCAACAAATTAATATCGAAATGAAAAAGGTGCAAAAAAAAAACTAATCAAAAAAGGTGTTACTTTTGTGTGTTTTTCTTTGAAATTAGTTGAAATCAATTTGAAGAAAAAAAAATGCCCAAACATAAAAAAAACAACACAAATAATAATTAAACACCTATAATTCAAAATGCTGAGATGAAATTTTGAAAAGTTTTTTTTGTATACAATTTGATAATTTACAAAGAAATAATTAATCATGATTAATAATAACAAACAAAATTTAAAAAAAGCTAAAAATAAAAAGCACATTTTTCAATTATATTAGAAAAACAGTCAGCAGGGGTTACTTTTTTTTTTTTTTTTACAAAGAAATTGTGTGTGACATTATTATTATTAATTAATATTTAACATCTCAAAAGACTAGCCTTTGGTCAAAACAGAATCACCGTGATCATTGTTTTTTTTAATAAGGAAAAAAACAAACGTAACTAATTAATTATTTAACAAACTGTAAATTTACAAGTGAGAAAACCAACAACTAACTGGTCCCAAATAATAATAAAAAACAGTTGAACAAAATTTAACATGGAAATTGTCTTTTTTAATTGATTAATTAATATTGAACCAGGTACACACATTACAACATCAGACCCAACCGTTGAGAGACTGACGTTGATAACAACGAAAGAAGAAAATGAAGAAAGAAAAAAAGTGAAAAAATGTTTCCTCTATCCAGAATGGGAAACATTTCTTCTTAAAAAATGTTGGTCAAAACCCCCCAAAATATGTCTATCGTGACTCCAATAAATTTTGTTTATAAGTTGACCAACACTTATTTTCACACACTATGAATGGCTCATTTGCACACGAACGAACCACTGTTTAGTGGTCGAGTTCGACTGAAAAACGTAGTCAAAAACGAACGACACCCCAACCATCGGTCGTCGGTTTCGACGTCATTACCCACAGTGTGGCGGCTCATAGTGTGGACAGCTTTTTTTTTATTTAATTTTTTTCAACATCCATCTGGACAGTTTGGCCCGATGTTGTCGAGGTGCGTTTCCACTTACTCTTAAGTCTCTGTATAACATGACATTAACAACAAAAAAGCTTTGTTTAGACTAAAAAAAAGTTACAAAAACAATTAAAATGCTATTGATCTCATTGTATATTTTCATGTAAATGTTTACAAGGCTCAAGAGTATATTAGTGGAAACCTATATATTAATTAATGTGTACCCGGACCTTAGGGAAAATAACAACAACAAGAATACAAGGTGAAAACAAACAAAAATGCACATATTTCATTTAATTTGCCTGTATGTGAAATTATCAATTTTTACATTTGTACTCACCCTGTATTTCTATTGCTATCATTCTAGTTTTTAACTACAAATTAGAACACGTTGGTTACCATTTACCACACAAACATACATACACAATTAATTACACATCGTGATTGGAATTAAGAAATATGACAAAAAAAAACTGAGCATTTTGTTTCAGAAATGCACACTTGGTAACAAATGAAAATAAAAGATGTTAATTTTAAGAAGAAAAAACAAATTAAATTTTAATCTTTTATATATATAATAATAATAATAATAATTGGATGGAAATCGATTGTGGCACTTAATTAAAAACAAAATCAACCTTTCTCTCTTATCTGTATTTGTCAGAAATAATTAAGATTTTTAAATAATACTCTCTAAAAAGCATAATATTACATTATATAACATTTTTGATTTTTAATTATATATCATATATATATATTGCTACTACGTATCGTAAATATTATTATATTCTTGCTTTTAAAAAATTCAAATAGATGAATGATATGAGAAACAACAAATGAATGGTTTTCTTTAACAAAGGCACACATTTAGAAAATCTTGTTTCAGTATTTGTTGTCGTATAAAAATGTTTCACCTTTTGGAGAATCTTAGGGCGCATTCGGAAACTAAACAATTATTTGCAAAGAAAACAGAAAAGGTTGCGTCTGGAAACAACATGTGAACAATATGCTAGCCACACCTACCCATCTCAAGAAAGAAAGCAACAAATCCAAACATACTCGCTTTCTTGAGTAGTCACAACTGTAAATAATTTAGAAGTATCTTTATAAAGTAGACGTTAGGATTGCAACAACAAAAAATGGCCGCCTCCTCCTCCTCCTCCTCTATATGAAGCATTCTTTGGCCTCATATTCGAGAAGATATCAAGCACATCCGGAAATTCTTTTAAAGAATTTTGTTTATTTGGAGGTGCTCCGAGCAATGATTACTTTTCTAGATTCTTTACAGAGTATATAACAAATAAGTCTTTTAATTTCCAATTGCGTCGTTATTTTTTTGGTTTATTAATTTCCTATATTTATTTTTCCCATAATTATATTTCTTTAGAATTTTTCAGTAAATAACAATAACAATAATAATAAACGAACAAATTCAAAACAGATTTTTCTTATAATATTTTAGTACGAATGTCGTGTTTCTCAATGTGTTTTTTTTTTCTATAACAAACTCGATTTTCTATTTGGATTGAAAGGGGGTTAAGAGGGAGGGGGGCTGTTCAGTTAACAATTATTAAAATAGAATTTTTCAGAAGAAAAAAAAAACTGTAAAAATGCATATTTTATAATGTAATTATCGATTAATAATAATATAGTATATATATATACAAATGCTCTATTTTTAAAAGCTAAGCACAATTTTAAAAATAGAAATTTTTCAATTTATACAATATGCTTTTTTAAATGATTAATAAAAAAAATTAACATGTGACTTGATTATGTTTTATAAACAATGAAAATGAGTTAATATATTTTTAAAATGAAATAAAGGGATTTTGAAGGAGGGGGGGGGGGGCGAAATTGAGCTCAAATATGGGTCAATTATTCAAAATTATCCAATTCTCACCAAATCATGTTTTTTATACAATTTATTTTTTGATTTTATTTAATTATAAAAAGGGTTAACGTCTTAGAAAGAAAAATTAATGTATATAAATAAAAAATCTACTATAATAATAATAATAATAATAATAATAAGCTGTGTTCTCTATTGTTTCCATTTTGAGCTCAACATATTTAATATATATTTCAACTTTGTCTTAATCTGTGGTTTTAAAAGTGTAAAAAACAACGCCCATCGAACTCTGATTATAAGAGTGTCTCTTTCCGAAGCAACTAGAAAGTGATTAGAAACTAGAAGGGCAATTACTTAAGAGAGTACTTTCATGTTAATAATATCTTTTAAAATAAGCTATTTTTGAAAATGATTCAACTTTAAATTGGAAACTAGAATAGTTGGTGATATTACTAAAAAAATGTTCGTGATATATCTTTAAAAATATACTTTTGACAGTTTGAAAAAGGCGAAAATTATTTTCACTGAAACGGACTGAACCCTAAAAACGGATCATTTTCAAACAGTTATAATAAAATGTTTATATTTATTTTTTAGAATCATCTTCTACCGTTCTAGTTTTGAAAATAATTTAAATTCAGTTTTCCTGACAAATATAAAACTTTCAAAAATAAACTCTCTTCAGCCTAGTTACACAAATCTAGTTTCTAACACCAATTCAATTTCTCCTTAGAAACAGCTCCTTTGAAACAGCAGAATAACGAAAATTACCTATTCATCAATGAAATAGTATTAAAAGTGGAATTCATTTGAGTAGCAAATAACAAGTAACAGGATTATTATTATTAATAATATTAACAAAAAAAAAACGAATGCAACCGGGTGAGGAGGAGGAGGAGGACCCAATAATTATAATTAATTAATTAATTAATATTGGCCACAATTTCTCTTCTTTTGTCTTTTTTTAAAAAAACAAAACAAATATATATAATTCATATATATATAAAAAAAAATACTATTGCTAGCGTTTAAATCAAATGTATATAAAAACCTCACAAAAAAAAAATAACCAAGTTAATTTTTGCGATTCTTATTATTAACATTCCCAACAAAAAAAAAGACTAGAGCAAAATTCACCGGATTATTAATTATTATTATTATTTCTTTCTCTTTTTCGAACAGAAGCTAAAATATAAAATGTTGAAAAATAAATTTGACTTTTTTTTTTGTTAGATCAATAATATTAAAAAAAAAAGATCTTTGAAAATATATAATATAAAAAAATCTAATAATTGTTTAATTAATAAATCAATATATTTCTATGGGTCACTTTCAATTCTGTCAACAAATTTCACAGAAAAAAAAATGGACACACCGGGAATTATATCACTGGGACTTTTTGTTTTAATTATAGATGTTATAAGAATTAGGGCTCCGATTTGTATGCGGAATATCAATCAAGTGTTTCTCAATCTGTGGCTCAAGCGCCAAATTATTGTCAAGTAATAATCCCAGTTTAGATCAAACAACAATTGTTTTTTTAATCAAAAACACCTGGTTACAGGCTAAAAACATTAGTTAAGAACTGCTAGTAACCAGTTTATTTTGTTTTAGAAAAAGTGTAATTGCAGTTGAGCCTCTAATGATGATTACGTCACAATTGACCCTTAGGACACAAATTGAGAAACATTTGCTTTGATATTCTGCATAAAAATCCGAGCCATAATAATTATTATTTTTAATGGTGAAAATTAACCATTTTTTTAATAAAATAGAATGAATAAAATCAATTAAGTCGTAGCCTTTTTTGCTGGGCTCTTATTTTTCGAATCTTTTGTTTTTCTCTCTACAAAAGGGCCAAAACAACCGTTCGAGAACGGGATTTTTTTCTTCTTCTCTTTCGAAACCAACCCTTTTTTTTTTTTGCTCGTCTTTTGTTTCGTGAACAAAAAAATTATATAAACCCTAATGTTCAACTATTAAAATTAATTAAAACTTAAATATAGAAATTCACCGGTAAACGTTGCACAAGAAAATAAAACCCAGCACGTAGAAATAATAAGGGCCACAAAGAAGAGTCTCTCTCTCAACCAAAACCCCTCGAATTACGGTTCTCTCTCGATGTCGAATTCATAACAAAATAACAAATTAAGAAAAAAACCCTGCTGTTGTTTTCGAACCGTCCTCTTCTTCTTTTTCCTCTCCTTTTTGTATGGCCAAAAAACCTTCACTGTCTTCAATTTTGACCCACTCACCACCAACCCCAGAAGACGACTGCGCGAGTGACGACGACGACGACGGAAGACCGGAAGAAGAAGGAGCACGCACCGGAAGACCCGGATGCCTCTTTTTGAATTCCTTCCACCAATCATTAGAAAGACCCTTTTCGGGATTACAGTGGATACTTCCGGTCGGTATCCGATCCTCTCTACGAAGAAGGGTGTTGCCAAATTCAAGCACACACCTACGAGTGACCGGTCGTCCCTTGGCTGCCATATCCATTATGTACGTCACAATCATAATCTCCTCGTCTTCGTTTAAGATCCTTGGTTGACCACGTTTGGGGATGTAGCCTCCACCACCACTGCTACTTCCTCCTCCACCACCACCACCACCACCACTGCCGAATTCCAGACGAGAATCACCACCTACGTAAGACACAATTGGTTGTGGAGAGAAGAGAAGCTTCAGTGGCATATATTCATGCAACCAACAAACAAAATAAGTGTGTATAGAGACAGAAAAAAAAAACAGAGACACAAAGAAAAATCAATCAAGAATAATTTCCCCTTTTTTTTACAACAGTTATTATTACGATCAAAAATTTATTCGTTCATTTTTTTGTTTTTGGCGAAAAAATAATAAAGGAAAAGTCCCGTTTCGTTATGTCTCGGTGGTCCCATTTAAAATCCTCCTCTCCCAAGTTCCCAAAGTAAGAGAAAAATAAACGCTAAAATTGCCTGTCTTGTTACATGATGTCGTACTTTTCAAACAAAATATTATTTGTAATTGGAAAAAAAAATCTTAAAAAATAAAACAAGTATATACAGATTATATTTGGAGCAACAACCAACCAACCAACCAACCAACCAACAGAAGCCGAAACAAACAGATACCCAACAATTGTAAAGAAAAATTACAAAAAAGAACTCATAAAACACCCCTCACAAAAAAAATGAAAAGAAATAGTCCTGAATAGGGGAAAACTGAAACGTTCCAAAAATGCAGCGTTTAAAAACTGCAAAGTTCGGTAATTGCAATGTTAAAAAACTGCAACGTGCGGAGTTCAAAAACTGTAAATTCAAAAACTGTGCTATTCTGATTTGAGTCTTTACTTTTTTTTTTTTTTTGCGAAGAGTCGTTTTCGTCGTTATCGGATATAAGCAATTAAAAATGGAACCGAGGAACACAAACAGAAACAAAAAAGAAAGAGACAGAGTGAGGCTTCAAAGCGAACCACCCACAAATCATAACCGAGAAGATAAAGAACTCCTCACAAATAAAGAGAAAGAAGTTCACTACCGGTAAGACGACGTCAAAGTTAGCTACTGAAGTTTCATTTTACTCCTCATTTTTCGCCTCAAATGTCGACACCAAGCATCGATGGCCATCGAACCGATCTTCCAAGTTTCCTTAGCCGAATGTCCATCTGCCGGTGGATAATAATGGAGGACAGAATGTCGAACAAACGCTAACCTTTGTGCGTCGAGAGCACTGTGACCACTGCGTCCGTTGCAGTTGGACGTCATGAACTCGTCTTCGGCGAACACCACCCTAGCTAAGTTGGTTGCAAACTTCCGAAGGTTACTACTTCGACCGTGTAAAAGGTCGAGTTTCTCTCGGTCCATTTCCGAAGGTTGTAGTAGTATTACTCCTCCTCTTCCTTTTCCCGAGAAAACGTCTGTAGCAAAATGAAGCAACAAAGAGAAACAGAGACCAAAGAGTCAACTTCTACTAAACGGCGCATTCGGGATCAGTTTTTTCGTTTTTCGTGCGTGCACAACAACAACAACAACAAGGAGAATATCACATAACTGGTTTATGAACCAAATCAGGAATTTAATATACAATCATTTAAAGTGCCTTCTAAATAAAAATGGCACTCCAACATTCAAAAATAGAAATAAGTTTTCCGCAAATTTAAATTTTCGTTATTTTTATTGAAGAAACTGAGATATAAAAACGACTAACAAAAAATGGCACGTTTTAAAAGAATCCACGTTTTTCTTCCATTGTTCAAATGGAAAGAAGAAGAAAAAAAAGAGGAACGGTTTGGGGACAGAGGAAAAAAAAAAAAGATAAAACCAAGAAAGAAAAACCGTTTCGACAAGGGGCGGACTGGGAGAAAGCTTATTTCCGGGCTCAAAAATGCCTTGAACTCCACCTAAAATAACAAACTATTTTCACTTTTGCCTACAAGAAACTTGTTTGAAATTTATTTTGCTCTTTTGAACTGAATTTCAGCTAACGTAGCGAGTACATTTTTTTTTAAACAAAATTGCGTGAAACCAGCAAAATTATTATTTTTTACACAAAAATTAATCATTTTACTTTATATTTCCTATTTTTGTTAAAAAATAAAACAACTTTCAGAACTTATTCATGTGCGACCATTGAGTTTCAATCTCATCTAAGCGGCCCATGGGCAGGACAGTCCGCCCCCGGTTCCGACACAATGCAGACAACTAAAAATATACCTGAACACACACACATGCACAAAAGGAACATACAAAAAGGCTCTTCTAAAGACTGTTATAAACAGTCCGAGTATTTATATCGAGGAGTGAGAAGAAGACGGTGATTGATCATCATCATCAACATCATGAACCATCGTCTCGATCGAACCATCTACCGCCGTGAGAAAACCTTGTGTTGGTCGTGATCGATGGACTCTTTGAATCGAGGCGTCGAAAATAACGAAGATGTTTACACTTTTGCTGAATGGCAGTCTTGCACCTGGCCCATACTAAATCTAGTTCTGGTCCATCGTCCAAACCGTAAACCACCTTAACACAGCCTGTAACAACAAGAGACAAACCTAAAGTCTCGATCCGACACCACCTTTTCTTCAGTTTTTCTTTAATGAATTCCAAACTTTAAGAAGAAAATATGAAAAAATTGTTCTAAATAAGAGTGAGAGAGAAAGCTCTTTCTACTAAAATGGACAGTGGTCAGACATTAAGATTTACTTACTTCTGATCACTTCCAATTTGTGTCGGTCAAGGGGAGTCATGTTGTTACGGGCTGTTACATTGGACCGTATGAGGACATCGTCCCCAAATAAGCACGACCTGGCTAAGGTGAGGGCCAACCTCGGAGGAGGACGAAGAATCCATAACTTGGCGTTCCTCAGGACGTTCTCAACGGGCTTCAACCCTTGTCCTGCAACGTACACCATCGTTAACTATATTAGGTGGCCCACACAGGTTCACGACAAACCCCCTCCCCCCGAAAACAAAGCCCCGCCCCCTCCTCCTACCCTTTTTTTTAAAAACCACAATCAAAACATAAAAACATGAAAAACTAAAGCGAAACTTGATTAACTCACTCTCGGCTACCACTTGGAAAATAAAAAGAGTGAAGTTTAGAAATACAGAAAGATATGATCCTCTTAAAATGTGACTAAATTACAAACACAACACCTGATCTCTCTCTCTCTCTCTCTCTCTCTCTCTATTTCCTTTTTCTAAAAAAAAAATGAAAAATAAGAAGTTGCATAACGCAAAATAAAAGAGAATGGAGCAGGTGGTGTACAAGTATGAGCCTCACAATTGGCACCCAAAACGCCCAGAAAATAAACTTAACTTCTCGGCAGCTGGCCATTAAATCCCACCCCCTTTATCCCATGACAACGAGTACGAGCATTTTGCCTAAATCCTCTCCACCAACGCATACCCCACTCCCGCCCAACACTACATTTTTTTTTAAAGAGAATAGTTCAATAAGGCCTCGATCCCACATTCTACACATTTCTGCTTTCCGTCGCGTTCAAGGGTTTGCGCACATTGCAAATCCTTATTCGGTTTGATTTTTTATTCTGCACGCGTAACCCCTTAAGATTAAGTGCCATCTAGGTAGGAGGACTATTGAAAAAATCGACACTAGGTTTCGTCACGTATTATTATCGATGAAGACGAAAAAAATCGACTGGAAACTTTAATTCTAGACATGGTCGTATCGGTGTAGGTGATTTTTAGGCGCATTGCCACTGCTCAGTCCACTCAAAACAAAAAAATTGGACAAACGCGTGTTACCACCAGTCTAAAGAATGGTAATGGAGCGAAAGACAAAGTGAAAAATTATAAGCACTTCTTCTAAATGTATTATAGAATGTGTTTTTAAAACAAAAAATAAATAAAATCCAAGGTCATCTTAAGGCCACACCTGAGAAATATTTTTTTAAAAAAAAGGTGTTTTGGCAGCAACGCCAATTGCATATTCATGAACGCACATTCACGTGTTGAAACTGCACCTTATTCTCTCTCTCTCTCTTTCTCATGTAATAATAATCAAAGCTCTCTCTCTCTCTCTCTCTTTAGCCTCGTCACCCCCCCCCCCGTCCCCCTTACTCAACTTCCCTCATACACAAGAAGAGAGTGGTCACTCACGATTTCACTCAAATCCAACACCCTCCCCCTCCAACTTCAGTCCTTGACCACACGCTGCGTCAACGTCAATCGCAAACAATCAACTTTCGAACAAACTTAAGATCATTCGAATACATCAAACCCTCCCCCCCCCTCTTCTTAATCCAACCCCTCAATTTCTCATTCCGTTTCACAGAAAACCCTTAAACTACCCACTAAAACCAAGATCACATCATTACAATTCACTCGAACTTATTACGAGAAAATACGTAGAATTTCTTATTAAAACACTAACAATGTAACTCTGGTTCCGTTACTCTTAACGTAAGAAAGTAACAGCAGCATCAGCCTTAGCCCTAAGGGGTTCTTCTTGCCACGATTCTTCTGATCGACATTAAAACCCGAACGTTGAATTAATAATTACGACGACTCAAGTGAACTGGTTAAGTGAAAAAGATGTGCCACAAACAAGAGAAATAAGTCTTTCACTTCTTTGATCGGTTTAAGATACAAAAAAGAACCGGTTAACGGTCGAGAAGCTTATCCTTCGTACGACACGATAACCTTCTTCTCTCTTTGACTTCTTCTTTCCGCTTCGAATTCCGTTTCCGTCGATCTTTCACTTTGTTGTTTGATCCGTTGTTTCTCAAAGTTCACTTTGTCCGGCAAAATGTTCAAACGTAATCGAAGAAAACGCCCGCTCAAGGTAACAAATTTAAGGCTGAGAGGCTGCCGACACAACGTTCCGATCGATCGTAACACCAACAATAACAAAACAAGTGGGTGGGGTTGTAAAGAAACAAAAAAGAACGAAATCATGTAAAAGACAGGCTTCTTGGCTGACCACCACGTAATGTACGTAACTTCCTACCAGTTCACTTAAGTGGTCGTAAAGCAAAAAGGGAAGAGGAGGGGAAACAGATTACGAGAGAAGGAGGGGGGGGGGCAGGAACGGGAATTATTGGGGAAAACACCTTTTGTTTGTTTGTGCAAAAAAAAATCATGAAAAATCGTGTTTCAATTTTGTGTTCCTACCTTGACTGGTGAGTCCAGAAGACGTCGAAGGACCCGATGGACTCTTCATCTTGGGGAGTAGCGAGACGGAAGGCAAAGCAGAAGAGGAGGAGGCTATGAGTGCCAATGGTTCACCCAACTGACCTCCACCACCTCCTCCAATGACATATTCATCTCCTGATTGATTCGAAGGTCCCCTACTAGAATACAACTGAAATCCAAAACAAAACAAAAAACGAAATCAATTCGGGTAGCAAACTCGGGTTACGAATCGAACTGAAAGCTCACGGTTGCAAAACAAATCATGATTTTAGATTTGATTTCACATTAAAACAGAAATCTTGTTTCTTCCTATAATTTAAATTAAAATTCCTAAAATAAAATTCATAAAAAGTTAGTAAATTTTGTCATTTCAGTTATTATTTAACAATTTTACAATTTTGTTAAAACCTTTTTTTTTTCAATTCATTTTCGAAATACTTAATGACTTTGATACTTGATGATTTTGCAACCCTGTATTTTTTCGTAATCGAAAGGATCGTTCGTTAATAATCATTACGTTATCCATCGATTCCTGATTGGAGTCCGTCTGTAAGTCGTGAGGTTGTTCCAAGTGGTCGTCCTCGTGGTCCGAAGGGAGATCGGGAACGCTTTCCGACGCGTAATCGTCCGGTGAAGTCATCTCCACCTTGGCTTCGATCATCTCGGGTGAACCCTGCATCTCGATACACTCGGAACGATCCTCAATGTCCGAGTGTCCGCCGCCGCCGCCACCACCACCACCCCCGACGCCACTCGCGTCCATAGAACGCCTTCTGTGTCGCGTCTTCTTACGTTTGCTCGGTGGAGACCGAGGATCGACACTCCTGTTCTGAATGGAGGGTGAGAAAGACGAGGAAGAGGAGGAGGAGGACGGCGCCATCCGAACGCCACCACCGACTAGGGTCGAAATGGAAAGGGAACTGGGAAGAGAAGAAGGTGACCGAAGAGACGAAGATGGAAACAACATCGACTGCGAGGAATGATGAAAGGAAGGAGCCAGAGTACGAGAAGGAGACGACAACCGACCGTCCGTCCGTTGTTGCACTCCACCGGAAGCAGAAGGAGGCGGCGGAGGAAGAACAAGAGGGGCAACAGAAGAAGAACTAGAATGAATTTGAGGCACAACGAGACGTTCATTTGAGTTCGTAACGGAAGGAGGAACAGGAAGAAGAGGTGGAGGTGGAGTCCGTTCTCTATCCTGTTGATGCTGCTGCTGCTGCTGTTGTCCATTGACACCACCAGAAGCAGATCCTCCCGTCACTTCCGCTAATCCTTTGATTTTGAGCGTCTCCGCCGTCTTCAAAAGAGCCGACAACTGTTCCTGCGTTACGTTCACTTCGCCCTTGTACATGAAATCCACGAGCGCCTTCAGCTCGTTGTATTTTATGTCCTTTAGGATGACAATCGGATGTTTGCACGGGTTCTCCAGGAACAAGTGTTGAAAATAGGGACTGCAAGCCGAGAGAACCACTTTGTGGGCCTTTAAGCTCAGTCCCTCGCACGCGATCGTCACGTCCACCAGGGCCTCGTGCTGGAGGAGCTCGTCGAACACGCTCAGCATGTTCGACTGGTGATTGCTCCAGCGAAGGCAGAACAACTGTTGAGAACCCATTTTCTAGCCTCTCACTCAAGCCTCTCTCCTCCTTTGATTACACGCACGTGCACACACAGACACACACCCTTCGCTAATCTTCTTCTTTTTCCCCTCTTGTTCCTCTTTTTTGTTTTGCGCCTGTTTCTTATCCACCTTCAATTGATCTATGAAGAAATTCAAACGAAATGCCATTAAAACCAATTTCAATTGTCAAAAAATCGTTAAACACGACCGTCAAAATAAAACTTCACTTGAAAGACAAAAGTATGAAAATCTCGTAGCTAGACCTGGTTAATAATAATAAAAAAAAAGGTGTCGTAAGATGGCGACCTACATGACAAAAGTTAATTACATAACGTCATGTTAGTTCACCCTTACGGTCATATAATGTGCTTCAGAATCATACCTCAATCAAGCACGCTTCTTGTCACTTCACTGACAGTAAGAACAGGGGTCGCTTATTTAAACTGTTTAAGAGTGAATGGAGCTCGCTCAGAACTCCCGCGACATACTGTCAAAATTATTTTTCTTGATAAAAACGATCAAAAATAAGCTCAAAAAACACATCCAAATGATAATTAATTAATAATGCTTCAATATACCGAACAAAAAACTGCCAAAAAAAAAACAATAAGAACGATTCGATTTAATGATTAAGCGAAGACAACAGTTTAATTGGATTATACTGGAAGAAAATCCGGATCGAATGGATTACGCTCTGAAGTAATCCAGTCTAAATCCGAATAAGTTTGATGACGTAGATAGAAAAAAAAAGGAGCACGTTGAGCAAAGAGGGGCGACATAGTGGGTCGAATCTCATACAGTACGGCAAACAAGTTTTACTATTTATCCGCGTTTTTACTGAATTTTCAGAATTAAATTCTATTCTAAGTATTCAGTAAAAACCGTGAAACAAAAATTTAAAAAAAAACTTGCCATACATACGCATTGCTGCGAATCTCGTACATGATTTTCTTCTATGTCGTCCCTCTTAACATTGAGGCATATAATCCAATGAAACATATACGAAGTTTGAAAACGGGTTTAAATGATTAATTAATGTAAAAGTGTGAACACGTCTCACAGACACACACCTTGGCATTTTAGCCACATACACCAGTTATTTTATGCGTGTATGCGTTAACTATTTTAACCAGAGCTTATTCCGGACGCCATTTTGTATGGGTGGACGTTAATTTCCGTAGTCACCCTCCCAACCACCCCCTCAAATAACTCATAGGTCCCCAGTAAGATTCAAAGGGGGTAACATGGGGAGGTAGGGAGAGAAGCACGGAGAGGAAGGGGAGTTCCAGGAGTCTGCAGTGAAGTTGAAGACAACGGATGCATATTGCAACTTAAATGAAACAACTTTCTCACTTTCTTTTCGTTCATTTTTTTAATCTTCTTACCTTGTTTGTTTGATTGTTACCACCTAAGCCGCCGCCGCTCTTCCAAGGTTAGCCCTTGGTGCTTGTAATTTAACATGGCTTCCAACAACTTCTCTTGTCTCTTTTCTCGCACAAATTCAACAATCCTAACGAACGAAAAGTCCTCTTCTATTGGTTGGCTCCTCCTGGTATTAGAAGGGTTTTTTTTTCTATAAGTAGCGATGGAGCGAAAAACAAAACGTGATACGACAAATGAACACTCTTTAAAATCACACTAAACTTTTTCTATTAATCAGATTACATCTTAAAATTAATACGAAACAAAACGATTAAAATAAAATATTTATCACAAATAAAATTAATGACATACAATAATCTTTGTTTGTTAATCATTTCATTATGAAATGAACGAAAAAGATAATTTCACCTTTTAGTAGTACCAAATTACTATCGATTATATCGATATACAAATGTACTTTACTTTTTTATAGTCTCATTAACCGGTTATAACATTTAAAAAGAATTAAAATAACCTCTAGAAAAAGAAAAAAATATTTATTCATTAGTCTTTATAATAATTATTACTATTCAAAATTAAATAAAACAGATATAAATAATTTTACAAATCTATGCGTACACTTTCTAAATATTGTTTGCAATGTTATAAAATACAAATTTACGTTCGTTTGTTTCCCGTTTTACGTTTTAGCAATACCCTGAACCGGTTTATATTCAAATCGATGTTATTTTATATATCGATATGAATGTTACATCGATTTTAATGGTTTCGAAAATAGGCCTCATTTGGAATTTGCTATATGAAAAAAAAAAACAGCTTCCTGTCAGTTTCAATTCCTCATTGCTATAAATAGAGGTTCTTCATTGCATTTAAACGTCAATCTGAAATAGAAGCTCAGTTTAGAGACTAGAAACGCTATTACGTTTATAAAGGTAAGGTGATTATAGAGATATATAACGGAGGCGCGATTAAATTCGGGGCTCAACGGCCCAGCTGCCCCCCCCCCTTCTCTGTAGGACGACGGTCTTAAGACATCTAAAGAGAGAGAGAGGGGAGGAGTAAGCCCAAATTACACGACCCACACACACACACACTATATGGGGCCCTTAATTCTAATAAGAGAAAAGGTGGACGGGTCGTTTGCCCCCCCCCCCCCCCTCTTTCGTCCTCCTTCTCTTTTCCGTCTCCTATTTTATGAATCTCTTATTTTCGGAGGGCATTTAAAAATGGGGGAAGGGGGTTCTTCAGAAGAAAAAAAAATGTTCTCAATAAAACTCAAAATGTATAGGAATTTTTAGAAAAATAGTTGAAAACTGCAAATAAACAGTTGACATCTGTAAGAAATTAACTGAAACACCACAAATATGTAGAAAATATACAAAAATTCTCTTAAAAATCGAAGAAATTTACAAAAAATTTCATAGAAATCGAAGAAATTTTAAAAAAAGAAACTAAAAATGTGAGGAATTTAGAAAACTTTTCAGAAAAATTCAAGAAAATTTCATTTAAACTTAAAATAAACTGCAAGAAATAGAGAAAAATTTGTAAGAAAAGTTAAAAACATAAAACAGCAAAAAATGTGCTTGAAACGTAAACAATTTAGTTAAAAACTGTAAAGAAACTACCTGAAATCTGTAGAATACCGTTTTATTATATATTTCCGAAAAAGCCCCCTGAATAGCTCCCCATTGGGCCCCGAATACACACAAACCCTGAAGAAGGACATTGCTAATTAAAAGGGGGGAAATTGGATTCATTTCAGGTGAAGGCCGACTGGTGTTGGTCCAGTTGGTGGGTGGGTAAAAGACAGTTCCTCCTCCCTTTCACCCTCTCCCTGTGAGGCTCGCCTCTGCACACAGTCAACTTAAAAATGGGTTCTCAGGAACAGCAACAACAGCAGTTTAGCCTCCGATGGAACAACCACCAAATGAACCTATTGAACGTCTTCGATCAACTCCTTCAGGACGAGTCTTTCGTAGACGTCACTTTGGCCTGCGACGGACTCAGCCTTAAGGCTCATAAGGTGGTCCTTTCCGCCTGTAGCCCTTACTTTCAGAAACTGCTTCTAGACAACCCCTGTCCTCATCCGATCGTAATACTGGACAATGTCCATTATGCTGACCTTAAGGCTCTCATTGACTTCATGTACAAAGGAGAAGTTAGTGTCTTTCAGGATCAACTGTCGACCATCTTGAAGACGGCGGATACGCTCAAGATCAAAGGGCTTTCGGAAGTGACGACACTCAGCTCGGGTGAAGTCGTTCTCGATCCGAAGGGACCTTCGTCGTCGTCATCGTCGGCCGATCTTCTTCATCCTCCTCCTAATCCTCCTAATCCACATTCCTCTTCTTCATCGCCGCTTTCGAAACGAAGACGATTACACAGATCGAGACGTAAGTCAGGAACAGGAACGGGAGGAGGAGGAGGAGGAAGCGGTTCTGAAGAGGAAGACGCATCGGAAGGATCTTTGGGTTCGTCCGATCCGAAATCGAATGCACAGAACGACGAGAACGGTTTGATCTTACGAGGAGACGACGTCTCGTCTCAACGACATCATCGTTCGACTCCGTCGTCGTCATCGTCTTTTGCCAAACCCGATCAACAGACGAATGTCGACTGTAGACCCGAACCCAGGGTTCACGAGGGTTTCAGTCAGGTGTCAATTCGATAACAGTTTCTTTTTTAAAAAAAATGTTTTCCCCTCAGTTTTATGTTTGTTTATTTTTCTTACGAAAAGGACAATGTGGAGCCACAACATTCGACGTTGGAGGCGGCTGTCAATTTTCTTGTCATCGGAGGCGGAGGAGGAGCGCCTCCACCTCCACCTGGACCTCCTAATCCATCCTCCTCGTCCTCCTCCTCTTCCGCTTCTTCTTTCACAAACGGCCAACAGCAACAACAGACGGCGACTTCGTCTTCTACGACTTCGTCATCGTCATCTTCTCATCATCATCATCATCATCATCATAATCATCAACAGCAGCAGCAACAACAACAACAGGGACACGGACAGTACCACACAGCCACCTTACCACTTCAATCCTCCTCCATCTTATCGCAACAACAGTCTTCTCACTTAACGCAAGGTATAAAGTTGATCCCAAGTTCCACAATTGTTTGTCCGTTGTTATGAAACTCTTCTTTTCTCTGCTGCAGATGTCACATTGGACAACGGCAACAAAAATGCCGTTGTGTACAACACCTCGTCGACGTCCTCTTCGTCTTCCGTCTCTTCGTTGGCGACCGTCGACGCCAACAGAGCCATTGTGTCCCTCGAAGTGTCCTCCAAGGATTGCAACGAACTGTCGGACGGAAGAGGAGGCGGAGGATGTCAGTGGACAAGCGGAGACGTCAGCCACGCTCTCGAAGTGATCAGGCACGGACTTCCACGTTCCACCACCCTCTCCAGGACTCCACCGTCTCTTTACGGAATCCCAAACGCCATGTTCTGGCAACGACCGAAACGAGAGCCGGTCGAATCATCAAAAAGAGACTACTCGATGGCGACTACGGGTTGGACGGAAGACGTACTGAACCAGGCTCTCGAGGCCGTGAGAACCGGACGGATGTCCATCACGAAAGCGGCCGTCACTTTCGGAATTCCGAACACGACGTTGTGGCAGAGATCGCGTCGCGAAGGGATCGACACGTCTCGTAACGGAGGTCCTTTTCACCAGTCAAACTATACGGAATCCAACTTGGCTCAGGCTCTGGAGGCCGTTCGTTCAGGTCGAATGTCCGTCAACAAGGCGTCGGCCACTTACGGCATTCCGAGCACCACTCTGTGGTCGAGAGCCAAACGTTACGGCATCGAGACGAGCCGTCGAGGGGGCGCCTACGAGAACGAGAGAGACGAGGTCATGTGGCACGCCCTTCAGGCGGTCAAGACGGGCGTCATCTCGATGACTCAGGCGAGCATAAAGTACAACGTTCCTTATACGACCCTCTGGAAACACTTCAAGAAGTGGGAGATGATTGGTGGGCCACTCACTCTTCCTTTGAGCAGCATGTCCGCGGCTCACACGCATTCGACCCAGATCACCACTTCCGCTTTGGGAATGGTCGGTCACCACGTCACTTCGGGATCTCTGCATTCCCATCAGATCGACGGCATTGTCGGAGAACAGACCGCGGCCTCCTCTCTCACTACGTGACTCTCCTTCTGCGCCTCCTCTTAGGAACCAAGAGACACACCCCGAAGTTGCACGTGCCAACGAGACGTGGTCAAACTTTTACGGTTCCAAAGTTTCGCAAATGGCTGTAGCAACTAAAGGTCACAAAATTACCTTGAAAGCTGAAGAACATCTTCAAAAATACACACAATTTTTTTAAGGTGAAAAATGTTCCTGATTGAGGTCAATGACCTTTTAACATGGGTCTAATTTATTGAGTTGGTTTTGAAGTGTAAACTGGGTCTCTCTCGAACTCTTGATTAATATTCTGTCTTTCAGACGCAAAAATGAAGAGAAACTTTGGAAGTGTTTTAGTTAGAAAGTAGAACGTATAGCTCAGTCACTTAAGATGGTATTTTTCATGTTTGATATCTTTCAAAATAAACTTTTTTTTAAGTGAGTTTGAAATGACCCAACTTTAAGCAGACGATATTTGCCCTTAAGTGATTGAGCTGCTGCTACCCTTCTACTTTTCTAAAACACTTTCTAGTTTTCTCTTCATTTTTTTTTCTGAAAGACAGAATAATCAAGAGTTTGAAAATCAGTTGAGTTCATAAACTCCATCTTAATATTGAATATTGGCCCCACCTACATTATTATAAGACCGTTAATACATTTTGCCCACAACATTCAAGAAACGATTGCAACTTCAGTAATAATTAATTGTTCAAAATGAAATTGTTGGAAGAGAGATTTGTTTAGTTAGAAACGAGATCGTGTTTGTTTGTTGGAAACATCGATATTTCAAGAGCAGCAACAAGTAGCACGTGCAACTCTGTGAAGTCTCTAAACTCTTCTTCTTCTTAGCTTCTTCGTCACTACCTCAAGAGAAAGAACTTTTCGATCAATCCTCGCTCCGCCCCAACTCCCCTCCTCCTCCTCCTCCTCGCTCATCACGTGCCAATTAATAATAATTACGTCATCGTTGATTTTGCTTTTCAACTGATCCAACTTTTTTCCCAAAACGATTCGCTCTTTCGTCATTTTATGCAAAACCTTTTTTAAAAAAAGATAAATGAAGAATTTTAAAAACAAAAAGAGCTCTCTTTCTCTCTCTCTCTCTCTCTCTCTCTCTCTCTCTCTCTCTCTCTCTCTCTCTCTCTCTCTCTCTCTCTCTCTCTTTCTCTCTCTCTCTCTCTCTCTCTCTTTCTCTATCTCTCTCTCTCTCTCTTTCTCTATCTCTCTCTCTCTCTCTCTCTTTCTCTATCTCTCTCTCTCCTTTATCTGTCTCTATGTCTATCTCTCTTTATTTCTTTCTCTTTCGTGCTTTCTCTCTCACTTTCTCCTTTTCTCCGTCTCTTTCTCGATTTCTCTCTTTCATGCTTTCTCTCTGTCTATCTCTCTTTCTCAATATAAATATGTGTAAATTTGTATGTTTGGTCACTCGTTCATTCATTCATTCACTCCATTAATTCATTCAGTTCACTGGTCATTCGTGTTCTTAACTCTTTTCTTTTGAACACCTGATTTTAAAAGTTAGTCACTTTCTAGAGCGAGATTTTGTGTAAATTATATTAAAAAAAACATGTTTTCTCTCTGATTCGTTTACAAAATAACTAATTTTTAGACCTAGTTGTAAATAAAAGTTATCTAGAAAAACACATTTCGTGTCTCTTGTTTCTTTAAAACGAGTTTTAAACCGTAAACGCCTCCCTCCAACTCGGAATTATTCTGTCTTTCAAGAATTGGAAACTTCAAGGCGTTTTAGAAACTAGAATGGTATTTAGGGTGGGTATTTTCACATGTTCATATCTTTCAAAATAAACTTTTTATGTTAGTTTGAAAATGGTCCAAATTCAAACAAATTACTTTTTTTCATTTTTGTCTATAAGAAGTTTATTTTGAAAGATATCAACATTGAAAATACTTCTTACAGTGATTGAGCTATCTTTCTAATTTCTAAATCACTTTCTAGTTTCTTCTTAATGTTTGTTCCTGAAACTACAGAATAATTAGAGTTCATAAATTACCTGTTCATATTATGTAGAAATTGCAGCACATGAGGTTGAATTGTAGGAGTAGAGAGACGGAGGTTTCAAAGGGCCATTTCCATGTATTGAATTCTCAGGGTCCTCTATGACAGCGTTTACCAAAGGAACGACAAGTTCACCCCACAGTTCAGAGTGAAGCATGATCCGACGAAATGTGAACAGCCAGCCGTCAAAACAAGAACAACAAAACCAATAACAGTTGATGGTTCACGGTTTCCCAGTAGATCTGTTGAAAGTGCAGACAGAGGTTTTGGGTTTAGTCGAGAATTACAACTTTGTTTCAGTTGGTAACTTGAATGTTGCATTAAATCATTATGAATATTATTACAGGCCAGACAAATATTGAAAATTAAAACATCCAGAATTAATAGAATTCATTTCTGGGACGATAACGCAATACCATTTTACTCTATAGTAAGTTTATGAAGAGTTTTAATGTTTAGCTTTGTTTAAGTTTCGAATCGGTTGCCTCTCGACTATCTTCCTTCCATATTTGAGATACGCTTTTTTTTTTTTTTTAAATCTTAATCGGCTAATAAAGGCTTTTTAAATATTTCTTTTATTCAAATTAATGTGAAATTCCTTCTAGCTAATTAAAAAGTTGCTACTAGATGGTTAATTAAATTAGTCTGAACGAACTCGACTTGTGTTTGATGTTTTGTTATCAAACAAACTTTATTTTCATTATGAAAGATAAACGAATTATATCTTTTTTTTTGGAATTATTTTAATTGATTTTCAAATTTTTCATGGAATAACCTAAAACCGCGACTTGTTCTTCCATGTTAATTACCAGAGAGAAAAATTCTAACAATTAAAATAGGCTGAACTCATTAGTACCATTTTTTAAAATACTAGAATCACTTCCAATCTATATCTAGGCGCATGAGGTATTTTTATGACGATATATTTTCAAATATACTTCTTTATAGAATTTTTAAAAAGGTGTCGCCGATTTTTCACGATTATTATTTAATCAAAGATATAAAATATGATCATATTCAAAAGTTTATTCTAAAAGATACTGTTTACTCTTCTAGTTTGAACTTACCCTGTATATACAATTTTCGAATGATATTATTTCAATGTAATATTTTATGTAGATTTTAGTTTTCACTTTGGTAACTATAGGATTCGGATAATTTGTTTTCCTTCACCTTTTCCACCTCTTCAAATTGTCCAAAAATCCATAATCCGTAATGGTAATGGATAATGAATGGTAACATTATCTAAAAAGTATCTCAAATGACATTCAAAACAATAAAACCATTGACAACCAATTTGTTTTCTTCTTATCACCTTACATTATTGTCTACTTGTTTATAGTATGGACACTGAATTTTAAGACAATAATCACACAAAGGTAGTCAAGGATGTCAAAATAACAAGAAAAAAACAAAAGTCTCATTTGTCCTATTTTTTAAAAAAAAAAAAAAATTTGTAAAGTGCAAAATTGATCGTTATTTTTTTTTTGTCTTTAATGTTTTGGTGGAAACCATAACAAAAGGCACACCTAACTTATTTAAGCCGAGATTTTACTGGAAATTTTCACTCACTTGCAGTCTAAAGTTAATTACTTCACTGATGTCTACTCAAACATCTTTCAGAAAAATTTTACAATTTGCATTCTATTATTTGCTATGGTCACCTTCTTATGCAAATGGAGAATACAACTGGAGTCAATTGGGTAAATTACCTTTTAAATACTAACACTACATGTACAAAAGAAAAGAATGCAATTAGAAACGGTTTTGTTACTTTACGGATAAATTTTATCAATTTATGTTAATATTTGATGGCAATCTTTACTGAAATCAAAAATTACATATATTTTACAAGATCTTCATGTAAAAATTTCTTAGTTTTTTCTTAATGATTTTGTAATTATTACAGTAATTAGTTAAAATTTCTATTTAATAATCTAATTTTTGTTATCAACTGAAAATGTATGCTGAGATGTGTTGCCATTTAAAAATAAAATCCTAAAAACTTAAATATCAGTGTAATAGTTATTTTCTGGTATGTTTTCTCGAGTTCCTTTAAAACTGTGATTATTCTTAAGAAAAATGAAAATAAAACTTGTGTTTTGACAATTTTTTTTTACAAATATTATAAAATATATTGCACTTTTTTTATTTAAATAAAGATTTAACTATGAAATATTGAGATAAATTGCTGAAATTTAGCTGGCAACGTTGTTGCTATTTTTTTTTTTTTCATATACAGTAGAGCTGTATAATAAATGTATATTTCAAGACAAGACAAAAAGTTAACTTGACATTGTGTGTGTTATTTTATTATGGTTTTACAGCTTTAAGTACGTGCTTCTTCCGTCCAAATTTCACCCAGTTCGATGACAACTTTTACTGTTTTCAACAACGGACTTATAATTACACCGAGATCTATCGAGAATGTGGCAAATATTTTGCAGTTCCAGCCATCATAGAAAATAAACAGATTGAAACTACGTTCACAAACTTCATGACCCAATGCAATAATAGACAAGGGATAGACATACTGTATTTGGGTAATTAACAATAGACAAGAGCGGGTTTATAGGCGTAATTATAAGTGACTTCAAGTGTCACTTGGATTTGAATTGTGCCTACAAATCCGATCTTCTTCTTCTTCTTGTTAATAAATGCTCAAAATTAAAAATATGAAACTTACCTAACTAATTTAACATTAGGACGAAACGAAAGTGGAATTTCCGTGTTGGACAATGATCCTTCTACAACCACTACAACAACTCCAAAAAATGGTCCAAGTGGCAGTCGTAATATTTCTCCTGATGGGTCATTCAGTGGTACCGGTGGTACTAAACAAGAACTGTGTCCGGCTCTTATTAAAACGGGACCTCAAGGATCCCCAATTGAACACAAAAATATCAACTGTTCCATGAGGGCTTCATCGATTTGCCAATTCAGTGGTCAGTTTACTAAAAGTAGATTTTAAAATTGTATTTATTCACTGGCGCTGAATTGCGCCTGAAGCTCGGCAATCACTGCTAACGAACGCTCTTCTTCAGTCATAATTTCATTTCTTCCAAGAAAAATAATTCAATTTATTTCAATTGAACCAGGTTTTTATTTAAACAACAATTTTGTTTAATTTAATGATTTAAAGTCTCTGATGATGTGAGAGTGTTCTCTGAGAGTGTTTTAGAAACTAGAAGGGTAACTCCATCACTTAAGTGTATTTTCATTTTGTTATCTTTTTAAAATTAACTTTTTATGGCAGTTTCAAAATAACCAAACATCAAGCAGACGATATTTTTTTAATGTTCGTCTACAAAAAAACAAAATTACAACATGAAAATACCCTTCTAGTTTCTAAAAACACTTTCAAGTTTCTTTTCATTTAATTCCTGAAGAACATAATAATCAGAGTTTTTTCTGAAAATCAGTTTTTCGTGGAATTTTTTTTTATCTCGCATTTAAAATGAACGAAGAAAAAATCTTAAAACCCTCTCATCATTTCAATGTTTTCTTCTTCTTCTTCTTAATTTCTTAAATAAATAAACAGCTTCTTGTAACGAATCAAGTGAAAGAGAATTATTGAGACTTGGTGATTATTATTACTGCATCAACCACGCACCTCAGACGTTTGAGACGGCCGAAAAAATGTGCCGAGACCTCGGAGGAGACATCGCTTGCATCCGATCCGAAACGGAACGTTCCTTCTTTGCCAACATCTCCATCGCCAGAAATTTCCCTCAAATCTATTCAGGAAAAGTGTCGAAATTTATGTATGATAAGGTAAGGATAATCAGTTAATTACGATACGGTTCGAATGTCATTTCAGGTGCCACTGACATTTCACAAGAAGGGACTTGGAGGTGTTCCGAATCAGAAAATGATGAAAATGTGGACGACTTTGACCGGATCAACAGCCGTCCTTTCATCAAGTGGTCCGAATTCGACAAAGAACCGAACGGGAACCGATCTGAAAATTGCGGCAGTATATGGAAGCAACGGAACTTCACCTGGGTGGACGTCACCTGTGACCAAATGTATCCTTTTCTTTGTCAGTTTTATGCTCTGAAAAGAACAAAATCAACAACAAAAATCCAAGGTGAGAGCCGTCATAATAATTTCATCAATTTGTGTCATTTTCATTTTTTCACATTCTCATTTTCATTTCTTGTTTCCTGAATGAATGTCTTTTTAAATGTGTTTAGAATAAAAATGAAATGAAATTAATAAAAACCGTTGAATACATCATTTATTGTTATTATTTTTCTGCTTTGTCTCTGTGTGTTTCAGGAGCAAAATTAAGAGAAACTTGAAAATGTTTTAGAAACTAGAAGGATAATCTTTTTATAAACAAAAATTTGAAGAAAAAAATCGTCTTTTTAAAGTTGAGTCATTTTTGAAACTGACATTAAAAAGCTAATTCTGAAATATACGTTCTCAACATGAGAAAATAATCTTAAGCTACCCTTCTAGTTTCTAAAACACTTTCATTTTGCACCTGAAAAACAGAGTAACCAAGAAGAAGAGTTCAAGAGACGTCGTTTACACTGTAAACCTTAAAGCAAAAATTGGTAAAAATAAATTCAAACTTACATTAAAAACTAAAGTCAGTGAAGCAAATAACGATTTAATGAAAACTAACTTTATTTCTAATTCAAGATGTGATTTATGATCTCATTGATTTTTCTATTGTTACAATAAGGAAATAGATTATTTATTTTTTATAAAAAATCAATATATAATAATTTTGATTGTCGTTTTTCCTTTTGAAATAAATCTTCTTTTCTCATCTTTTAAAACTCCTCTTTAATAATAATGGGTCATTGTTACGACCAGTTTTTCTGTTTTTCATTCTGAATATAAAATTTGTGCATTTTCATTGCAACAATAAAAGAAAACAACAACTTGGAATTATTTCTAAATTTCTAAATTCAAATGTCCATTTGTTTCTTCCGGAACTGAGAATGTCCACAAATTCAAATCTGCATTTCAGAAAAGCAACACTAAGAATAAATTGAAAGTCTTTTAGAAACTAGAATTGGTAATACACTTGATAATACTTTCATGTTGATATCGTTCAAAATACACTTTTTTTTATAAAACAAGCATTCAAAAATATGTTCCGCATAAAGTTAGATCATTTTCAAGCTGACACAAAAAGCTTATTTTAAAAGATATCAACATGAGATTACAACTGAAATAAAAAAAATTGATAATGTGTTATAAACTAGAACAGCATTCTCGTGTTGATATCTCTTTCAAAACAAACTTAAAAATTATCATCATATGATTAAAATAGGGTCAATTGGTAACTAATATAGTAAGTTTATTTTGAAACCAGATGAAATTGTTAGTTTTGTGGATAATTATTTATCAGCTCGAAAATGTTCTGTTTTAAAGATATACACATGAAAATAACTTCTTAAGTGATTCATTTACTCTTCTAGTCTCTAAAACACTTTTCATTTTAACTCTGATTGAATGTAGTGAAACTGCAAAATTCCCAGAAGAAAAAGAAAGAGACAATTTCCATTTCCAATTGTTCTCTTTAATTTGCTGATGTTTCAATTAAGTGCTTTATGAAACCATTTTAATGTAAATGTTTTTAAAAAGGAGTCGAAGTGGAGGGGAACCCTCGAGGAGGCTACAAGAGTCCCCCTTAAAGAGGCGTGATTGTGAATTTTATACGACTGAGCTCACGAATAAATAAATGTTCACTTAATTAAGTTGGGCCATGAATTGTCAAAGTAAAGAAATGAAATTCGTGAAGATGATAAATATGCAAATTGGATCTTTTAAAAAAGATAAGAAAACAAAAAGATAGGAGTTGAGAATGATGATCATCATCATTATTAAAGTTGATGTCTGTCACAATCCAGAACCCTTTTTTGTATGTTTCTCAACCTGTTTATATTTGTGAATTATGAGAAACTTTCAATGTTGTGGGTGGTTCAAATGAGGCCGACGACTGTCTAAAAGAAAAGATTTCAAAGATTAAAAGGAGGAGGAATAGAGACAGTGATCGAGCTGGAGGCCACTCACATGTACATCAGTGAGGCATTCGTATCAGTCAGGCACACCAACCACTATGTATGTGTGTGTGTCCACATGACATCTACCCAGCCCCCCCCCCACCCCAATCCCTCAGTAACTTCACTTAATTGAATTAGAAACCAAAAAGAATTTAGAGAAACCTTATTCAGAATTAGAAAGTATTCATTTTAATTTCAATTTAGGACACTGACAAACAAAGGAGGGAAAGGGGGGAGGCAATATTTAAGGTGGTTTTAAAGTGTAAACGGGGCTCCTTTGAACTCATGATCATTCTGTATTTCAGGTGCAAAATAAAGAGAAACGAAAAAGTGTTTTAGAAACTAGAAGGGTAGCTGAATCACTTCATTTGTATTTTCAAAATAAGCCTTTTATGTGAGTTTCAAAACGATCAAACCCAACCCAGCAGACAATATTTTGCTTATAAAAAGTTCATTTTGAAAGATATCGACATGAAAATGGGCCTTTTTTAAGTGATTGAGTTTCTAGTGATTGTGTTCTAGTTTCTAAAACACTTTTCTATTCTCTTGTATTGTTGTAATTTTGATCTCCTGAAATGATGTGAAAACTAACTTAACGTTCCAATCTAATATTCAAATCTACCACTGTTTTGATTGGGTTTTAATAAATAGACTTGGTCTGCATTGTTAGTTCTGAAAGATTAATTACTGTAATGTATATTCTAGACTAGAAAAGAACACAGGGTAGTCAGCTGATATGGGTGTGGTAGACACATTAGAAGAAAGAAAAAAATCCTTATGATTACAGACTAGATTTACTTCCGTTTCACTTTTTAAAATATACAAGAAGAAGAAGAAAAATTTCTCACTTTTGTTTCCATGGCACATATTACAGTATGTGTTTGTTACATTCGTTTACATGATTATTAGTCACACGATCCAATACGATTGCCTCAAATGATGAGAAAAGTTTAATTTAGAAAAATAGAACAGACAAAAATACAAGAAAAAATGAAAGAAAAACTGACAAATCGATTTTAAACAATTTCACGTTACAATGGGTTAATATGAGGGAGGGAGGGGGGAGGCAATTGCCCAATAAAATTCAATTCGTAATAATTTCAGTGTTTGTTTGTCCTGTTTCAAACAAAAAAAAACTTTTAAATCTACAGAGAATAGAGAAAATTTTCATTGTTCTAGAAATGTGTCCTTTTCATTCAATGGAAATGCCTCCGTTTTTGGAAAAAAAATCTGACACATTGTAAACACAGAATGTGTTGGATTTTAAAACGGCAACTGTTTTCAATAATTATCAAAAGCTGATTTTCAAACTCAGGTTTATTCTACGTTTCACGAGTAACACAGTTACCCGTTCTAGTTTTCTAACACACTTTCAATTTCTCCTAAAAGTGTTGCTCTTCTGAAATTACAGAACAACCACCGAACGTTCCCAAATCACCTGTTCCTAAAGCTAGCATATCATAAGGCCAATTTTTCATATTTGATATATTTTAAAATAAACTTTTTATGACAATTTCAAATTCTCCATTTTGGTTTTTCACTTGAAGTTGGGCCATTTATTTGGGCATTTCATTTTCAAACCGGCATAAAAAAAGTTCATTTTTAAAAGCTAATTGACTAAGAGCAGTGCCGCAACTAATAATTTTGTGCCCGGAGACTACATTACTGCGAGCGCCCCTTACCTCCCTACAGGCTACTCAAACAAATTTGAGTAGTTAGTATAGTGTTAATAAATGGGAATTTTTAGGCTTGCAACTTTGCAAGTGTTATACCTAGTACACACACCTGATAATTTAAATGCATTTAAATAATAAACGTGTTCTACAGAGCCCTCTGTGAAGGGCAAACAAACAATATGTCGAATTCAATTTATTCAGTTAATAAATCTGAAAATATTGAGTTAATTAACTTAAATATAATATAGAAACTATTTGACAAAATATTTATTTAGTATTTCAATTTAAAATATTAATAATAAAGTCAATTTTTATTTGGTTTTATGTCCTTGACTGGATTCCGTATAATTCACCTAAACACATTTAATTTGAATTCATTTAACTCATGTGTGTACAACGTATTAGCTTAAAATAAAAAAAACTACTATATATTCTCTTTAGTAGGTATTGCTTATTAAATTTTGCAAATTGCACGACGGGTTTACTAGTGTGAAGAATTTGAACAATACATGAAAACTACTAAATTAAAGTGCAATAAGGAAAATAGTGGAAAAAAGTAGAATTTCAAAATTTATAACTTTTTTAATTTTAATTTCTAAACGTTTGGCGCCCCTGTTTGTTGGCGCCCGGAGATTAACTTTCCCCCACCCTCCTCGTTGTTGCGCTACTGACTAAGAGGCAACCTGAAAATCAGTTGGTTGTTTTGTTTGTTTGTTTTTCAGTCAAAGAACTAAGTTAGAGGCTAGATTTCAGGCATGTAGCTAATACAGTGATATGAAATTTCCATGTCTTTACATGCTTCACATACCTAATTAGAGTGAAACTCTGGGCCAAAATGACAAAAACCATGTGTGGCCCGATAAGGACAATAACCTGAAATTCTTTAGTAACTTTAGCAACAGCCTCCATTTGTACATTGAATTAAGGATTCCATTTGGAAACCATTATGTTAATTTGAGCTTAATATTCCATAAGTTTATTATTAAATATATAAATATAAAATCCTTTCAATTCCATTGTTTCGCTTGGTTTAGAATACAATACAGTCATTTACACACACGTTCTAATAAGAATGACTATTAATATAAGCTGATATAATAAGAGCCCAAAATTAATTTACCTATATGAGTCGGGTTCCATTGGCCTTGCCCCGAACCCGAGGCCTTTTACCCACCTCCTCCTCCTCCTCCTCTTTCAACTCAAGAATTACAAATTTAAATGAAAAGTTAATTGAGGATTTTAAGAGAAAATCTAAGGGTTTATATATAATTAATATTCGACAAAAACATTTGAAAAACTCCTTTGAGCTCGTATTACAGTGTAAACGTCCCTCGAACTCCGATTATTTTCTTTTTTAAGAAGCAAAATAAAGAGAAATTTAAGTAATTTAGAAACTGGAAGGGTAGCTCAATTATTTAATTGTATTTTCGTGCTGTGATATGTTTTAAAATAAGCTTTTTTTAAACGTCAGTTTGAAAATGACACAACTATAAGCAGATCAGTTTTTGTTAAATTATTTGTCTGTAAAAAGTTTATTTTGAAAGACATCCAGATGAAAATGTTATCAAGTGATTCAGTTAACCGTTCTAGTTTCTAACGATTTCGATTTCTTCTCATTGTTACACTTAAAACGCAGAATAATTAAAATAAGCTCTTCATTAAACATCTTAAGAGTTTTCTAAAAATATAATTTATGCATTTTTCTTTTTTTTTGGAATAGAACTGACAATTGTGAGAACTATTTAAAAATATAGTCACAAAATTCCTTGTTCAATTTTTTTTTTCAAAAAATGAAGGCGGAAGTTGGCCTAAATGGTCAACTCTCAGTCGTTTTGTTCTATGTTTAGTGAGCCATTCTTCTCCGAGAGTGACCCCAACTCAACTAGAAAACAAGTTCAACCTTTTTTTTCTTAAAATGTTCCCGAATTGAACAAGAACAAAACAAAAAATGAAACGGATAAATTTGAAATTATGCAAGTAGAAAGCCTAAGGGGTAATAAGGTGGACTTCACTTCTATGGAAGTGAAGTCTTTTTTTCCGTGTAATTTTATATATATATTTTTTATCATTTTGAACGAGGATAAGGTGAAATAGGTGCAACAAAAACACACACAACACACAAGAGAGCAAAATTGCGTAATGTGGAAAATCCAAGTAATAAATGACGTCAATGTGGCGACCATGCTGTTGGACCATAACCAGGCTGACGTAAGATGAAGTTTAATTTAAGACACTAAGGGGGGGTCGCGGACCAGTCAGTCCACATACAACTGGAGGAGTCTCTCATAAAGAGCTGCCATAAGAGGTCGCCGCACATGACATATACATTGTACACTGTATTCAAAAGAGTGACACTGGCGCCCACAACATGCTTTCGTATCCAAAACCAACAACAAAAAATCCCATTCCATTAGTACCCTCACCCTCACGCTCACCCTCAAGGACTTCTCTTCTTACATTGTTTAAAAAGTTATTTTAGTAAACTTTTTTTTTTTTAAATTGAAAGGGAAAAAAACATTTATCTGAAAAAGAAACATTTGCAATATATACAGGGTGTCCCAAAAAGACATCGCATTTTGTTTGTTTAGAACTTTTTTTTCTTTTGGAATCTTTTTATTTTTCCGAATAAATTAGAAAGTTTGGAAATTTAGTAATGATTCGATATAAACCACGTCAATATGCAAAAATAATGCATACAACTTTACTTAAAAAAAAGTTTTTTCGATTAACGATTTAGTAATTTAAAAATGGCTTCCAAGATCTGAAGATTTTACGGTTCCCAGTTTTTCCCCCCTATGGGTGCTACCTTAAGGAGTGGCAATATGCAAATAAGCCTGATTCTTTGCACCGATTAAAACGCAAATATAATTAAAGAAATCAGGTAAACCCCTACGGTAATGCTTTTTGAAGTTTGTTAAAACAAATCTAAGAAGATTAAACTTTTATTTTCAATTTTTACAATGTATTTTTGTAGTTCTGTTCAAAAATTGTAAACAAACAAAATTGCAATGATGATTAGGACGAGCACTTTTTCGTTCAAATAAGAAACAAATGAAAATGAGCAGAGGTGAGAGAGCTCTAATGTAATATATATATTCAAAGTGGAGCCGGTCGGTGGTCCTATTTCCCTTGGCCTGTCGTTGTTGTTATATCAATGGCTAACATTCTTCAACAAGTGTGCCACAAAGTCGTCGTCGTCGTCGTCATTGGTGATTCCAACAACGTCACCGCATGGTGGACGTCACACTTCGCACTCTTCACAACATAATAATAATAATAATTTTTTTACCTTCATCCGATGTACAACCCCCAGAATCCAATGCGACGAACGCTTCATTGAGTTTAATTCTTAAAAAAATATATATTATAATACGAACAAGTTTATTTTTTAAAAAGTCAGTCAGCCTTATGATTGGTGGTGGCAGTGGCACGCACCTAACCTACGTCCAACCTAATCTAATGTGGTCGTCTCCTTTAAGATCGAACCAAAAAGACACACGTGGGTCCGCGCATTTGCTTTGAAATCCAACAAACCGAACCAACAAGTGAAAAAAGTTCGCCAAAAACTTTCTTTTTTGGGTAACAAATCTTCAATAATTTCGATTTTGAAATTGCCGCCACCGAAACCACCACCTTCGCCACCAAAATCTCATCATCTTCAAAGTAAGTCACGGATTTTTAATATTGCATTATTTTTTTACTTAAGGGACAAGTTAATGAACTGAGCTAATTTTCTAACAGAAGAGAAACTAGAAAGTGTTGTTGGGTAATTTCCATTTTGAGCTACCCTTCTAGTTTCTAAAACCACATTGAAGTTTTACACCTGAAAGACAATTTAAAGCTCAAGAGGCGTTTGCAATTGATTATAACCAACTTAAAAAGCTGAAATAATTCAAAATGAAACAAAAATGAAAACTGTCAAGTGGTAAAGTTTAAAGTAGAAGTTAAATCCAAACTCTCAGACTACAATTAATAATTATTATTTGCGTTTACATTCCTTTCAGTCAATGTAAATACAATTATTTGTATTTCTTTAGAAAAGTAAATTTTCTCAAGTGACCTACATTTTACATTACAAATTCCACAATTCTCCTCCCTCTTCTTCTTCTTCTTCTTCATCATATATAAATATATATTCAATGTTTAAAAATATCAACAAGAAACGATTTGCATATACAACATGTAGGCTACAACAGAACACAATTTGTTGATTCTTTTTTCCTTAGGAAATTCTTCTTCTTCTTTCAGATGTTGAAAAATAAACAATTTTATATGAAATTTCTTATGTTGCAGCCACAATTCAAAGCTGTAAAACTTTCTCAGAATAAAATGGCAATAAAAAGGTGCTTATTAATAATATAATAGCTCAGGTATATTCAGTGTATATACAAACAGGATTAAAAAAACCACTCCCTAAAATCATCAACTACGGATATCAAATTTCCTGTAAATGTTGATGAGTATAAGCTCTGCCTTTGACTAAAAAAATTCCCATTTTGAACTATTTTTTCTTCAGATGACGTCTTATTTAGTAAAACTCATCAACATTCCTGAGATCTGACCTTATTAAAAATGAGACACAATCTGTAGAAATCATTTCTTCTTCCTGCGAAACCTTTTTTTTCTTCTTCTGCCTTACTTCTTTGTTTCCCTCTTCCTATTTCAACTTTTAACACATTTCCATTTATCAATTATTTTATATTATTCGCAAACACGATAATCGATAAATAATCATTTTTTTCTTCAGAAATTGACAGAAGACAATTTAAACAAAAAAATACCTGTTAACAATAATTTGAAAACGGTGTCTGTGCTGAAGTTCACACATGAAAATAACTAAGAAACCCAAAGTCCAACTGAAAAACAATTAAATTATTTCGTTAGTAAAACGAAATTTCACATTTCTTATCAAGACCGGTTCACACAAATGCAACAGGTGGCAACATTTGACCTTCGTGTGCCAACAAGGCTCTAAACGTCAAAGGGAAAATGGCAACATTTGGAGACTACTGTCTCGGGCGGGATATGTTGCTCTAGTGTGGACGGTTGCCACTCACTACTCGTGATGACTATTGACATTCGCCCTTTGATAAACTGTGTTGCTTCCTACGTGGATATTCAAATTGACAGGAACATGGAGCAACTAGTTGCCGAACGCGTTGTGTCAGCGACACGTTTGTTCTATGTGTGAACACAATGTTTCCTCTTGTTGCCACATGTTTTCTATTTAAATTGCATCTGTGTGAACCAGGGTAAACACCGTAAACAGTCATAACAAAAAAAAAACCCCAACCAAAAACGTGCACTAAACATCACTAAATCGTTTCACACAGGTGAAAGTGACACAATTCCCACTTGACATTCCCAACTTATTATTCATCCATAGAATTTGCTTCCAATTTCTTCCAATTCCATTTGATTATAATTCGTACAAAATGATAAACGAGACATAACACCACCATTATGACACAATATAAATATCACCAATCAACGAATTATATTTAAAAAAAAACAAAAAACAATCGACATTCTTACAATTCTAAATTCAACTAACTTATTAAATTCATGGTCATTGAAAATCGATTATTTTCTAATTGAAAACCATTTTACAGTGTATACTGATTTCCAATCCATTAAGTAGAAACGCAATTTGTTAATTATTTATTATAATAATTTATTAAAATTTGGTTACCCTTCAAACAAAAGATAAAAAAGTTGCTAAAACTTTTTACAATAATAATAATAATAACTCAAGGTCCTTCTCCTAATGATTATCGTGGGATGTAATAATAATAAATATAATAAGTGATTAACTCAACAACAAGTTTTAAAAACTATTATGATCAAAGATGATGAAGAAGAAGTTCAGTTCATTTAAGAAAAACACAATATAAAAATAATGTAATTATCAATTCCGGGTAAGTTTTCAAGTTCAACTAGAGGAGAATTTAAATTTAAAACTTCCAAACTCAAGGCTCATCACGACTCCATTTTTAATAAATATTATCATTCTCATCCTTACCTTTTTTATATAATTAATATACTAGAAAAAAGCTCAGATTGATGGTGTAAATTGTGAGATCAAAGGTGACCTTTACCACAACCCATGTGGGTTAATTTATTCTTTGAAAAAAGCGTGATTTTCCTGGTTGTCAACTTTATATGTTCAGGGGTTCCGGTGAAATTTGATGAATTTTCACAAAAATGAGTTAAACGGAGGAAAATTGAAAATTCTAAAATAGCCTACCAAGAAGCCCATCTAAAGATGTGTATACTGGTTAATTTTCACAATTCCCGAGTGTCAGACTTAAGACTTAAGCATTTTTTTTATTAATTGAAAAGAAAACGAATTTTTTTTTACTCATTTCAGGTTATCCTTCACTTTTTTTTTTTTAAAAAAAAACTTATTTTCAGACTTTTCCATGCATGGTAACCAAGGTACTGACAGCTACAAAACACAATTGCAATTAAAATTACTGAGATTTTGAAGGACATGAAATTACATTTGTCTTTTTTATCTTACACCTGTTAGAAACGTAGAAATTAAAGAAAAAGTTGTTTTCTATAAAGAAAACAAAAAAGTTGCAACCAGAAACAACATAGTTTAATCACTTAAAAGGCTACATTCATGTTGACATATTTGAAAAGAAACTTTTTATAGACAAAATTTATTTTGAAAGATATCAACATGAAAATGTGATTGAGCTACCCTTCTAGTTTCTAGAACACTTTCTAAGTTCCTCCTCATTTTGGATCTTGAGATAGAATAATCAAAAGTTCAGAAAGCCCCCCCCCGTCTACACTTTAAAACCACCTTAAAGAAAACGTGTCCGGAAACCATGTTAGCTACATGTACACCCACATTTCTCAAGGAAGCAAGCATCTATTCTACGTAATTGAGCTTTCTTGAGAAAATTAAATTAGATATGGAGACCTACAGGTCCAAATGCAAAGAATGTGAAAAGGCAGACATGTTTCCATAATGGCCTCCTTCTATGAAGCTTTCTATGGCCTCATATTTGAGAAGAAAATGGTAAAATCAAGCAAGCATATCCGGAAATTCTTTTCTTTGAAATAATTATCTATAGATAATTGGACCAAATCACCAAAGATTGTAGACTTGGTCTAAATTGTTTGGTAGGACTCCCCCCCCCTTTCCAGAGCTTTTCTATTCATTTTTTGATGTCATGTCATTTCAATTTGAAATCTCTAAAACTTTTAAAAATGGTTTAGAAAATTAATCTTGTTAGTTAATGTTTACAATAATTTGTAAATTATAAAATGTTTACATTTTTATTTAATTTTTTTTCTTTTGCATGAAATCATGGTAAGTTGTCATTTGGGGCGCCTAGAAAAAAGGCCCTGGTCTGGAGGACCAGTAAACTCTACTATACACATTGGCTATATTATACATTGGCTTTGGATTATTAGACAGCATAAAGAAACAGTTTTTAGTTTCCGATTGCACCCATTATAATTGTCCGTTTCTTTCAAATATTTTAAAATAATTAAAAAAAAAACTCCGCTTTGATCTACTTTCCATTTTCCCCTCTGAAATCTTATTTAAAGTCAGTTAAATTAAAAACAAAAACAATGAAAAATAACGTTAATTTGCTTTTATTAGATTTTGCGTTCAGTTTAAACAGGTATTTTCTTAAGAGAGAAAAAAAAACTCTCGAAAACCGGATAAAATGAATTGAATTAATAAAATTCATGTTATTCATTTTTTTGTCTACTGTATTTAAATAAAGTGAAGAAAAAAAAAGAAAGAATGAAAAAAGGTCATGACCAATTGTGTGGTGGTATTCTTATTTTTACCCCAGGAGTTCCTTCAACTTTTAGGCCAACTTAAAAGAAACAAACCAAATTTAAACCCAACTTTTATAAAACATCACCACCACAACAACAACAACAAAAAACATTGAGCTCAACATTTGCATATTTTATTTTAACATAAAAAAGTCAGGATTTATGTTATTATTGTAATGTCTCTGAAAATAACAACTTGTGTATTAAATGAAGTCGTCATGTGTAAAAGCAAACTTCTTAAATGTTCAATGGTCACGAGTCAGTACATTTATTACACGTTTTACAATTTCATTATGGCTAACAGAGAGTGACCATTATTCTGGGAGAAACTCTTTAAAATCTGTACAAAAATCAATTGTCCAATCTCCCATATCCCAATCCAGGTTTGGACTAACCTATCGGACAATCGGGCATTTCTCCCGATGGGCATGCACAGTTTGAGGGCCGGATTTTCAATTATAGGGCCGATTTCATAGTGAAACGCAATGAAAATTTAAAAATCGCACAAAAAATGTTTTAGCAGTAGAAAACAGCAATAGAGTAAAATCACAGATTTTTGTCGAAATGTAAAAGTTATAAATCTATTAAAATTATTGGCATTTTATTGCCTATTAGGTGAAGAGGACAAAAACAACAAAAAGCCTAGAGGCCCTTGTTGACTCAATCCGGCCCTGTGCCCTTGGGCCGTTATTTTCTCTCAGTCCAGCCTTGTCCCAAACTTTTAAAGTTTGAGAAATTATATTAAAAGTGAAATGCCACACTATTTATACTTTTTAAAGTTATGAATTTGGTATGTTTTTTTTTGGGGGGGGGGAGTACATTTGTAATTTCTATAATATTATGTTAATGTTATGTTATATAGGCTTTTAGGTGTATTCTTTCCCCCCATTGTCTAACTCAATTTCGAAAAAAGGAACTTCCAATGAACTTAAAAAAAAATTGCTGTCATGTGGGGGGAAAAAGGCATTGTTTAAAAAACCTATTTGGATATTCGACATTGTCTTTCAATCTTGTATTTAAATTTGACAAGATGATGGTTACTGACTGACACATTTCAGACATATTATATTATGTTGTAGGTCTACGTAATTTCATAAACGCGACCCTCTCTCTTTTTTTTTTCAATAATGTTCAATTTTTTTTTTTCACTTTCTCTCCTTGAATTTTGGTCCACTTTTGAGATAACAATTCACTTTTTTTCCTATTGTACTTGGCATCGATGATGATGATGATGATGATGACGATGACTCAAGAAAAACAGTTTCAATTTGAGGACACCACAACATCATCAGAATTTTTTTAAAAATCTAAAAAATATACAAATGACTAACTAAGGCCAAAACTTCGATGCAAATAACAATTAAAAAATGTGCAACTGTTTTTTTATAAAAAAGGAAACCCCTCAACCAAAAAAAAAATGCAAATTATGGTTTGTTTTATGCAAATAAACATAGTAATTTAAATTTTGTAGTATTTTTTCTTATTATTTTTGGAAATCTGGTTACTGTGTGTGTTAAGAAGAAATTGAAATTGTGTTTGAAAAAAATGAATATCTCTTTAAAGATATTTACCCTGTTAAGTTATTGAGCTACGTTCCTTCTAGTTTCTAAAACTTTTCAAGTTTCTCTTAATCTTACTCTTCTGAAAGTTGGACTGTCTTTTATAAAACGCTTTCAAAACCAACTTAAACTGATTCTTATTAATGTACGTACATACAGTAGACTGTAATTATTAGGCCTATACTATAAAAGTCACATATTGCAAACTTTATTTATAAAAATGACTGATTCCTTCAAAACTCAAAAGTAGGAAGATACAAAAAACACTTTGCTTTTCTAGTTTCTACTAAAGATGTACTGAAAAAGAATCATCCTTGAAATACAGTTACAATTACGTATTTCAAAGGGGTCCCCGTTAGAATGTTGTGTTGTTGACTAAATGCTGACACGCCCTTAACAAAACTAGAATGGTTGTCTCTTTTTTGTTTGTTCCTTACATACTTTCCATAAGTTGTTTAGCCATTCACGCAACAAAAAGAAAACAGCTTAACTTTCTACCTGGAGGACATTAGCAATTATATTCTCTCTAGACAATTAAATTCTCTAAAAATCTAAAAGGCGTATTTCTACCACACATTTGATAACTTGCTGTGTTTCAATTACACTTACTAGTAGAAAACACAAATTGAACATGTGGTTTTTTTAATATAAAAAAAAAATAGTTCTACTACCTGAATTATTGAAAGTGCTTTTTTTTTCTTCTCTCTTTCTTGTTTCAATTTCGTGAGAATTGGGTTTTTCATTTCAAAATTGGGCAACAAAAGCAAAGGTTAAGCCCATATTAGTAGCACCAACCACCGACCACAATAACCCAAACCACCAACTTCACAGGTGGTAAAAAGATACATTAAAAACGTAAATTGTTACACCCACCGCCGCCACCACCAAAAATGAACACATAAGTTTCTCTTTTTTTAAAATGTACTACAGTTGAACTAATTGCTTTAAGAAATGAGATTATATTGTTTAAACTGAACGTTTTTGTATACATTATTGATTACACGCCTTCTCTATAAGAATGTACTTTTCAAGTTTTTTTGTTATCATTTTGACAAATCTCATGAAATGTAATATTATTTCAAAAGAGGAGTTCTTCAAAAGCGTATATTTCATTTTTTTTTACCACAGAATTTCATTATTCCTTCATCACCACAACAACAACAACAAGGAAATATACAGAAAAAGAGAATCAGAATGGAACCATTTGCATGGTGGCTGTCACTGTTCACAACGATATTCACCTCGTTTCTCATCCAAGAAACAATGTCCACATCGTCGGCTTACTACGAACACAGTCAGTAGTAGTGGACAGTAACTGCAAAATACACGAATGCTTGTAATTTAATTATATTCTTTTTATTTTCCATTACAAAAGGTCATCCATGTAATAGACCCTGCGATGACGGTTCACAGCCAATGGTATGCTACTACAGGTTTAACGTTGAATGGTACTACACCATGAGCAAAGCGTGCTACAAGTGTCCCTTCGTCGCCTCCGACTGCTTTCGTCCAGATTGTGTCGCCAACAACGGAGTCGAGAAAGCCATTCTCGTTGCAAACCGACAGCTCCCGGGTCCTAAAATCGAGGTATTTAAAAAAAAAAAACTTCCATCGAGTCTTTGCAAGATGAACCAATTACATACAATATGTTGACGGTGACAGGTGTGCGAGAACGACACGATTATCGTAGATGTCGAGAATCACGCTGGATCCGAAGCGACCGCCATCCACTGGCACGGTATGCATCACGTTGACACTCCGTACATGGACGGCGTGCCCATGATCACTCAGTGCCCCATCCATCCGCATAATACGTTTCGCTACGAGTTTTCCGCGAATCCGCCCGGAACCCACTTCTGGCACTCGCACGCGGGACTTCAAAGGTCAGACGGATTGCACGGCATGCTCGTCGTTCGACAGTCGCCGAGCGTCGATCCGCACTACAATCTCTACGATTACGACTTTTCCGATCACACGATGATGGTGACGGATTGGCTCTCGGAGCTCTCTTTCGATCGATTCGTAGCCCATCACCATCAAAACGGAACGAACAAACCACAGTCCATCCTAGTAAATGGAAAAGGAAAATTCCAACGATACGTGAATCCTTCGAACAACGAAACCGTTTACACTCCAGTGGAGGTTTTCACTGTGACGCGTGGTTTTCGCTACCGTTTTCGGATGGCCAGCAACGGCATCATGAACTGTCCCATCCAAGTGTCCATCGACAATCACACATTGGTCGTGATTGCGACTGACGGTCAGCCGGTGGAACCCTTGAAACTGGACTCGCTCGTCATCTATGCAGGCGAGCGATTCGATTTCATTGTGAATGCCAACCAGGTGATAGACAACTACTTGATCCGTCTCCGAGGTCTTTTGGATTGCGACGAGCGTTTCTCTAAAGCGTGGCAGGTGGCATGGTTACGATACCAGGGAGCTCCCGTGGAGAATCCACCAGAAGGTCTCTCCTATTCAGACATGAATAGGAGCGGAAAGGTAAACCATGAATAAAACGTCCGAAGTAACACGTTCTCATTCCAATTCCTCCTCCTACTTTTAGCAACTGAACCCGCTAAACTCTGGCACCGTTGGAGACAAACTGAGTGTAGCATCTTTGGTGTCCGTGCTTAAGGACGACGAGTCCTTGAAACAGGAACCGGATGTCAAATACTATTTACCGTACGACTTCACAAAAATCGATAACAAACACTTTCACGACCCACAACACTATCCAGTTCATGCAGTCCAAAGAAACCGACAAATGTTCACTCCACAGATCAATAACATTTCTTTCGTGTTTCCATCTGCACCACTACTGTCGCAACCAGAGGCAACTCCATCGTACATGTTATGCAACCACACTCAACTAAGACAGAATTGCAGCCTAGATTATTGCGAATGCGTTTACACGTTACACATTCCACTCGGAGCAGTGGTCGAACTGGTCATCATAGACAAAGGTAAATGAGAATCATTGACCGCTGCAAAGTCCACAAGGACTCCACAACTTTTTGTCACTTTCTCTTTCTTGAAAGGTTTCGTATTCGACGCGAATCATCCGATCCACATTCACGGAATGTCTTTTCGAGTCGTAGCCATGGAACGCGTTGGAAACAACGTCACATTAGAACAAGTGATGCAACTGGAATCGCAAGGGAAAATCAAAAGGAATCTAAAAAAGGCCGTCGTCAAAGACACAGTCACAGTTCCCGACGGAGGATACACGATAGTTCGATTTGTCGCATCCAATCCAGGTACGAATCTATTCGTTATTATTCGACAAGTGATTACCTTAATTTAAATATTTTGTTTTAAATTAGGTTATTGGATTCTCCACTGTCACATTGAATTCCACATCGAGGTCGGAATGGGTTTGGTTCTAGCCATCGGAGAACAGAAGGATATAAAGAAAACGCCTCCACACTTTCCGAAATGTGGAAACTGGCCTCAAAATGTGAACAGTTCTTCCACAAAGACGAACATCATTTGGTTATTACTCCTCTTTTGTATGACATTTTATCTGAGGCCACAGATACCTATCTAAGAACGACGCAAAGTTCGTTCTTATGGTTTTTTTTAAATGTACAAATTTCTCGTTTATTTTTTGTTTACGATCTCTCAAAGTATTTTTAATATGTTTTTAGCGTATTTGTATTTTTCAGTTTTTTGTTCACTTCATTAGCAAACGGGTCAAGTTGATATTAAACTGTGTCTTCTGTACAAAACGCTTAATTGAGGCACATGACCAACTTGACTCTTGTCACTAAAGTTGTGAAAGAAGGAAGGAAAGGAGACAATGTGTATTATGTAAATAACAAATTGGACCAAACCAAACTCAACCTTTTCCTATTATTAAACCTCTTAAACGACGTTTTGGAAGTCCTCTTGAGCTTTAAAAATATCGACTTCTTAAAAGGATGTTTTCAAACTGACATGAAAAAAACCGAAAAATCCTCTTAAAGGGCCTTGGCACACAAACCACTTTTTAGTGGTGGAGTACGACTGCAAAATATAGTCGGCGTGTCCGGCCGCCTTTCCATTGCAATACACTGTCAACCACAGTCTAGCCACCTGCAACAACATTTTGCAATCGAACTCTCGACCAATCAAAAATGGTTTGTGTGACTAGGGACTAAGTCAGCATTTCTCAATGTGTGGTAAGCAGAACACCGTTGGACCATGGCAATGCGCCAGGCAGTCCACAGATGGGATCAGTGGGAAAAAATGTTTATACATGTACACAACCCTAGTCCTCAAAGTCAACAATTGTCTAATATAATCGCCACTGTGCTCTAATATGAGGGGAACGGATTGTGCACAGTTACTGGCTCAAAGCAACATGCACCAGTGGGAGCACAGTAGGTCTTTTTAAAATAGGTTCATCGACAACTATATAACTAGTGGTCTGTATTTGAGAAAACTTTGAGAAACACTGTACTACCCTTCCAGTATCTAAAACACTTTCAAGTTTCTCTAAATTTTGCTCCCGGGGGAGCACTTTTACAACAAGCTTAAAAAACTCGAAACTTTTTAAAAAACAAACAAACTAGAAAGTAAATAAATTTACTAAACACATGAAGGATTACAGCGTAAAACGATCAGAATCCACTTCTGGTGAAAAATTGGCTGGTTGTGCCATCTTGACAATGCTTAATGCTGCATGTGGACTTTTATGTTCCTCTGCCATAGGCCTATTTGGCTGCTTGCAGATTACTAATTGTAATTGATTCAAATCGTGATTCCTAACTTTGAAAAAAAAAAGTCATGGTCTTTATATAAAAATAAGGGGTCCGTGCAAAAATGATCATGTAACTTTCCCTATCTGTTCTGCAGTCAGTTGCAAAAACAATTAAACAATTATTTGTTCTTTTTTATGTGTTCATTTCTCACAATTTTTGGTCAACCCCGAGGCAAAGACATTTTACCCATTCCTGATAACTTAAAACGTGTAGACCAAGAAAGTGAAGACAAGTTTGCGGAGGACCCAATTATGCGCCATTTTTGAAAACGAAGGGATATAATACAGTAATAATAATAACGTTCAAAAATCACTTTTGATTTACATTTATTTCTTAAGAAACGAGCACCTTAAATAACGTTACGGTTTGCCACGAATCCGATTCCACCATCGTACAAGTGGCTCCCTCTTTTCCCAAACATACTGACGACCCCACTTAGCGTAACATCTAACGCAAAAGACGAGAACAACAGTGATCATAAATCTTAAATGGAAACTGTAATGGAGTCACTTACATGCCAAAGAGAACGCCGCCGAGGTGAGCAGCGTGGTCAAAGAATTTCCAGCCTAAAAGAACACCGAGACCATCGAGTACTAAGATTCCCTTCAGAGCCTGAACCAAGTTTCAATTATGAATAAAAATAAGAGTAAATAAAAACGCCATTCAGTTTCCACAAAGAAAGAGGGAGAGAGAGAGAGAGAAAAAAAAACGATCTTCAAGACGCTGTACCATGTCAGCAGTGAAACTGAACATCGGCAAAAAGACGATGGCCAATTTAGCATTTGGAAATTGGGTACAAAAGAACCCAAGAACGCCCATCAAACAACCTGACTAGGAATAAAAAACAAAGGTCTTCATGTCAACAAGAAGAGGAAAAAACCTGATCGATTGCAAAAAATAAACGACACTTACAGCTCCTAGAGATAGTCCGGGTTTCAGAGCAACAATTTTATTGAAGTAACTTGCAAAAGACGAGAAAACTCCTGAGGATTTACAACGAAATGATCACTTATTAACAACCCATAAAAAACATAGATTTCTTGGAAACTAACTTTACAAATATTTTCCGAAAAAGTAAAAAAAAAAACTGTTTAAGAAATACATTTAAGATGTTTTTCCTGATTGAACTTTGGTTCTTTCAGTGTTCGGGAATGTTTTAGAAACTAGAAAGGTAGCTCCATCACTTCATAATATTTTCCTGTTTCATATCTTTCAAAACAAGCTTTTTATGTCAGTTTGAAAATGACTAACTTTAAGCAGATGATATTTTTTTTTAATTTTTGAAGCCTATAATCAACATGAAAATACTAACAAGTGATTCAGATACCTTTCTAGGCTATTAAAACACTTTCGATTTCTTCTTCTTAAAAAATTCTATTTCAATTTGTTTGCTTTTCGAATGACTTTTAATATGAAATAAGACAAAGATGAAAAGAGAGAACTCTTTTTAGAGCGCTACCTGCACTCAGATACAAAGCCAAGAACTGCTCTTTGCCCAAGACGGAAACAACGGCAGTCGAGAAACTGTAGAGAACATACATATTAACAGCAAAATGCCAAAAAGAAAAGTGACTGAACGTGGAGAGGATCATCGGCCAACAGACGACTTCTAATAGATCACAAAAAAACAAAAAAAAACTCATACTTGACCCTCACTTAACCTTGGAGAGACTTACTTGCGGCCGGATTCGATGTAAAGTATCTAATCATAAAAGTGGATGCGATTGGAATCCTCCAGGCAGAAAACACGAGAGCGTTGAGTGCAATGATTCCGATGGCAACTCGATGTCCTTCACTCATATTTCCCCACCATTCCTTCAACTGAATTCAAAAGATGACTACAGATAAAGATAAATCCCATCCAGCTTCTAATTGCAAACTCAGTACTTGATCCTTGAGAGAAGGAGAGTATCCTCCCGCATTCCATCGATCTCTGACCCAAAGTGAATTACGGTTCCACATGGCCATCGTTCGATTTCGGACGTTCTCATATTGCCAGATAGTCGCACCGACAAAACTACAACAACCAAACTAACAAGACATATTTTTAAAAAAACAAAAATAATATCCTAAATAAGACGCAGAAAGGTGATCAATACTCCGATCGTAAAACAAAGTGGTTTCGCGAGCATCGTATAAATTGTCCTTCTTCCCTCTCCACCTGGAATTCCATTATTCGCGTCATAATCAGGTGTGAGTCTCGTCCTCCTTCGAACTCTCATCCCTCCTCCTCCTCTCGAATCATCTAACGGAAAAAAAACATCTTTTTGTGAGCAGATTCCTAATTGGAGATCGCGTAAAATACGGAATTTCACGTTTTTCTACAAACGTTCCGATTCCGAAAACCAAATTTCGAATTTTAATCAAATATCACCTCTAAAATATCTCTGGAATTGGTTCTTCTGAGTGTTCTGAAGCTTATTATTTCCTTTCAATGTGGCTCCCCATTGAATTTGTTGACAATTAAAATGAGGTTGAAAGAACGGACGGAACGAAATTAACCTACAAAAAAAAAAACATTTTATGAAAACTAATGAAAACATTTTCGAAATAAAAAGTCAACTGCAAATTCACGTCTTTACCTTAAATTATTCACCAGCATTATAAGAATTGTACAAAAATAACTTTTAAATAAACAACATTTAAAAAAATCATATTTAAAAAAAAAATCACACAGAACTAATGGGCGCCGCCATCTTGATTAGCAATCGAGCTGTGAAAAATGAAGCTAATAAACGTCACTTCCGTTTCTTGTCGGCTCTATAATCCCCATCCAATAAGGTATACTGTCCATTCTGTGCCGACGCCTTGGTAGCGCAATGGGAAGATCTCCGATTGCGGTATAATGTTATTGGGGGTCCCGGGTTCGAATCCTGGCTAGGGCATGGATCTTTGTGTTGTCCTGGTTTGACTTGGCTTTGAAATTTGACTTGTGTTTGAAAAAAATGCCTTTGTATTGATTTGACTTCTGTTTGAAATTGTCTTAGTATTGAATTTGTCTTGTATGTCCCTTTCATAAACAAACAAACAACTGTCCATTCCGTTATTCATCGACTAACCAACCAGGGTGACGTCACAGCTATGAAAATATATAAAAGTGACGTCAATAAAGTTGGATATATTGATTATCAGACGAGAATGAACATAGATGACTTTTGAACTACTGTAGTACTTATTCTGTCCTTCTTCTAAACTAAGAGAAACTGTAAGAATATTTTAGAAAGGACAAAAGGGATAGCTAAACCACATAATATTATGGGTATTTTCATCTTGATATCTTTCAAAATGAACTTTTTATCGACAAAATCTTAAAAAATCGTCTGCAAGGATTGAAGTCGAGAAATGCAGCAAAACGCGGACGAAAAGTAAAATTTCTTGTGATTACCAGATTGAGATCTCCCCCCCCCCCCCCCCCCCCCCCCTTCATATCAAGCTGTTTTACTTTATAAATTATGTTGTTACTGAATTTTCAGATTTTTATTCTATTCTGGGTGTCCAATAAAACGGCTGATAAACATTAAGACGGCTTGCCATGCATACACTCTGCTGGGAATCTTGGTGAATCTCATACATGATTTTCTTCTATGTCAACCCCCTTTTTCCTTTTCTCATTCATGTCGTGTTTGTCGTCGTCTAGACGAGACGTCACATCCGTTTCCTTATTACAGATGGCGCCACCATACTTGTTTCGTAGAAAAGACGAAATGTGAGATCCTCCTCCTTCTGGAAATGGAATAAAGTAATTTTCTCCACTTTCCTCCGCCTCCAGGTTCCTCCTGTTGTTGTTTTTCTTCTTCTTCCCTAGATGATTTCAAGTGAAGAGGAAAGGGAAAAAGACGAAGAAGAAAAAGTGAAGAAACATCGTCTTTGTTTTTTTGTTGTTGTAACTGTTTTCTAAGTTGAAAGAATAATAATTAATAATAATAATGATATGGCGTTCAGATTGTTTCTAAGTTGGTCTCCTTCGTTATTTCTAGTGGAATTCCTTCCTTCGTTATCGCCGTCTTTTGGATGTTAACCGAAGAGGAAAGAATAAGAGAGAAAAAGGGAGGCCTTTTTATATACAAACATCATATTGTTTTTCTTGTGTGTTCGTGGTTTGGTTTTTTTTTTTTTTAAATGATGAGGGAGTTTAAAGTGGTTGTTTTGGGTTCGGGTGGAGTTGGTAAAAGTGCCTTAACGGTGCAGTTCGTTTCGGGAACGTTCATGGAAAAATACGATCCAACGATCGAGGATTTCTATCGTAAGGAAATCGAAGTGGATTCGGCTCCTTGCGTTCTAGAGATACTGGATACGGCTGGAACGGAACAGTTCGCTTCGATGCGAGATCTTTACATAAAGAACGGACAGGGTTTCGTTGTCGTCTACAGTTTAACGAATCATCAGACATTTCAGGACATTCGAACGATGAAAGAACAAATCGTTAGAGTGAAAGGAGTAGACAGGGTTCCGATTCTACTGGTGGCCAATAAAGTGGACCTGGAACATCAAAGAGAAGTTCCAACCGTTGACGGAGTCGGTTTATCTCAAATGTGGGGATGTCCCTTCGTTGAAGCCTCAGCAAAAAACAAGTGTAACGTTAACGAAGTGTTTGCGGAAATCGTTAGAGAGATGAACTACAATCCGGCTAAGGACAAGAAAAACTACTGTTGCTGTTCGCTTCTATAACAACGACGACACTTTTATTTTTCTATTCGCCTTCTTTTTCTTCTTCTTCTTATCATTTTTTTTAGAAAGACAAAAAGAGAGAAAAACGAAAACTTAACGAAACAACGAAAAGGATTCGAAAATTGGGTAACGAAGAAAATTTATTAAGAAAAAAAAAAACTTGCTTCTTATCCTCCCTTTTACTAAGAAAAATGAGACTTACCTTCGCTTCCGGTTTGAAAGAAACTATGCCGGAAGTGACGTCATTCCTCCCCTCTCAACAATTATGCCTTATTGTAATCAAGAAGCGCGGGTTAAAGGCTAGAGTTCTTCTAGAATTAAAATACAGCTGAATTAGAGTTGTAGGTTAACTCTAGCCTCTAACCACCATCTTCTTTGCTTATAAAAAGCAATTCTTTTTGTCATAACATTCACGTTTATGTCATTTTTTTGTAATAGTGAACCGGTTAGAGGCTAGAGTTCTTTTAGAACTAAAATACAGTTGCATTGTGCAGTTCTAGGTTGTCTATCCTCTAACCAGCCTCTTAATTCATCCTTTTGCCTTAGCAATCACCGGTTAGAGGCTAGATTTGTTATTTAACTGCTAGTATATTATAATCAAGCCTCTAACCGGGTTCTTTCTCATTGGGGGAAAATACACAATTGCGCGTATAATCTTCACCTAATTTCATTTTTTTTTTTCAAAACTAACTTTCATCATGTTTTTTTTTTTTCCTTCGTGATTATCACCGTGACACAATGTGACACACAATAATTAGAAAGAAGAAAATGAGATAAAAATTCAAACTTATTAAAGTTTATTTGAAGTTCATTAAACAGAGAGAAATGACGTCATCATCATCGGTCGTCTCAAGAAATTGAGACACAAAATGGAATATTCCATTTTTGTAGTCGCGAATAGAGGGAGGAAAGGAAGGAAGGAGAGAGGGAGGGAGGGAAAAAGTGAAATATTGTTTCAACATTTCACAAATGATGTAAATTTAGCAATTTTTTTTTCTGTTATTTTTCCGGTTGTTTATTGAACTTATTTTTTCTTGACTGTGATGATGCTGATGATGATGGCCTAAATTCAAGAAGTAAAAAAGGAATTTGAACTTTCAACTCTTGCACCCTCTAAACAGGGTTTCAACATAGAAGAAAAAACTGCTTTAATGAACTCACCTTTGAACACATATTTTTATGTGTTTTGAAACCCTGTTTAGAGAGTTCAAGTTTATTTGCTTCTTGAATGAACACACGAATAAATGATTATAAAAAGACACTTTTATCAAAGGAAATTCGATGTGAAAACGACATTTCGCCCCCAATTTGTTGTTGTAATCTTCACAATTTTTTTTATCATTATTTAAAAAAAATCGAAATAATAAATTTTGAAATATTTTTTGAGGTTTTTTTCCCCTCTTTAATTTTAGTTGCTTGATTATGGAACTCTTGATTATTCTATCTTTCAAAAGATGAAAATTAAGAGAAACTAGCAAGTTTTTTTTAGAAAACTAGAATTGTACTTCAATCACTTTAATCGTGTTTTGATTATTGATATATTTCAAAATAAACTTTGTATAGACAAAGATTTAAACATAAATCTGCTTGAAAGTTGGATAATCTTAAAACTCAGATAAAATGCTTATTTTGATATCAATATAAAAAATAGTTTTAAGTGGTTGAGGGCGGCTACCCTTCTAGTTTCTAAAAAAAACATTCATGATTTCTCTTCATTTTGTACTTGAAATTGAGTTTCATAAAATGAAAGTAAGGTTCAAATTCGAGAAGAGTGCTCATGAGCACTTGAAACTTAAAATTGAACCCTCTAAACAAGGTTCCAAAATAAGACAGGAAAAATAATCTTGTTCCTCTCTCAATAGAAAAAAAGGCTTCAACGTTTCTTCTTGAATTTGATCCTTGAAATTTAAAAAAAAGTGGGCCATTTGTGAACTGAATAATAATAATTCCTAGGTTTGAGAGGAGGGTTTGAATGGGACGAACTTTAATAATAAATAAACACACATGTGTGTCCTATATTTTAATTTCTACGGTTGAAATAACAAAAGATTGACTAATTAAGAAAGACACAGGTGTCTAGAGAGAGAGAGAGAGAGAGAGAGAGAGAGAGCGTTTTTCAACACCCAAGGTTATTTAATTTCAATTACTATTCATCTAGATCAGAAAGAATAATTTTAATAATGTGTGTGTCTACCTTGTGTGAAAGAGAGGATTAGACACTTCCGGTTTGGAGAAACTAACATAGAATAGGGCGAAGTTAACAATGATGTCATCCATAGGTTTCAATACACAAAGTGTGTTCCACGCAACAAAAACACGGGCATCTGTAGACAGCGTCAGAATTTCTTTGGCTCCCACCCCCTTTTATGAGCATCATCAATTTCGAATTGGTTTGTTACTGGGTCTGATGTCATATCCCCCGCCCGTTTCAATTTTTAATTGGTTGATATTTAGTCTGACGCTCATAAAAGGGCGGAGCCAAAGAAAGTCTGAAGCTGTCTACAGATGCCCGTGTGTACACCGACCACCGGAGACAAGTCTGTCTGGGCTCCCAGATTGTGCTTGGACCTCCTGACTCGTTGCAACAAGTCTGCTTGCTGTGCCCTGTGAACTAACGACTCGACTGTGTCACTTGTTGTTGTCCCGTGCAAGTTAGTTGCTAGCCACGAAGATAACGACGCAAAAGTTCGTCGACAATTTGTCGACAGACACAGACGCCTTACCCCTTTTTTTTTGGGGGGGGGGTTTCTATTTACATTTCAAAAGAAAAAAAACCTATTCTCAATTTCTGATTACAAAAACATTCTTTTTTGTTCAACTTTTTCGTGTTTGGGTCATTTGCCTTTTTTTTCCTTTTATTTACAAAAAAAAGTTGGGGGGGGGGAGAGGAGAAAGGTCAAAGGCCTCTCTATTTCAACCAAAATTGAATTGAATGATTTTCAGTTATAATTTATATATTTCAGTTCCTACAATTTCATTTTTATTTCTGTCTATTCCCACCCCCCCCCCCCCTTCTTCCTCCTCGTATTCAAAAACGTTCCTTAAAAATAAAGTTCAGGTTTAAATTATGACGTAAGTCAAAACTTTCTATAGTCAAGTCAGTCTATGGAGAGTTTATCTTTAATTGAAAAATATAAGTCAGTTTCAAACTGATATAAAAAGTTTATTTTGAAAGATATCAAAAACATATGAAAATAGTCTCTTAAGTGATATCGAGCTAGTCTTTCTAGTTTATAACACACTTTCTAATTTCTCTTTCCCCCCCCCCCCCCCCCCCCCCGTTTAATTTAAATAAAAAATTGATTTTTATCAAAATCTTAAGATTTGCGTCTCAAATATAAATGTTTAGTCATTTTTATTTAATAATGGGGTTTCGGAGGAGAGAAAAAAATAATTTAAACAGCTGTGTAATTCCCACGTATTTGTCTATGATAACTTGAAAATTAAGAGAAATTTAGGGATGAAAATGTCTCGCCCTCTTCCCCCCCCCCCCACCCTACACACATGTGTATTTTTTTTTGAAAAACAAATTCAAAATGAATCACCAACCAGTTGTTTTTTGTTATAGACTTATAATAATATAGAAGAACCACCCACCACCTTAGAATTTGAAAAAGTGGCCACAAAAAATGTCTCTTTTTCACTTTTCTTTAAAATCTAATAAAGTACAAGTTCAAATACACAAATCATTGAACTTTAATCAAAACATGATTGCCTTTAATAATTAATTAATTAATGATCTGATGATACTAAAAATGTCATATAGTGGGGAATTTAGTTAATATTATAATTAAGAGGGAAAGGGGGGGGGGGGGAGGGAGGGGAAGATCCCTATCTTAATAAGTCAAAACAGATGATGAATGTCCACTTGTGTCCACCAACACATGGACAGAGCTAACTCACAGGTGGTCCAAGAAATTCTCGGAAAACTGTTAAGAGAAACATAAAGTAACCACTTCCTGTCATTACTTGACCACTGGTGGTGGTCACCATTGCAATAATAATAATTGACCTTTTCATTTGATTTCCTGTCTATGAGATCATCGTCAGAATAATTCTCATAATTTTGATTAAAATCGTTGATTTTGTGTTTTGGTAACAACAACAATATTTTATTCGTTATATTTTCCCAATTCTTCTTCTTCCATTTTCCTTACAAATTACAGCTTGTTCAAACGTTTCTTTGAGAAAGAAATAACCTGAAAAAAAGGTGACCAAAAACAGAAAAAAGTGTCTTTTCGCACAACAAAGTCATATTTTCATTCTCTTTTCCAGACACTTTTTTAATTTCTGTGTCAAATTAAGCTGGTTTTTAAAATGTAACCACGCCTCCCCCCGACCCCCTTTTTTTTCTTCTTCTCTGAACTCTGATTATTCTGTCTTTTTCAATTAAATGAAGACAAATTTCGAAATGGTTTCGAAACTAGATGGAGGTTAAAAGGGCATTTTCATATTGATGATTTTTTTTTTCCAAAATAAAACCTTTTGTGTCAATTTTGAACAGGACACAACTTTAAGCAGACGATATTTTTGTAATTTATGAATATTAAAAAAAAGTTTATTTTGAAAGATATCAAACATGAAAATGTCCTTTTAAGTGACGCTCTTTCTAGTTTCCTTTTAATTTTACAGAATTATAATTTATAAACCAGGAGTTTCAAAATCAGCTCAGTTTCATAAAACCAACGATGAGAAAATTCAACTTGTTTCTGTTCCTATTAATTAACGCCTGAAATAAAGCCCCCTTTTTTCATTTTGAGAGGTTTTTCTTAAAATGGCGAACAAAAGAGAAACAAAGGAATTTTTATTTTGTATTGTTCTTTTTTTAATATTTCACTTTACAAAGAAACGACGACGACGACCTTCCTATAAATTATTATGAAATTGAATCCCTATTTCTCCCTCCTCCCACCACCTTTTCATTATTTATCATTTTTTATTTTATATTATCGTTTAAGTTGTGGTTTTTAAAAATGTTTTAATGAATCACTTTTCAAAAATGAAACTTATAATTAAAATATTTAATGTAACTGACAAAACAGAAAAGAATGGGATTTTTCAATTTGCATTTTTTTTTTCATTCTTCATTTATAATAATATTAAATGAAAACAAGGAAACAATCGATCGATTGAACGAACACAACAACAACACAGGCAGAATGAATGTATAGCCGCAAATAAGAATGAAATATGGGTCACTTGAGACGGACCACTGACCATCACAATAGAGGGGGAGGGAGGGAAGTGGGTCGGTCGGACTCACTTTTTACATTTTTAGGAAAAGTGGAAATTTAGCTACAATTTAATTTTCATATTAAGTTGGTTTATATGGACCTCAGAGGAGCTGATCCTTTAGAACTCTTGATTATTCAAAATTAAGAAAAAAGTATTTTAGAAACTAGAAAGGTGGTTGGGTAGCTCAATATATTTTCAAAATTGAGAAAAATGTCCTTTTAAAGTCCTCATAATAAAAAGCTTATTTTAAAAAAAATCCCATATACCACCATCACGAAAATAGCCTCTTACCCTTCTAGTTTCTAGAACACATTCAAGCTTCTCTTTCATTTCGTACTTTAAAGACAGAACAAGGAAGAGTTTGAGATGCATTTACACACTTTTGAATACACGGAGGATAATTTAATTTTTGTCTAATAAAACGGTTTATTTTGAAATAAAATTGATTGAGCAGCTACCCGTTCTAGTTTCTAACAAACTTTCAATTTCCGCGTTTGAAAGTAGAATTAATCAAAATCAAGCTGTTTATTTTTCAAAATTCTGTCTATAAAAACTTCATTAAAAAAATATTGAAGAAATAAAATTATTTTCAGCATAATTATGAAGCTATTCTAGTTTTTAAGACATTTTCTTTAAAATATTGCGCACCTAAAATGAAGAGTTGTATTTTCAAATGTAAATTAGGTGAATTCCTAGTTGATTTCTTGTTAAAAATGTGGTCACCGGAAGTGGTTAGAATTTTTAAGTAACCTTAAAAAAATGAAGGAAAGGCAACCGACAACATCTCCCCCCCCCCCCTTGTTTTTTGTAATAATAACAATCAAAATGTGTTGTTCTGTTTGATTGTGTGACATTCCTCCTTTTAGCTTAGATTTTCTGAATATTTTTTCTTTCTAAACAATTGTGTAAATCATTCATAATATCAGCCTGACTATTCAACTTCCATCATGTCTCAGTAGTAATAACACTGTGTTTCTACTGCAAAAAGCAGTGTTAATTCTGTTTATTACCAACACACACATCATCTTCTCATATTTCTATGTCATAGCTAGTCATGGCCAATAGATGGCACCACCCCTACTTAGAGCCAAACAAGAATCTGACAAAAGAAATTTCTAAAATGCAAAGCAACGCCAAAAGTGAGCGAAGAATTCGTCTGCTTTTTAAGGCTCAGAAGGAAGACATCGTGCTTTAAATTGTCATCCATTTTTATCTTGCTCATTGAATCGTAATGTAACTGAATCTCTGAAGTACAGTCTGCGCCCTCTATTGGCCACACTCAGCTATGGCACGAATAGGAAAAGCTCTCAGTTGAGTTACCTCCTCTGTATATATAGCCATCTTGATTTAGGTAAAGTGGACATGTTTGTTTGGTCACGTGACGGAATTGTATTCAAAATGAGGTACAAGATGTGTTTTTCAGGTCTACTCCTCATGTAATCAGCAGCTGTCACTTGACCAAACGAACATGGCCGCTTTACCTAACCTGTTATATAAAGTGAGATTTGGAGCTAAAATTCCTTCACAGTTAACCTCACAAAAATATTAATAATAAAATAAATAGTACGTGGCACCGTGCACATCCCTGACAATGTCATCTCGTGACAAGAAAAGTGCATTCATTTATAGAGAAACAATCATTGTTCTAAGTCTCCACATGCCTCCTTTTATCTAACCTCAAATATCAATGGTAGCTTTCCCGTTACTAAATGCCGTTGTCAGGTATGTGAACGGTGACTATATTGCCTTCTTGTAAAAAAAAATTCATTGAAGAAGAGAACCTTGAAGAGAGGCTTTACAATCAAAGCTCACTCACCAGCGAATATTTTTCTTCCTCAAAATAAAGAGTTGAGCTACCTCTATGTATTGCCTCAGACATTTTTGAGCAGAACTAAAACTGGGGGTGGAGATTCGTGGTAAGGAGGGGGGGGGGATTTTTCCCCCTATATTCCCCCCACCCCCCTATATTCCCCCACCCCCATATATAATATTTTGTAGCAATTATTTCTTTTGGTTGTGATATAAAAAGAAAATGTAGGAAGGGGGGGGGGGAGAGTCTCATCAAAAATTGAATGAAACTTCAAGCAATTGATCAATATAGAACCCAGTTTCCATTGTGATCAATTGATCATGTTTAGAACATTAATTTATAAAAAATGGGAATAACCACTTCTCCTCCTCCTTCTCCTTAAGAGGTTCAAATTCAAGAATCAAAACAATTGTACTTCAACTTTGAATCCTCAGAATCTGGGTTCCAATATAGGAAGAAGAAAAACCTCTTGTTTTATTAAGTTACTTTTGAAAAGACGTTTTCTGTATTGAAACCCTGCTCAGAGAGAGTTCAAGTGCGAAGTTTCCTTCATGAATTTGGGCCCTAGTTTAATATATATGTATATTGATGTACCCTGAACACAATAAATAATTCCACCCACGCAGACAAACACACTGAAAGGCTCCGTACTTAACCCTCCACCCCCTAAGTGGCCCTTCAAGACAAGGGGGGGAGGGAGTAAGGGAGAGAGTGACATCCACCATTAAAAGGTGTAAAACCATAATAAATTCCTACAGCAAAGGAACACCTATTTCAAGGCATACCCTGTGTGTATTATTCAACTTTTTTTACACAATATGTGTGTGTTGTGTACACCTGCAATTAAGACTGAAAAAAATTGAGGAGGAAGGGGGGGGGGGTTCCTTTCTTCCTCTCAGGTCACACAGTGTTCAACAAATACCCTCTTCCCAGGTTCCCTTTAGGAAAATCTCAACAATAGAAGAAACCTCCTCCCCATCCCCCTTTCATCAAAGTTCACAAAACGTGTTCTCACATTTTTCTGTTCAGTAAAATATGCAAATTTGAAGGTGGAATCACCTGTATGAGAAAAATTATTCATGGTTTTTTTTATTAAATTTATTTACAGTTTGCACCTTTTGTGAGATAATAACAATTTTTGTTATCTGATATCTTTAAGGACAACACCCTAGACACCTATTTATTTATGTTACATTTTGACACTTGATTTCAGTCACAAGTTCATCATAACTATTTGAGTCTCTCTCTCTCTCTTTCATTTTAAGAATTTAAATTAGATGATTTTGACACAAAAATCGTCTCAATGAGAAGAGAGATGTCCCTAAACGGGACGACGTCAACGGCTGGAGGTAGAGGCTAGAAACGGAATGGAGCGCAAAGAATGAATTTAAATTGAAATCATTCGCCGCTCCATTTGTAACTTCTTTTTTTTTGCGCTCCCTCCATTCCGCTTCTGTAATCTGCCACAATTGCATAATTATGCTTTTTGCTGTTTAACTGCTCATTTGTTTATACGTTTACGACAATGCTAGCCTCCACCTCCAACCCATTTAGAATTAATTGTCCGAAATTAAAATCGTCCCAATTTGATACAGGCCCGTGTAGGCTGGCGTCCACTTAAAACAACCCCCTCCCTCACACTTTGAATATAAGAATGTAGTTTGGATTTCCATTTGAGCCCGTATTCTCAGTGCCTTCTTCTGTCGCTCACCAAAAGCACTAGGCATCCATCCTTTCACTTAAAAATCACACCCGCCATCTGGTAGGAAAGGGGTTGGGGGGGGGGAGGAGGGTACGGTGGCCGAGAGGTACCTCTCCGCCACTGTAGGACGGGAAGAGAATTCTCATTCATAATAAGCACACTTCAACAGGTATTTTTTTTTTTGCAACTCTTTTTAGAAAGGTTTAAGATGAAGTTCAAGTGTCAAGTTGTCTTCTTGAGCTACAGCTTCACAATCAATAACAATTGCTGCGTTTACAGTTGGCATTCCACGTTCACCTTTCTTATCAGCGAACAATATCTTAAATACAAATCTGAGAGGACTTGCGATTGCCCAAATAAATGTCTTACTATAAACGCGGCATATAACTGTTTCGATCAATGAATTAAGAAGAGAAAAAGGGGATTTATTTTAACACCGATTTCCACTTAAAAATGGCTGTCTTTGTATCATGTTTAACATAAGTAAGGTGTGTGTGTGTGTTGTGCTTCTGATTGTGGCGACCTCTGAGTCATAAAGATCATTGTCATTGTCGTTAAATTTCAATGAATAAATTTGTAAAAAAAAACTCTTTTTGACAGCATAAAATGCTACAAATGGCCGCCCACACATATTTAACTTTAGGGGTGGGTCCTCCATTTCTCCCCCTCCATGTGTGACCCACTCACTCACTCCAAATATGGCCCACCAACACAAATGCAACATATCCAGCCATGATGAGATCTTTAAAGAAAATGATCCGAGCAAATGTATTCAACCAAACTTGCCATTTAAAAATATGCCATGGTTCTATTAAATGTTGTTTAAAGTCCTCATTTTGTGTGTTCAGTGTGAACCTGTGACCTAGCCCCCCCCCCCCCTTTCTTTATTTTGTCTAATTCCTTCCCTCCCCCTCCCCCTTTATCAATTATCAAGTTTGTTCCATTTTTTCCATTTGATAACACACAAAACTTAGCCTAATTTATAATATTACACATTTAGAAAACAACAACATTCATGCTTCAAAATGGGGTTGTTCAAGAAAGACAACTAACTTAAGGTGGTTTTAAAGGTGTAAACGCCTCTCTCCAACTTTGGAGTAGTTTCAGGTCCAAAATGAAGACAGTTAAAAGTGCTTTCCACAAACGACTTCAGGACGAAAGAGAACTTTCGCAAAAAGTAATCATTTTCATTCAGTTACATTTAGGGGAGGAACGGAGTGAGGCTCAGGGTTTTTGTCCCATCATTAGCATACATTATCATTCTCCCTCTTCCCCCTCCTCCTCCTCCAGCCTCCCATCAACTTGTTGAAAAATCCTTCCACACTCTTGTTGCGTGTCAATTGGCCACCATAACCACCACCAGGGGGGTGGGGTGGGGGAAAACACAATATTCTTCTTCTTCCTTCTTCACTTTTGCCTTGAACTCCCTGAAAAGTCCTCATCCAGACATCCTCCAAGACGCTCAGTGTCAAAAGTTTTCATCCAGACAAACATCTTTAAAAAAACTTTCCCAGTTGTTCTATAGATGCTAAAATGGGGCCAGTGACTCCCACGCATTTTTTTATATCTACTTATGATGGTGATGAGGAGGAGGAGGCCCAATAGCTAATTATAGAAACTGTTTACGTCTTGAGACCCTCGAAAACGAACCAAAAACAAACATGGACAAGCTGCTCTGCTGCTTTTTTTTTAAATAAAGATCGGATCCGAATTCGAAGCAGCTGACTTCTTTTATATTCATTGGATTCAGTTCTGAATAGACTTTTTCCGGCTTGTCTGGTCTGTCCTTTGGTTTTCTTTTAAAATCTTAAGTGGCCTATTTTTTTTCTTCTCTTAACTAATTTCTTGTGGCCCGGATTTTTATGCAATTTTCATTCATTCAATTTTCAAGCAACTGTTTCTCAATCTGTGATTTCCAGGGCCAGTTGTGAATCCTTAAAGCAACCATTTCGATTAGAAAAATCATAATTAATTAGTGTTGTAAATTTTAAAAAACGTGTTTAAAAAAAAACGGTGAGAAAAGAAAAATTGATCAGTTTTAAGTGCGTGACCCTGAAATTACTGAATGATTCAGTTAGAAATCTACATTAAAAAGTGTTCGTTTTTTTTTTATAAAATCGTGTTTTAAAAAAAAAGCCTTTCTTTAGGTATGTTGGTGGTGAATCCTAATTCCTGATTGTTTCAGTTCTACGATAGGGAAAAATACAAAGTTTACATTAAGCAGTGAAATGCAAATTAATGAATTAAGAATATAAATTATGCGAGATTCGTGAATTAATTATCTTCACTATATGATAGGAAATCTGAACAAACATTTTTTAAATTTTATTTTAAAAAGTGTTTCACACTTAATAAACTTTGATAACTTAAAAAAAAAACATGATAGTAAAACCAACACTTTCATTTTCAACACTAATTAATTGTTGATCGATCAAAGCAGGATTAACAATTCTGATTAAGATCAACCATTGGCCACAAATTTAGAAACATTTGCTTGATATTGCATAAAAATCCGAGGCCCCCCGGGGCCCAGCCAATCGCTCATTTTACCATCAAAGCAAAGGCATTGTTCCCAGCCAAGGATTGACGAGCCAGAATTCACCGTCTGTATCCAGCTTTGTATAGACAATGTTTTCTAAAGCTTGGGTTTCCTAAGATAACGGTAACTTAAAATGGCCGCCATGATATGGCGGGAATCTATGGAAACGGTTTTTGTGACGTCATTACCATATTTACCTTAAAGAGAAGTACCCCAATGACCCCCTCAATTTAGTGGCAAATGTTGTCACCCATCATTTCCATAATTCCCTAATCAAATACATGTGTTCCCTATTTATATTAAAACTCAGTACAATGAAAACATCAACTCGAGAGCCACGTGACGCAGGTGGGATATAATTCCAATATTAAATCCGTAGTACTTTGAAATAAATAGGAAATAAGTGTATTTGAATAGTGAATTAAAAGTAACGCCAGGTGACAACACGGGCAAAATGCTTAAATATCGATATATCGATATTTTTCGAGTAGAGGAGTATACTTTTTATTACTTTAGTTCCAACTCATGTTGTTTGGTGGCGCATCTATCTGAAATTGCAAGTTTCTACCAAATACGGATTCATTTTGAAGTTGTTTTTTTTAATTAAGAAGGTATTTTTAAACAAAATAAACATCATTTTTATAATCAAAAGTTCTCTTCATAATTTTAAGTAGAAATTTCTAGAGGTCTCTTTAAGTCCCTGATTTTCATAAAATATTTGTTAAAAAAACGGATGGACTTAACATGAGGGGGAAAGGGGGGGGGGTGGTATGGGTCATCTGCATTTTAAAAATAAAACCCTTTATTGCGAAAAACAAACTGGATTCTCCAAATTATTCATTTGTTTTACTAGATGTGTTAATGATACAGTGTAGGCCCTACTTAACTGTATGAAGAAGAAGAAGGCGGCGGCGGCGGCGACCACAGACAGCAGTCAGTCGGGTGTTTTTTGGTTGCTCTTTTTTCAAATATTAATGTTGTATCTTACAATAGGCCCGCAATTTAAATAAAAACACCTCCATTTTCATGTTTTCCAGAGAATGTGGTTTTGTAGGGAAAGTGGACTAAAAGGGGGATTAAACGGGGGGATGGGGGGAACCTACACAAAATTGATTAGATCATCTCATCAAAACATTTTAACCCAGATTTATTTAAAAAGAAGTGAGGACTAGAAACACCTGATTTAATTAAACCCCAACAAAACCCATGATGATTTATTTTTTTAAACATCGGTTACTAAAATTGTAAATAATAAGCAATGAATTTCAATTTGTTTATCGCGTCGTTTCCAATGTAAATTTGTAACAAGTGGAAGTCATTTTACAGGGTGTAACCTTGCTCTTTTTTGAAATTATGTTTTCAAAAACTGTTTGCAAGATGAATTAAGTTTTTAACATATTGTGTAAAATGTGCAATAATAGGGTGGAAATAATTTAAATTTTATGTTTTTTTTTAAATTTAAATTGGCAATTATTTTTTTAATAACCATTAATGGAACAGTGAAACCCGTTTAACACGAAAATTCGGATAATACAAAATACACTTTCGGTACTATATAACAATGCATAATAATAGCCACCCTGTGTACATTATTGCATTCTATATATATATATATATTATATAAATATATATATATATTTTATATAAATACAGGGTGAGTTCAAAAGCACTGCAACCTATAAATAATATATAATATATAATTATAATTCACTAATATTTCAATAAAACTATTAGTTACTGAAATATTAACAGTCAGTACACACCCTGTACGTGTTGGAATTGATGTAGGTCTCCCTCCCCCTTTCAACTCCCCCCCCCCCCCAAAAAGTTAAAACCCCTCAACTTATTTTTATTAAATAAGAAATAATAATGTCATTGTTATGACGGATAAACTCATTGTTATATTTGTAAACAGTAGCGCATTCTACACGAAATAATGTCGATTGTGTTTTCCATTTTTCTATTATTTATGTGACACACCCTCTCCTCCCCTTTTTAACCTCCCTCTTTCCTATAATAAAAATTCTACTATTCTTCTATTATTATTATTTATTATTATTTATTATTATAATAATAATAATTGTGTGTGTGTGTATTGAAGCGTCCATTATTAAATACCTGAGTTAACTAATCTCTTCTTATAGAAAAATGACAAAATTAGTTTTTACCTTCATTAGGTCAAACCGTTTTTTCAAGAGAAAAAATGTCTACGGCTCAAAACCGATACAATATTGAGCTGTTAATTGAGCTGTAAAAATAATTATAATCAGCGGATATTAATGTTTAACTAAAACTTTAGTTTGAGTCACCTTTGAAACAAAAAAACATAACCGATATTTAACAATTGGGGGGTTTTTTGTTGCCTCTGTGTCGCGGTGGAGACCTCCTCCTCAAAAGTTATTTTTTAATATAAATATATCCTTAATTATCTTTTTAATATATATTAATTGTCTAATTAATTTTCATTTTTATTTATAGATCTTGACCATCACACATCTACTAATGAAGGAAAGAGGGAATTCTCAGATTGTGTGGGTTACATAAAAGAATCCTGCAAATGACCGATGACAGAAGGACAATATATACTTTCGTTTGTTGTACAGAAAGAGAGAGAAAAAAATAAGTTCCTTTTTTTGAGTTTTGCAATTTTTTTTTTGTGGATGGATATTCAGTGATTTCCGTTGGATTCATGAATTTCATTTTCATCAAAATAAAAAAGAAGACATTTTTGTTTTTGAAAAATTCTTATTTCCACGGTGGGAAAATTTGTGATGACGTCACCTACTAATCCCTTCGTTAAAATCCTGCGGAAGTGGATTTAAGGAGAGAACACACCTTGAAATCCATTAACCCCGTTGTTAAGTCGAAGTTTTAATTCGACTTCGATTTTAATTAAAAAAAATTACAGATTTTTTTTTCTACAAAAAGTGTCTATGACGTTTGATAAATCATTTAATAAAAATATTATTAATTATATATATAGAGAGATATGCAGAGAATGAATGAATGAGTGAGAAATGAAGGGGAATGTTTTTATTATGCAACAAAAACAACAAAAGAATTTCTTTTATGTTCAATTTGTATCCTTTTTTTTTCCTCTTTCTTTTATATTATTAATTAATATTAAAAAAGTGATACCTATTTGTATATAGAAAGAAGAAAAAGAAACTTTAAAAATATAATTACAAGAAAATGGAATCATTTTTTAAAACACAATTTCTAAACAAATTGCTTTTTATTTTTGGCTTCCCCATTCCCCCCCCCCTTTTCCATATTAATATTATGTACGAACACAGCTGATTTTCTATCTCATTGGTTATTCTAGATTTTAGAACACTTAATTAGAAATTGAACGCGTGTTAGAAACTAGAAGGATGATGATAACTCAATAATCACTTATGGGAAGTTTCATCTTTGAAAATAAGCGTTTTCATTAAAGTTTGAAAATGACTCCTCCCAACTTTAAAAAAGACATCAACATGAAACTTCCCATAAGTGATTATCATCCCTTCTAGTTTCTAAAACACGTAAGTTTCTCTTAATTTTGTTCCTGAAAAACCACCACAGCTCTCAATCAATGTGTTGACACAAAACCCAAACTTCACTTGTTCAATTTTGAAATTCATCCACAATTTGGCGCACAATTAATAAATATTGTTTTAAGTTTTAATTGAATGCAAACCAACTCAAGTGAAGAATCTCTTTTTTAAATGTCTTATTTTTCTTATTTTAATTAAAAAATATTCTTTGGGGCTCAAAATTAATATTAGAAAAAACAAATCAAGTTTCAAATTAATCCGCTTTCATTTTTTTGTTTGCAAAATGAGACAAATTAAAGTGAAAAAATAACCCAATTACAAATACAAAAAAAAAAAAAATAACCCCAGTTGTTTTGTTTAAACGGACTCATTTTTGCCTCTCACCACTTTCTCCTAATTATGACATTTCTATATTTTTATAACAATTCTGAAACACACAAAAACCAACCCGCCGCCTCCTAATCCTCCTCCTTTTTGTCCTCTCAAAATTACCTTTTTTTTGTCACATATCCACAGTTTGGAGAAATCTTTTTTTGTTAAAAAAAACTAGTTAACTTTTTAACTAATGGGTGCATTTGGAAACTAAAGAAAAATCTGTGAAGAAAACGGAAAAGTAGCAAACCATACTAGCTCCACCTACATTTTTAAGAAAGCAAATCATCTGCTTTCATCAGAAGATTAAATTGAATATGACCCCCCCCCCCCCCCCCCCCACCTTCAGTAATGAATGTCAGAATGTGTAAAAGGAGACGCCATGTTTACAAAATGGACTCAGAATTGAGAAGAAAATGGCAAAATCAAGCACATCCGGTAATTCGTTTCTCACCCTTTCTAGATGAGCAAACGCAGAAAATTCTCTTTAGTTTCCGGATGCAGCAGCCGCCATATCTACAAAATGAAAACAATTATTTTTTTTGTCTTTGTTGGTTTCATTTGCTCAAAATTGTTTTAAATAAGTGAGAAAGATAATTTTTAAGACCTTAATTTGCATATTGAACAGATGAAGAAATATTTTTGTTTTGCTAACCGTTGTGTTAAAATATAAACATAATTATGTATAAGTTTTGTTTTAATTACATAAGCGCTTTTTTTTAATTAATTTTCTCAGTTCAAGTTGTTTGTTTTTTTTCTACGCTTTTTTTTCTTTTGCTCAATTTTTTTTCTCTTTTTGTTTTCAAGAGAAATTTAAAAAAATAAATAAAAATAGACCTAACTTTGATTTTAAGAATGTGTTTTATTTTTCTGTCTATGCAAATTGGTGCATAATAATATAATACAAAAAAAGATAAAGAAGAAGTGGTCAGTCAAGTGATGTGTGTCCAGCCGACAAAGAAAGATCAATATTTGACCACTAGAAATGAGCCCCCCCCCCTTTCCTATAATAACCAAAAGTAAGAGTGTCCCCCATCCATATTATCTGTTTTAGTTAGCCTCGTCCGTCCACCTCTCTTTCTCTCTTCTAACTAATGGTATTTGTTTTTGTGATGGTTTTTTCACAACACATAATAATAATAGTGATGATGAAAAAACAAACAGAAACCCGAAAAACCACCTTTATTATATGGGTTTAGTTTATATCAACAAACCAACCACAATTAGTTTAGGAAGAAAGTCCTCCATTTCTCAACTTCAGATCAAAAAACAACATAAAATTTCATCTCTCAACCAATGTTATTATTCTCTTGTTTTCCAAGCTTCATCCCTTTTTTTTATAGATAGATGAACAAACGCCAAACTGAATTTACCACCAAACCCCATTAATTATTAAGGATCCCTAAAACTACCAAAAATTTGTAAATCATCAAAGCTTTAAATGCAATTATGTATGTGCGCGGTGTCATCGTGCCAAAGGCGCCAAACAAGGCGAAAGGTCGAAGACACAAGTTACTCATTTTAGCTTTCATTCAATTTGGCGCTTAATCAGTTACAGTATATCGTAGCACACTTTATTAGCCACTTTATTTCAAACGATACCAAACGCCTTAAAAACTAAGACAACCTTTTAGCATTCAAAGTTGTATTTTTTTTTAATGATTGCTAAGTCAAAGGTAATGCTAAACTCATGGACCTTTCATAGGAAGTTTCATATTAAAGTTCGATGAGTTTAACACTAACTTTGACTATGCAATCATTAAGAATATTCGACCCTAATGAGTTCGGGTTGAAATTCAAGTGTCAATTTAAGTTTGTGTTTCTTAAATGTGGACCTCACAACATGATACACACCTTTGAGGATTTTCTTTCTTCTACCTTTTCCATTTTTTTTTATTAACCCACAAAAAATTGTCAAGCGAAACAAGTTTTTCCAATTTGTGTGGGAAGAAAACAGTTGAAATTCAATTTTCTCACAAGATTTTCACCAAAATTTCAAAAAAGGAAAATTTAAAAAGCTTTTTTTCATCTTATCTTACACACTTTTGGGGTCAATTAAAGTGGAACTGTCTTAATTACACCCTTCATTTCAACCGGATTCAAAAAAAAAAAAAAGTCTAATAATAACATTTATCTTTACCTGTTTTTTTTTATTGTTATCACTTTGCTTTTTTTTTTTGGGGGGGGGGGGCTTTTGTTATAACAAGAAGACAAAAAAAAAGGACAGAATAAAAATAACAATCAGAAGAAACTTGAAAAGATGAAATTTTCTCTTTTTCTAACAAAAATCTCTCATCAACTAAAAGTGAGGAATCCTAAGTTAATTTTGAGTTCTCCATTTTGGTGGTGGCAACCTCATTCATTTATGTGTGAACCTCCCCTCCACTCAAAAGGCCCTTTTTTTCTGATCCTGTGTGTGTCCATGATAAACTCAGGAGCAGTAACCTCAGAAATGCTTCTTCAATTCATCTTTTGGGAAGAGGCGAAAAGAAAAACATTCCCAATTCCCAATGGTAACATATTAAACCCGAAGTGAAACCCCATTTCTACAAATTGATGACTCAAAAGATCAAAAAAGTCTAGAAATCAAGACCCATTTTTCTTCCAAAAGAACACAACTTGAAACAAAATCAATGTTTCATCAACCTGATTCACACCTAATTACATTCTAGAAAATTAACAACCAGATGAATCGAAATTTCTTTAATTATTTAATTGTAACTTGTATAGGAGATTATATTTATCCAGAAATTTACAATAACTTTTACTATAGTTAAACTGTGATATAATTTTTAGTCAAACTTCATATTTACGCAGATTTAAGCGTTTGGAATTGGATTAAATATCATTCAATAAAAAGTAGAAAGGCAAAAATTACAACTTTTGCAACCTCCTCCCCCCCTTTTTCCCCTGAAATTATACTCCACTTTATTCCCTTCAAATTGCAAGATCATAATTACTAATTAAGATGTTTTAAATGAGTTTTAAGTTTAATTCTAGCAAAAATCTGGATGTCATATGTAAGTGTGTTGGTTGGGCTCAAACCAAGTGAACAACAGGAAGTTCTTCTTTCCAATGTCAAAATGGTTAGCAATTTTAACCGGGACTCCAATTAAACAGTTAAAACTTTCAACAATCAAAATGTTCTTGAAAAACAAATCCCATTTTTTCAAGTTTAATTTTTGTTGCTTTGTGTTCCCCATACATGGAGGTAGCTCAACCCCATGTTAAAAGAAAAACCTCATGAGTGAGCTTTAATCGTATAGCTACTTTTCAAGGTTCTCAGGGCTATATTCTTAAGGATTGCGGCTTACCTAGGGGAGTAGAAACCAAGCCTAAGGGTAAGTTTATACTCCAAACTTTGCTAAGATTCACAAGATTTGAAGCTTCTAAAAATGAGCTCACCCAAAGCTTAGCTTGTTCACACATACATGTCGTCTTGCAAAGTTTACCCTATTTTATAACCTTTATACCCTATAAAACAGATACACAAAACAATAGAACCCTTCCCCTTCTGTAAGAAAAAAGGTGTGACTTGTTCACCCCTTTTGTGTATCCATTTCCTGATTGGTGCTTTGAATTGCTAAGCTTTGAAAAGTTGAATAATTTCAAAGCTAACTTCAATGCTCTGACGTAGTTTTTGAAGCTTAGCAGGCTGCTTTGTCGCTTAGCAAGGGAGTATAAACCAACCCTTAGAATAGGTTAGTTCTAAGTAGAGGTGGCGCCATCTATTGTCCACAAACACATCCATGGCATACAATGCTCCCTAGGCAGAAAATAGAGAGAGAGAGAGCACTCGCTCAGTTGAGCTACCTCAATTTATAGGCCTATAATATTATTAATATCCAATAAGTTTCGATTACCCAATAAATATACTAAAATGATTGTAAAAATAAAAAAAAACGTTTGTAACCAAAAAGTATCAAAGAAAAAACACAAAACGGTGGCCTCTTTCAATTGATATGAGTATCTTGAACACATTCAACTAATAAATCTCCTTATTATAACGATTGTCAAACTGACCCTTCAACAACAACAATAACATTTATAATAACTGTAAATATAATAAAGGTAAGTTAAGAGAATTTAAATATATAGAAATATATTAAAGAGACAAAAACCACGAACACAACCTTCTTAAGAGTACGAACCTTTGTGTCAAAAGTAGAAATACCAACAACAACAACAAAAGGAAAATGAAATGGATGGATTAAGATCTGAAGAACCACCGTCAATAGGTCGGTCGTCCGTTACGAGTTGTCGCCAATTAAGCAACTTGTTCGTATTTAGCCTTGTTGATGTGTTTTGCAAGGCAACAAGACAAAACGACTCCAACCAACTGGAAAACAATAAACATAGCCACCGTTACCACATTACAAAGCGACATCCTTCAAATTAACCGAATTAGAAAATGGGTAGGCCTACCTGAAAGAAGGCAAACCCCAGGGCAATTCCAGCAATGGTGCCCATGTTGGTGTCCATGAAATCAACCACTATCTTGTAGCAACCCTTTAAGAAGAAACAGCCACCCCATATCAAGGTTCAATTTGTCGGAATTTCTTCCGGTTTTGCAACAATAAAAACATTTCTCGTACCATGGTGTAAACGTCCGAAACATTCTGTGGTTTCAAAGGGAGATGAGTGTGGTGACACTTGCGAACTGGATGAACTTCGCAACACGAAGTGGGCACGGATCGAGTCTTGTTAGCCCAAGGTGTTGCGAACCAATCGGAATAATGATCTTTACCACAGCACTTGAGCTTTACCGTACCAAGAGAGAGAAATGTCACGTTAGGAAATGTTAAAGTGACGTGTAGGTTTCAGGATCAAACTTACGGTTGATTGTAAACGATCAAAGATGACCAGAGTATTGTGATCCGTATTGTAGACTGTCAACGACTTGTTGAGACCGGTTTCATAACCGTCTTTCAACTGTTTTAAAAGGCCCCAAATAAGAATAAAATAGAATCTCTTTGATCAACAGATGACCGGCTATTTAGTGGTCGAGCCGAACTGCAAAAAGTGGTCGAATACTACGACCAGTGGATGACAGTTGTTATAGAAAGCGTCCGGGCCAGTAGGCCTATACACGAGCGGCTTCTCAAACACTGTTGTACTACAGTCGCCAAACGGTGGTCGTTTTCCACCACCGACGACAGCATATCTTGTTTTCACATGGACCACTTGTCAACTACCTGTGGGGTGTCTATGATTGCTGGAACAACAATTACAAAAGCGTTTTCCCCTTCATCGGTGTCTCAATTTTGCCCGAATGGCTACCGACGCCGATCCTATGGTCTATTACGATCACTTCTTGCAGTTCACTCAACTACACTAGAACCACATCCAAAACCACCAGCAGTCGACACGAGTGACTGGTTTCGGCCACATGAAGACTACATTTTGCAGCAGTCCAGTCTGACATGCACTAAAAAAGTCGTTCGTCTGTGAACACCCCCAAAGAAAGAAAACTAGAAAGACAATTTCACCTTTCCACGATAAACGTAACCAGAAATGCCAGCACCGAGTTCAATGAAAAACACAACCATCAAGAAGGCAGAAAACTACGAAAAACACAACAACGAGAAGAGAAAGAATAGATAGAAAAAGTGGACTGATTGGTCAAGTATAAGATGACGAGAGAACCGTACTAAGTAGAGTAGAATGGGAACTCCTTTGGCAGTACAGCAACAGGCCAGCGTTCCCACAAAGATGATGAGTGCGCCAGTTCCAATGAGGACATAAGCCATCGCACTGTAATAGTTACTGGTCAGTTCCAAATACTTGTAAAGGTCCACTTCCATCCATACTCCGATGACCAGGATTCCGATGCCAGTCAACTGACCAATGCGGTGGTGGACACGTGTATAACATAATTCATCATCATCATCATCATCATTATTATTATTATTATAAATTAACAGTATATTAAGTTCTCTCTCTTGTGTGGGTGTTGGAGGTGGTGGTTTAAGGTAAAAGTGGTTTTAAAGTGTGAACTGGGCTTGTCCACCTCTAATTATTTTGTCTTTTCACGAAAGCAAAATGAAGAAAAAATTGAAAGCGTTTTACAAACTAGAAGGGTAGTAAGTCGCTCAATCACTTAATGGTATTTTTTCATGTTGATGTCTTTCAAAATAAGCTTTTTATGTCAGTTTGAAACGATATTTTTAATTTTTATCTCTTAAAAGTTTATTTTGAAAGATACCAGCATGAAAAATACATCCTTAAGTGATTGAGGTGCCCTTCTAGTTTCTAAAACATTTTCTAGTTTCTTTTAATTTTGCTCTTCTGAAAAGGCAGAATAATCAAGAGTTTTATTTAGAATTCGTTTTCAGTGGCCATCTTTTCCGCCACAAAATGCGCCAACAATAAAAGATGCCACTTGTGTATTCAGGTTGCCATAGCAACAAAAGGTGATTTACCGGGTTTAACCCCACCTCACCCCTTTCTCTACCTTTTTTTTAATGCAATGAATTACGGACAGAAGTAACTGAACTGAATAAAATTTACTATCAGACTAGACTCAGTCTCAAGTTCAAGAAGAAAACTTGGTTCTTCAAGTTAAGCTTGAACCCTCAAAATAGGGCCCCCAACATAGAAAAATCCTGTTTTAATGGGTACCTATTAAACAAAGTGTTTTCTTTGATGGAAACCTTCTTAGAGAGTTCAAGTTTAACTTCAATAAAAAAAGTTTCTTTCTTGAATCTGAAGTTTCAACTTGAATCCTCTGAACAGTAATTTTAAAAACCTATTGTTTCTATGTTGGAACCAATTTTCAGAGAGGATCAGTTTTCCTTCTTGAATTTAGACCTTAGCCAAGTTTCTTTCTTGAATTTGGATCTGAGCACTTGAGCTTCAACTTGAACCCTCAAAACAGGACTCCAAGATAGAAAAACTTATTTTTAGTATCCATTGAACATAAGAGTTATTATGTTGAAAACTATGTTCTGAGGGTTCAAAGTTAACTTAAAGAGCCAAGTTTCCATCTTGAATTTATACCTTAGCACTTGAGTTTCAACTTGAATCCTCTGAACAGGGCCCCAACATAGAAACCCCCTGTTTAAATGAGTAGCCATTAAACAAAGGTTTTTCTATGAAGAGAATTGAAGTTTAACTTGAAGTGCCAAGTGATAAATTTCCTTCCCCGTGGGACTCTCTCTCTCTCTCTCTTTGGGTGATGATTTTATCGCTCTCTCTCTCTCTATCTCTGTGCGCGTGTTCAAATGTGTCAATCTTTTTCAAATACGTCAACAGCTGTTTTCGATGAAGGATATTTTCTGCTCACCCAAAAGAGAACGTTGAAGACCATAAGCAACGTCTTCATACAAGCCACAGCCGCAACAGTCTGCAATCGACGACCCATTTTATGATTAATCTATCCGCGCTGTCCTTTTAAATTCCAAACCGAATGACAACGACGATTCGATCCAAAACGAAAAGAGAAAAATAAAACCTTCGAAATACGACAACAACCGAATTGCAACAACAACAATGTCGCCGTCAATACAAACACTGCAGCAAAAGTGGCAAAAGCAGCAGCACTTGTAGCAGCATCATCATCATCAATTCATCATCATTGATGATGATGACGACGACGACGACGAAGGAGGAGGCTTTTTCTCTCTCTCCATATTCGTAAGCCGAAAAGAGCAAAAGGAGCAGAAAACAAAAATCTATATTTTGCTCGTATGTTTCAGTTGCTTCTACCTACTCTCGTAGCTCCGTGCAAACACGCACGCAACAACATTCAACAACTGTGCAACCGACGACGCCGCCACCGATCTCATCATCCAACCATCGTCACCGTGCTATGCAAGATAGAATTTCTAATAAATTACCTGCAGCATTCTTGAGAAACTTCATTCGAACCCGAGTTTTAATGGAACTGGTCTTATGAAAAGAGAAAGCGAGCTCTACGAATGAGAGACCAAGGCTAGAGAAAAAATAAAAGAGTGACCAGCAGTGTCGTCCAGTCCACTCTTAAAAATCAATAAACTGAATTGAATTCAACAAGTGCTTTTTTTTCTTTATAAGAAATCCATTTCAAACTGGTGATATTTTGTCATAACGTGAAAAAGAAACAAAAAAACTTCAAACTGGCTTATAGACTAGAAGGGTAACTGAATGACTTGCGAGAATTTTTATATTGATACCTTTTAAAACAAACTTTTTTTTATTCTATTTTGAAAATGACACAAATTTGTACGTTTTCACATTTTTTAAATCTTTGGTTCATAAAAAGTTTAATTTAAAATATATGAATATGAAAAGAAGATTGATTCATTTACTCTTCTAGTTTCTAAAACATTTTCAATTTCTGCTTCTAAAATGCAGAAATTAACTGTGAATTTTTCAAAATGAGCTGTTTGAAAGCCATCTTTTGATGGAGTTATTTAGGCAGTTAAGACTATAGTTTTCTAATTGAAATTTCAAATGAAGGGGTCACCGGGGGAGGTCAGAGGAGGTCAAGGAGTGACTTTGAGACGTCGAGCTCGGCACATGTAATCACTCCATCCCAAGTAACAACCCCTTAGTTTGACACTTTCGTCACTCTTGGTCGGTGCGGACAAAATCCGCCAATTGTCCATAACCAGAAGCGAACCAGTAACGAACTGAATCCGACACTGATTGGTCGTTTTCTCAACGAGATGCGTCCACTTGTAGAGGGCGTCGTAAAAGGCATCCATCTGTGACGTCGGCACAGTCGACAGTGGCGATCGATAATAATCGTTATGCCTATTTTACGATAATAAGAAACATTATCGTAATAATCGCACACATAATTACGTCAGGTGATCTTCATATAATGTGTACCTGACTTGAAGCAGATTGCCACTGAAAGCGTCGTGCTTCAAGATGACGTCATGAGTCCTATGATGGAAACAACTGTCCACATATTCGGACGCCACCGGAACGGAGGACAGAGTGACGTAAGCTCCCTCGTCCTTCTTCCTCAGCTGTTCCGCAACCTCGTAACCGTCCACCAAGTTCATCGTGAACTTGGCATTCGACTGGACACAATGAACCAATTTCAGGCTACAATTCAGGCACAAATAGATATTAATTTATGCATGAAAATCAACTTGTATGTTTTCTTATAAGCAGCAGAACCCAATGCAATTGTTATTTGGGTTCATGTCTTTGGGTTTTGACAATGCATTTCGCATTCTGCCACAGGCTTTCATGACCGCCGCTTGCAGAGAGTCATTTTTAACAATCAATTTCAAAGTGTCAAAACAAGAAACAATTTGGACTAAAACTCGTACCCAGCGGGTTCCGTTAGGTAAGTCTGGTCCGCGTGCGGCACGATTCTCTCTCCCTTGAACGGCCCGTCGTGACTCGAATGGAGCATGTGCCACCGGAAGTCTCGAATCTGTCCAAAGAAACCCAATCTCAGAGGACAGATTCTCTCAGCAGCCTTCACTATTCCATCTTCCGTCAGAGGAACCTACGGAACCACCACCAAAAATCACCCAACTTATACCACTGTCATTCCAGGCATAACTTTATACTTTACATTCTTTATTATTCCGAAACCGTTTTTAACAACGGACTTCAACAAGACGGTCAACGACGTATCGGACTCGATATAGTCTGTGTAGTCGACGACCGAGTTCATGATTGTCATCGAAGGCAGTCCTCCGTTCCACATCCTTCTCGTGGGCCAGGACTTCTCTTTGTAACCACTGTACACATTCTTACGTAACCACTGAAGGTCGTACACAGATTGGTGCTCATCGGGCCCTGTGACACAGGCCACACACAGATGAAATGAAACCCTTACGACATGTTCTCTCTATAACGTGTGTCTTACATGTGACGTGCAGTTGCTCATTGGTGTAATGCGTCGATTTGGGTCTGATGTTGATGAATCCATCGACGGTTCCGATGTCCACTAACTTGTTGAAGGTGTTCTTGTCGTAACACAGAGGACACTGGCAGTGGTCTCTCAACCAGGTCGGATGTAGGACGAGCGGATGGCCGCCGTCCACCTGATCCTCACCGACGATGTCCAACTTCAAGTAGACTCCATCGTCGGACACACTCACCGAGGAAAACCCCCTCGTCCTCCTCGAGACTCCAACCGGATTATCTAACAACAACAACATCATCATCATCAGTTAGTTGATGTCAGTCGTTGTACATACATAGAGGTAGCTCAACTGCGACCTCTGCCTATTGCCTATTTAATCTTCAGAAAAAAAATCCACCAAAAATATGAATCCAAAGTGTTGCGCCACATTAACTTTTTTTTGTGTCCATCCATCCATCCATTGATTGCAAAATATACAAATTAATAATTAAAATGAGGAACAATAGAAACAACTACCTTGGAGGAGGGAAAGGGGGGGGGGCGTCCTCATTGTAGAAAAAAAAGGCATAAAATTGTGACAATTCCGCTTTCAAATGTCACTATTTTTGAATTTTATGTCTCGTCTTATTTCACGACACATCACACTTATTGGCATTGAAAATGTTTTAGAAACTAGAAGCGTAAATGAATCACTTTTAAGAATTTATATCTATATTTATGGCAATTTCAAATTGTAACTTATCTTTGTGTCATTTCAAGTTAATTGAAAAACAAAATTGTTTGATCTTCAAACAAATTAAAATTTGATTATTTTGAAATAACTGCGACAAAAGTTTATTTTAAAAGATGTCATTTTTCTTCTTCTTCTGAATTACGAATTCTTATTTATTCGTTTAAGTTTGTAAAACACTTTTAAAGTTGTTTCTATCCGAGTTGTCATTTTGAAATTTTAAAAGCTTTTTAGTTCCGTAATAATAATAATAATAATAATAGCTGGCAACTAACTACCAATAACTAATCAGGAGCAAAATCATACGATGGAGAAGAATAAAGAGTGTGGTTGGTGGCCTTGAATTTAGAACACGATGTTAAATTAAAAATGGACACAACTAAAAAAAAAAACTCACCAAAATCCACCCCTTTTTTTGCACGAGCCAGTGGACCACAAAGAGGCCGTGGTGGTGGACCTGTGTAGGAACGAGTGTGGCCGCGCCACCACCACCTGCACCTAACAGCGGCCTCCCGAGGATGCCTCATTAAGGCACTTGTCAAATACTTCATAGCTAACTAATAACTGTATTCCCTCCTTCCAAGTTCTAAAGTACAAACTTAACTTTTAGAGGAAAACTTTTCAAGGAAACTTTTGAAACAACGACGACGACAAAAAAGACGTCCGAACGAAGACGAATGGACATCCGAAATGACACAATTTCTATAACATGTCATCAGGAGCCAGATTAAAATAATAAAATTATAATGTTGGTGGCGCCACTATCACCCATCATAATCACTGTTTCAAGCATATATTACAACAATAAATGTTTTGTTTACATTTTTATCTATTTTGAGACAACAGCTGATTTTAATGAAACCTCTCTCTCTCTCTCTCTCTGTTTTACAAATAAAAATACACGAAATTATTGAATTATGCAACAGTTTGTCCTTTTGACGTCTCCTTCCAAATTCCACTCTTCTTTGTTTTCTGGCTAATGACCCTCCTCGCCTCTTCAACTCTGTGGTGGGTCGCGTAGAGAAGAAGGCCCCATAGGTGAGGGCCGGGCATTGGCGTCATTCACTTCGACCCACAATTCCCTTCGAATCTGAATCGCAACAATAATTCTTATGAGTCACGGCCTCAATCCATCATTGGGCAAACCAACACAGTTGGGGGCGGAGGCAATGTATGTGACGTCACAAACGTAGCCACGCCCAACTGGATTTTGCATCCTTATGATTAGAGGGAGAGTCATATACCTGTTGACATGCAGACGAATTGGAGGCCACGGAGCACACGTGGTCCGCGAGCACGCGTTCCGCTCGCTGCACGCGTTCGTTCAAAGCCTCGAACTGTCCGTTCACGTGCAGGCTGCAGTAGACGAGTGACGTCATGAGCATCAACACGACGAATCCAAAGACGAGGACGAAAACGGAACGCATTTTTAACCCTTCTACTCTCTTATTATTAACCTCTAATATTTCACGTTGATGAACACAATTAACTGGAATTGCATTCCACTTCATTCTTAAACTCTGATGGATGTGCTTAAATGGCGCTCTTTCTGAAGAATAAACCAAAAGTTCTTTGTGTTTTAGGTCAATTCCTTCCAATTTATTGGTTTTTTTATTTTAAGTAAATATTTATTTATAAAATCCTAGAATATTTTCAGTGAGATTGATAGAGAGAAAGAGGGAATTGACGTCTCCATTTCAGTTGAGTGGATATCTGACGACACCAAAGCAGCTTTTTATTTGAACAGATTGTCACAAACGTCGGGATTAGAATGTTGACATTTTGGCGGCCATTTTCTTTTTTTGTTATCTTCTGTTTTGTGTTTACAAAATGCAAATACTTAAAAAGCGACGGGGGGTCAATCCCCAAATAGAAACAATTAGGAAACCACGATTGGTGGTGTTTTCTTCTTCCATTCTAGCTCCCCCTATAGGCTGCTACACACGGACCACTTTGTGTCGCCACAAACAAAGTAGTGGTTGGATGTGGCTTGCTTCACACAAATGAACAACAATGGGACATTGGGGTTTCCATGGCTATATAACGTTGAGAAACAGGCGGCGGCGGCTGCAGTGTTCGCCACTGTGGTCACCTAAAAACGGCCACTTTATGTGGCGAGACAAAATAAATGTCTGAAACAACCAATTTCGAATTGAGCACCACCAGAAAAACCTGAAGAAACATCATGCCCAATTTGCATTGTTTGCTATGTAACCTTCTAGTCCAGCATTGCTAACTGGAAATGAAGACAGTGTTGTCTTGCAAATCTCCTTGAAAACATAACGCACGCTCACATAAATTGCAAAACATACTGTTCTATTTTATATACCTTTAATATTATGACTGTCACTGACTGCCAAATGTGACAAGTCAAAATGTAACAATGTACGTAACATTAAAAATATCGCAAGTAATGACTGTTGCTTCATTTTAGGCATTGTGGCGACCAATACAAAACGTTTAGTGGCGCCCCCTCCCTCCAAATTAAAAATTTTATACAGTAGATTTTTCATTTTCCGCAATTTTTTTTAACTATCTTATCGCAATTGGCGAAATCTTAATGTTGTGCTTTATTTTTTAAACTTAAATTGCGTTTTTAATTATAAAAAAAATAAAACAATTTCAGTATAGTTGACGCCCCTCTAGGTTTGGGCGCCCCGTGCGGGGTGGCACGCCCCTAAAAAAAACTTTTCTTAAGTTGGAACCCTAATCGGAGGGTTCAACTTGAAGTATTCTCTAAAAGTAAAGTTTCGTTTAATTTGGGGTTTTAAGTTATTTTCTTTCATTTTGTGAACAACAAAATGAAGAATGTGGAAACCACTTTAACCAACACGAAGAAGTTGAATCACGAAACGAGACGAACAATCAAAAGTACAAATTACCAGTTTAAATAACAAGAAAAAAAAACCACCGCAGAATAAAAGCAATCAATCAAACTGAATCCCAAATTACGACAATCATTTAGAAAGAATCGTAGATAGCTTAATGTGAATCAGAAGAATGTTTATTACGACCAAGGTTGGTTTCCGAGTCAAATGGAAAACTTGGTGCCATCTATTGTTCAAAATCAAAACCTCTTTTTATCCTACAACGTGTCCATTAGAGAAATTGCCCAAAATAAAAATAAAAACGCCCCCTACTAATCCCCCCTCTATTCATGTAGTTCGTGTGTGTGTGTGTTGCAGCTGGCAATGGCATCTGCCTGACGTCCAAGAGAACCCACAAAAGTGACCACTACACACATTGACCATCATCTTCAAATGTTGTTGACCAAAAACGGAAGGAGGAAAGTTATGATTCATTTGTTAGTTATTTCATTCCACCACCTCATCAGTATTGTCGATGGCATCTAGAGAACGGCCGGCCCCCTCCAACAGCACGGGTGCCAGTCCCACAAGTACCAGGTGAGTCTGGTGACCCACTTCCACCTTCCAACAGAAAACAGGGTGTGAACAGGGTTTATGTATTGGGAGGTAGGGAGGGAGGTCGGTGACTCACGATGATAATTGATAAGAAACATATGAGACATCATAATATAACCAAGTGTTGAAACATTATTTTACAAGTTATGACTGTTGTAAAACAGCAGGAAGAGACTTTTGAAAGATTGTGTAATTTGTAAAATTAAAACGTTCGATTTTTAAACAAAAAAAATCATTTGTCTTTGTGTTCTCTTTTCAATGAACGTCACAATTTCAGGTCAAAAGGAGGCGTTTCTCCTCTGAAGAATACAACAGGCATGAAGGAAAACAGGGAGACCAACAACAGTATGGGCACTCGTAGTAGTAGTAAGGGCAGTCCAAGTAGGAAGGGCACCGCCACAAACCTTAAACCGGCGGCCACGACCATCGGTAGCAGTTCCATGGATCCTTACGGGTTCGAACATCCAGAAGGAGGAGGATTCGGCCACACTTACGACAGTTTCATGGCAGGATACTTGGGAGTGTTGGCGAGACGGAAACAGAGATGGGAACAAAAATTACGACCCACAGAGAAAAATATGATCAAACACACGTCCAAAGGTTTCATTCATGTCTTTATCTCTTTTTGGTTTCTTTTAAAAGAAAGGCACGTGGACCACTTTTCGACTGCAAAATGAAGTCAAGTTGTCGCTACAACTGGCCACACAAGAGTCCACTGCGTTGTTAACGATGTGGTTCAAATGTGTCGACAATCCGACTTCGTTTTGCAGTCGATAAGTGGTCAAAAATTGGCCCTTTTGCCAATTTACTTATTATGTCTCAGTTTAGAGTAAAAATCGTTTCACTGTTCGTTTCACAGTAAAACGATACATTCGAAAGGGAATCCCATCGGAACACAGGAAACTGGTAAGTACCACGTATACTTATAGAAAACGCGTCTCGTTTTCCAACCTGGCTCGCTAAACTCTTTCAAAGGTGTGGATGGCTGTGAGTGGAGCGCAGGCTATCAAGTCGAAGAACCCTGATCTCTATCGGAATCTTTTGGATTCCAAGCAGTTGGAAGAACAGGCGATCGAAGTCATCAAGACCGGTATCCAGCCTTGACGAGAAAGAAAGCTATTTACAATATTGCAACCCTTCTCATTCATGCACTTATTCCTTTGTACTTAGATGTTCCGAGGACGTTTCCAGAAAACGTTCACTTTCGTCATCCAGACGATGGTCTTCTGCCTTCGTTGTACAACGTACTCGTAGCTTTTGTGCGCCACCATCCCGAGATCGGATACTGCCAGGTCTTTAATCCCTTTTCTCTCTTTCTCGATCGTGTCATTCATGTTCTTCCTTTTAACTTTTAAGGGTCTGAATTACGTCGCCGGTGTCTTACTTTTGGTGGTCAAGGATGAGGAAGCGGCTTTCTGGCTTCTTACGATCCTTGTCGAGACCATTCTTCCTGGTAGAATCTTTTCTCTCTCTCTCTCTTGCATTCGAAACGACTAAAAAACGTCCTTTTCCCTTAAGATTACTACTCTTGCGGAATGAGAGGATTACTTGTAGACACGGACGTCCTCTCGGAATTGATCCGAAAGAGGAATCCGGAACTACACGAACATTTGGAGATGATTGGAGTTAGTTGGCCGGTTATTTTCACAAAGTGGTTCATCTGTCTATTTGTAGACATTCTTCCAATCGAAGTAAGTTTCCGGCCCCATACTCGATCCATGCCCCACCCCACCCCCCCTTTTTAAACCGTTTCAGAGCAAATAAAAAACATACTCATTTAAATAATTCATCTAGTAATCTTGACTTGATTTAGGAAAAATTTGTCATTTTCTCAAGTCTCGTCGGTCACAAACGCAGAGGATTTGTAATTTCTTTTTTCCTTCGATCAATCATAGACCGTTGTTCGTATCTGGGATTGTATGTTTTACGAAGGGACTAAGATCGTGATGCGAACTGGGATCACTCTGATCCTGATCAACGCGGAAGATCTCATGAAATGCGAGGACATTGGAGATGTGGTTTCTTGTCTCCGATCTTACGTTCAGACCATGTCGGCCGTCGACTGTCACTCTTTCGTCGCGGTATAGACCCGAACCTCCTCCTCCTTCTCCTAGCGCCATTCTCAACTAATCATTGTTCTGTTTCCGTTTCGCAGTCCATTTTCAAAGTTCCGAAGAAAGTGACTACGAAAGAAATCTCGAGACTTCGAGAGAAGTACACCACGAAGATGTCTAAATGAATCCTCGCTCTACCAAATCACCGTTCCTTTGTAAATCTAGTCAAGTGTGTCAAAAGTGCCATTGAAGCCCACCCACCCCCAATCATTTAAGCTCCACCCACTCTCGATATTAAGCCACGCCCACGATCTCAATCAATGTGACCAAAAAACATTCCAAAATGACGAAGAAAAAAAAAAAACTTAATTTTCTCAATTCCAATCTTAATACATGTTTTTAATTGATGATGAACGCCTTAATAAATTGATTATTAATTGATCCGTGTAATCTTAATTATAACTTAAATAAAGAACCGATAATAAATTAATATAATTGTCAATTTATGCTGTGTTTTATAAACTGACACTTTCACATAATTTCGATACGAATTAAGATTTTCAAAATCTGTTTTTCAGAAACAAGAAAGTGTTTTAGAAACTAGAAGGGTAGTAGTAGTAGCTCAAAATGAACTTTTTATAAATAGAAATAGAAAAAAAGCCTATAAAATTGGGTCTTTTTTTAAACTGACCAAAAAAAGCTCATTTTGAAAGATTACCAATTCTAGTTTCTAAAACACAACCAAGTGTTTCTCTTCATTTTGCAAATGAAAGACAAGAATTTATATAATCAAGTGTTGTAGAGTTTACACTTTCTAGAACCCACCTCTTAAAACAAAATGCCTAACTATAAACGCGACAATGTTCTTTGCGTGTTTTTTATTAATTATGTAATAACTCATTAAAAGACATCGAATTCGAGGCCTCTTCTTCCTTCCTTCCTTCCGACGTCCCCCGTCTGTCTTCCTCGTTCCACCTGTCGCGTGCACCCGCCTCCTCTACGGCTGATGACGTCACAAGGTCGCCCTGTTTACATTTTATCAGAAATGCAACATCACTCAAGCGTGTAATATTAATCAATATACAGTACTGTACTTATAAAAGGATGGCTGTACGCTGCTGCTGCTCCTCCTCCTCCTAAATTCGCGTATATATTACCTCGAGTGCGGGTGCTCTCGCTTGCAACACGTTACCATGGCAACGACGGGCGCTTTACCAGGTAAGTAGAAGAAAGAAGGTAGGTGGAAGTCAGAAAGAAACTCATTGAAATCTATGGTTTTATCCATAACCTTCTTAGCTAAGCCTTTAAGAAGTTGGGATAAAGAGGCTATTGTCTCTCTAACGAAAAATGATCAACCTGAACCTCTTCAGAAAGGCTAGAGGCTTAATATATAGTTGTGGTCTAAGCTAGAGGCCATCATTCAACTAACTAATGGTGCCGTCAATAAAACAAACCAAAGTTAAACCTCCCCCCCCCCCCATGTGTACAGTTACAAAAGGAGACAAAAAAATTCTATGAAAATAATTTGGGGTTCTCTTTCCGCCTCATCGTAAGACGAAGCTTGTGACGTCAGATGGGTTTGACGTAAAATTTTAGCATTGTGTCATTTAGTCTTTAAAAAAAAAAAAAGGATGAAATGAAATGTTTAAAACAAAAAACGTCTTGCATTCTTTTGATATTATCCTTTTTGTTTTTATCAAGACTAAGTGAAGGTTTGTAAAAGTACATACTCCACAAACCTTGAAATGAAACAAATCGCTAAATATCAACCCCTCTGACGTCACAACCTCCTTCTTATAATGATGCCAAAAGCATGAGTTAGAGCTAGCATAACATGAGACACAATCACAGAATAAACAGATCTCATCAACTCTTCAACTTTTACATATTTTTATCCAAAGGTTCATGAGTTTAGCACTACCTTTGACTTAGAAATCATTAAGAATTTGATCGATTACAGAATAAAGGTTGGTCTCACGCCTACAGACATGAGAAATAATAGCCCAGCAAGTGGCGCCATCCGACGACCAGAATCGTCGTCACCCACATTTCCCGCTAAACAAGACCACGTGTTGCTTCAACCCCCCACCCACCCCCCAATATACATGCAACATTTATTACATACATGATCATCATAATTTTCAGAAATACAATTCGAAGAATTGCTGCAATTAGTTTCAAAAGAAGAAGAAGAGAAAACGGGTGGAAAAGACGATTTCTTGCTACTGATTGACGTAAGAGAGGAATCGGAACTGAGAGAAAGCGGATGGATTCCAACAGCCGTCCACATTCCACGTACAACAAAACATTCCATTGAACCCCCCTTTTATGCTTGTTTCATTAGATTAATTATACGAGAGAAACGAAAACTTGAAACTTACTTTTGGTTGGTTGTCATCATCACGATTGCCGTTTAGAATAATCTACTAAAAACGATTTCTAAATTATAAACTCGAAACAAACATTCGGCGAACTACAAACACCGGGAAAAAAAACTGCCGCGAAAACGAACCGTATCTTCCCCCCGAGGACAACTGACACGCGCGCCCTCTATCTAATTATATAATAATTAATATAGTTGCTGACGTCCATGTTAACCTAAACCACTGCTTACGGATGCGTTGTCCCCTATATTAAAAATGCTAGCGACACAGCGTAAGTTCATTGCGTTTACAGAGTCTTTAAGTACGCAATCATGAGTGACGTATAAAATACCGCCACTTTTCCTGATTGGCTCATTGTTGAGACTTCTTGCGCTGTTTCATACAACTCTCATCCATGTATCCTTTCGCGACATACCTGCCGCATCTTAGGAAGCTTGTGACGTCAGTGAGGTTGACGTCAAATTTAGGCTTGCGTCATTTTGTTTGGTTAAAAATGGTTGTTACAAATTAAAGAAATCTTTTTGTTTAAACTTTTGATATCATCGCTTTTCTATCGGGCTAAATGACACAATCCTAAATTTTTACGTCAACCCCTCTGACGTCACGAGCCTGCTCTTAAGACGGAGACAGGTACACCTTTTTTTACCAACCTTGTACGAAAAAGACACAAAATGGCGGAATAGCAGCCGATAATTTATATTTAATAACAGAGTGACGCTTTATTTAATCGACTTTATCTATTGGTTTCTTCTTGCAGCCTACAAAATGGAAGCTGATTTCGGCCCACATTCAAGAATCACACTTCGCATTTGAACTATAACTTGAACTGTCTTTGCAAGGTTCTGACACAGAAAAATAAAACATTTCAAGGGTACTAAAAAGCAGAATGTTTTTGTGTTGGAACTCTGTTCTGAGGGTTTAAGTTGACGTTCAAGTGCGAAGTTTCCTTCTTGAATTTGGGCCTAACGTAATAGCCTTCAAAAGGGGAATAATTTTCCTCTACATCATATTTTTAAAAAAAATATAATTAAAAATGGCAAAAGGTGACGGAAAGTTATCGTTTCTTGTAATAATTGATGAAAAAGAACAGAACCAAAAATGAAACAAAATCTCTTAAGATGGTTTATGAACAGCAGAAATTCAAACTTAATTATTCGGTCTTTTAGGAGCAAAATTAAGAGAAACTAGAAAATGTTTTATAAACTAGAATGGTAGCTCGATCACTTAAAAGTATTTTCATGTTTGATATATTTCAAAATAAACTTTTTATAGACTGTTTTTATCATCTGTTTAAAATTGGTCCATTTTCAAAAATAAGCTTATTTTAAAAGATATCAACATGAAAATACCCAGAATAGAAATGATTGAGCCCTCACCTTTCTAGTTTCTAAAACACATTCAAATATCTCTTCATTTTACACCTGAAAGACAGAATAATCAAGAAATCGAGAGGCGTTTAAACTTTAAAACCACCTTAATGGATTTGTAATAAGTTTCTATTAAACTTTTGATTTTTCAGTTGGTGAATTGGAAGTTGCTTTGAATCTTCCTTTGGATGAGTTTGAGAAAAAGTACAAAAAAGCGAAACCCAAAAAGGAGGAGGAGGAGGAGGAGGAATTAAAAACACCTGAGTTTGTTATCTACTGTCGAAGTGGAAGAAGGGCCATTTTGGCACATCAAATATGTGCCAAATTAGGATACGAAAAGTGAATAACAAACAAAACAATAATTCAAAATTATTAAATAAAAAATTAAGATTGTAAAAAATGAACTTCTTCTCGATATATAGAGCAAGATGTTACAAAGGAAGTTTCCTGGAATGGACATCCAAAGGAGGACCAATAATTACCAAATGAAACCAAACTAATTTTGTAAAAAAAAGAACAATAAAATTGTATTCATAATAAAAAAAAACAATTATAAATTTAAACAAATGTATGAAAAAATAAAAAAAATGAGACATTTATTATAACGATTGCTAGAGCGGATTTATAAGTATGCATCAAACTAGTGTTTCTCAACATGAGGCCCAAGTGTCACCACCACCTTAAGTCCATCTGAATACTGTCAGGATTTTGTATTGTCCCCCAACCCCCTTTTAATATAACGTTGAGAAACGTCTAGATTGCTTGGTGCATAGAAATCTACCCTTTAATTATTAATTAATTAATTAAGTACTCACATTGATAATTAAAAAAAGACCAAAAAACCGCATTTGTTTTTCCTCTTTTCTGCTTTTTATCAGAATTTAAATAAATATTTATGAAATAAATTCAAACATCTAAAAAAAAAGAAACGGAATTTTCAAAACAAGAATGACAAAAGCGACTAGGCATTATAATAAATGATTCAAAATACAACAGGGTGGATTGATTTAAAGCATTTCATTTATGTCAATAATTTAAATCACATGATTTTTAATTTAAAAAAAAAGAAAATTAAAAACTGATGAGTTTAAGTTGTATATTAATTGTCTGTCAAAAGTTGATACTAAATTAATTATAATTTGCAACATGTTTCACTTTCAAATTTTTAATGTATTATAATTATTTTTCAAAGAATCGTAATTTAGATTTAAGAAGAAGAAAAAATCCGATATCGTGAATTTAATAAAAACAAATCATGATTTTATTTCCACCCTGAAATTGAAATAACCCGTTCAACGTTAATAAAATGTACAATGATCAAATAAGCTCACCTTTAACCCTAAACCCACCGTTTAACAAACTTCTCCAAGATTTTCAATACTAAATATGAACACACATTTAATAAATGAACGTACGCAAAAAAAAAAGTACACACAAAACATTCGATCCCGGTTCGATTCATTTCAGTTTCAAATTGATCCTCATTTTTGTGGCATCGAAAAAAATAAATTCTACAATTTAATAATTTTAAATCTATTTTATTTTTGAAATTATATTTCATACAGTATGTCACAGAATCCACCGCCATCTAAATTATCAAAGTATAATAGAGTGGAGCAGCTAAATCGTTCAAAATGAAATACCTGCAAAAATGATACACATTTACAACTTCCGTTAAGTGTTAAACAAATATCAAAATGTAGTTAAACGAAAAAATTAAACATTTGGAAAGATTTAAAAATTTATTTATTTTTTTTTTTAAAAAAACTCAAGTTTAAAATTGTAATTGTTTCTGAAAGAAACAATTTTTGCAAAACCTTTGGTTTTTATTTCAAAAATCAATAACTTTTTTAATTTAAATACCAATTTATTCCACATTTAAGGACATTTTCATATATTAATACCATATATTTACCATATGTATCCAAAACCGTTGCTTAAAATAAAGTTATACTTAAAAGTTATAACCATGAGACAAGCCAAAATTCTCTATAGTTAGTCTATGGGAGAGTTTTTAAGTTTAGCTTTGATTAAGAATACGGCCATAAATCTCAAATAATTTCAAAATCTCAAAATAATTTCTAGAGATATTCAATTTTAAACTATAGACTGTTCCATTGAAATTGACTTTGAAAATTAATCAGATTGGAGCGGTTTTTTTTTCTGAGACACTCTGTATATTTACCACCACGTATTTATTTAACATTAAATTACAATTATTAAATTTACTGTAAGTCTGTCTATATAATTTATATACATATTTGTACACTTGCGTCCATAATTTCGCCCTCCCTCCACGCACACACCTTTGACCATTGTCCACCTTGAACTTTTTTTCCTTTTTATTATACCTTTGAATTACCACAATTGGAATTGGGTGAACCCGGTTCCTTATTCCCATTGATCACAATATACTTTCGAGAGGTCGCAACTGACCCTTGTCCCTTCGATGACGTCATCAGAGTCATATTCGTCCCGTGTCTCGTACTGTTGCTGTTACTTCTACGAGACGACCTGGACAGACTTTCGGACATTGTCGTGTAGTCCGAGCGACGTGTACTGGCCGCTTCTCGCAGCGGACGCTGCAGAGATGGACAGCACACGCACACGTGTTCAGCTATCCAGTTGAAAAACGGAATTTTCCTAACAAATAAATAAATAAGTAAACAACAACAGTCACAATAAAAACACGAAATAGAATTCAAGACCCTAAAAATTATTAAAACATATCTAAAACATAATTAATTACTATATAATCTTATAAATTGATTATTATTCGTGAATTTAATAGGAAATTCATCTATGACTAGAAAAAAATAACTAAATGTGCACTAAATTTACACAGTGAATATGTAATTAGTATCAATTACTAACCAAGGCAACCAAGCAAATATTTCTCAATCTGTGGCCCACGTGCCAATTGTGAAGTAACAATCTCCCGTTTGGATATATCAACTGACAATTATGATTTTTCTAATGATAAAAACATTGGTTAGAGGCTAGAACTCTAGTTGACTTAACTGTTAGTAAGCAAGCATCTAGCCTCTAATCAACCTTTTTTATTAGAAAAAAACAAAAAAACATTTGCTTTGATATTGCATAAAAATCCGAGCTCTATTAATTACGAATTAAATACTTCAGGAAAATGAATGGGAAATTTATGAGAAAAAAATCGAACCCTAATGTACTAAATTAATCAATTAAAATCAAATAACATGGCACAATGGATTTTTTAATGTACAGTGTCCACACTGTAACTTAAAAGCTTGTGACGTCAGAGGGGATTGCGTCATCTTGTTTGATAAAAAAATGGATAATAAGTTAATAACAAAAGTAAACCCACCAGTTTAAAACAAAATATTTCATGAAGATTTTAGTTATTAATATTATATAAGATAAAATGATACAATCCCACATTAGGGTTTGTTTTATGAACCCAGTTGACGTCACAAGCGTCACAGCCACAATGCAGCAACTATGGTTATAAGAACAACAAATAAATACATATTTACATAAAAATCAAAAAAATCTTTCAGAAAAATCCAATTAATAACGAGAGACAATTTTAAATTGGCATCAATAAAAAACTGCAATGTGGTGAAAAATAAATCACAAACACAACGAACGATAAAAAAAAATGTCACAGGAAGGAAATTCTTTGACGACACTCATTGACTTTCATTGCAACTCAAGGGAAGTAGTAGCAATACGCGGTTGTGCTTTAAGATGATAGGAGTTCTCATCATCATAAGTTCTTCACTTATTATGAGCATAAAATTATGTTGTCGCATCGTCATAACGATAAAAAACAAAAATGCATAAATTCTCAAAAGTTTATCATAGAATGGATTTTTTTTTACACTTTTTTGCGTTCAGATTTACAAAATTAACTTTTGATGAGTAAATCACAATTTTTTTTTAAAAGAAATATTCAAACTAAAATATTTTAGTCACTTAAAGTGTGGTTTACAAACGGGGCCTCTTCCGAACTCTGAATATTTTGTCTTTCAGTTGCGAAATGAAGAGAAATTTGAATGCGTTTTAAAAACTAGAAGGGTAGCTACAACACTTAATACTATTTTCATGTGTTGATGACATTTTTCAAAATAAGCTTTTTATTTTCAGTTTTGAAAATGACTCAAATTTAAACAGAAAAATATGTGAATCGTAAACTACCTTCTTAAGTGATAAGAGTTCCCCTTCTAGTCTCTAAAACACTTTCAAGCTTCTCTGAATTTTGCTTTTTCTGGAAGACAGAATAATCTTAAGTTTAAAATACACCTACTTTAGTGACTACTACTTGAGTGACTTGTATTGAATCGATTATTTTGAAAATCACTTGAAATAAAAAAAAAGCATTGTTCCGGACGAGATATTGTCGAAATATCTTTATAAACCTTCCTACACCTGTCAATCACTCTATTGCAATTTCGAACTAAATGTAATTTCAATGTCCTTTAAGTGCCTATCAATCAATCCCATTGTAATAATTGAAATTTACTTAAGATTCACCTTCATTTCAGATCCAACGTTCCAGCCTAATATTGGAGTATATGCTTGAGTGGCTCAGTTTTATTGTTTAAAATTGAACATCTCAGAAACAATAAAAGCAACAAATTTACAAATTAAACTGATTGTAAACTACATATCAAAATATAATTATACAAATATAAAATATATTGGCAGAGAATTCAAAAGTTACTGAAATTTTTTTTCTAAATTATTCTTTATTTTAGAAAAAAAATTACAATTTAAATCTCAGTTTTTAAAAATCAATAACTTTTTTTAATTGTTTACACATTTTTATCCTATTTTGTAGAACTGTAAGTAGGCCTACTTTGATATGAAGCTAACTAATAAGTTTTAAATGTGTAGCATTTATAATTTCTGAAATATTTTATTTTAAACGATTTAGCTGAGTAACTTTTTATACTTCAGTAATAGTTTGGTGTCGTTGGTTCCGGAACTGGTTCTCGATTTTGCGGATCTCGGTAAACCGGACTTCGAGGGTAATAATAACAATCATAACATATGTTTTTTTAGTTTAAACACTGTTTTGATTTTTAACTTCTCAATAGTGAATGTGAGAATTCATGCAGAAAACCGGCAACTTTCCGGATTAGCCGAACTTTCTGTAATCCGGACCAAGTCCGGTCCCATTTAATCCGGATAATCGAGATTTGACTGTAATTAGTTATTAAATTACCAATTGTAACACATATATTATTAATTTATTCAGCAATTAACAGGGCTCGGATTTGTATGCAATATCATGCAATATCATTTGTGGCTCAATGTGGGCCAATTGTGAAGTAATCATCATTAGATCAACTCTGCATTTATGATTTATTTAAGGTAGATTATAGAGGCTAGATGACTAGTTACCATCAGTTGTTAACTAGAAGGGTCTAGCCTCCAATCAATGTTTTTGATTTAAAAAAAAAACTATAATACCTGCTTGATCTAAACGGGGGATTGTTATTTCACAATTGGCCCTTGATGCACAGATCGAGAAACATTTGCTTTGATATTGCCTAAAAATCCGAGCCCTACTTATAAATTTATTAAGTAATTAATAAATGAATGAAAATTAACTTATAAGCAACGAGAAGAAAATATAAAAATAAAAAGGTGGAATCGGATGCAAAATGTGCGATATTAAAAGTGATAAATCAAAGGTAGAAAAACAAGTGAGTGAGTGAATTGAGTGAGAGAAAACCGAAAACAGAAAAAAAAGAGTAAATAATAAAAAGAAACTGAATGAATGATGATTGATGCAATTTACCGGATTTCGAATTGGAGACACGAGAGGAGGAAAAAGAGGGAAAACCAGACAGACCGATCATCCTGTGTGCAGAAACGACAAAAAAATTGAAAGCACAACAAATAACACACACAAAAAAATAAACAAAAAAAAAAGAGGGTCAATTTAACCGAAAATAAATGTGTAATTGACATGCACTTAATTATTAAGAAGCAGCAACACAAGTGGACCAAAAAAAAAGACAAGAGTAACTTGCCCAAATAAGGCGTTCTTAGTGTGAATCATGCCACACCACCACCGCCATAACACTACATGATAACACTGGAAAAAAAGTGTGTGGGGACATAAAAAAATTGATGAATGAAGTGGTGAGTGAATAGAGAGATTGGAATGGTAACAAGTAACATGAGCAACAACGACAACAACAAACATAAGAAAGATGACAACACAGATAATAACAGAAGAAGAAAAAAAGAACTAAAGAGTAAATAAAGCCATAGAAAGGGGGGGGGGGGGAGGTGGCAAAAAAATATAATAATAATTGTTCCGAAAATTATGTGGTACTTGCCTCAGATTACGGCAAATGTGAGTGCTGAAGAGACAGTAGATAATGGGATTTGCAGCACTGTTCAAAGGGGCCAAACTCTGAATGAAAGTGGCTACGGCCATATTTGTTTGAGACACCGGAATATAATTGAAAACCTGAAGTAGATCGTAGATGATGTACGGACTCCAACACAGAATGAACACTACAATGTCATAAGAAATACATCCAATAAACACACAGTTATTATTATTATTATCATTAGGTTCTTGTTCTTTTTAGAACACTTTTCACCCTCTGTCACAGTCCTTATTGACTGTTTGCAGAGAGAATTTTCAAATTCATATTGAAACAGATTCCTATTTTTGGTCATTTAGATTTCAAAAAGGTTATTTATTCGACAATAGAATTTGAATTCCAACGGCATTTGTTGCATGTGATTTATATTTTCTAGTTTGGACAAAGCATTTTGCAAACATGCCTACTCTTCGACTCTCTTGTTCCTCTGCCATAGGCCTCCATTAGCTGCTTGCAGAGTAATTTATTCTATGGATGGATGAATGACACCTGGATTGAACAAACTATTAAAATAAAACTATGCTGAATAATTTTAATGAACTTAAAGGTAATATAATAAAATATGCTACAATTTATTAATGAATGATATTAATTAATCAATTAAGTGTATACTGTAATTTAAGGCAATAAAGAAAGGTCTATAGGACTCCTTACTTCCTTTCTTTGTAATGCATTTGATGCATGCAAAGAAACATGCATCTCATTTACATAATTCAACCAGTTATCTTAAGTTAGTCAATAGTTGTTTCCTCCTAAGTAATAAAGTGCAAAAGGAGCTGCTAGCACTGGTTGCCTATCGCAAGGAACTCCTCGTCAAAAAATAATTTCTAAAATGGATACAGAATGTAGGTTTTTAATAAGATTTTTTCTTCTTAGTCTGAAAAAAGAAAACAACTATAATTATTTCAAAAAGTTCTGAAAAATATAGTAATAACATCAGCTTAAGCTTACAATATTAAATCCTAACATAAGACCTTAAAATAAGCGACTAAAAAACCTCGTTAGAATTTTTTGTTGTTGTTGTTGTTGTTGTTTTTCGGTGAAAAACTATTTCATTTTTGTATTAAAACTATATTTCATGTTTGTTTCATTGAAGAAAAATCTGAAACTATTATTTATTTCAAGTGAATTTTATCTCTTAAGTAAACGAGACAAAGATGGATTAGTTTATTTTTTTTTTAAAAAAAGTTACTACTTTTGAGTCACCGCCGCCATTTATATGAATGAACCGGGGGAGGGGGTCCCAATGTATAAATATACTTCAAACAAGATTAATCTTTCAAATAGCACCAAACAATGAAGAGTAAGGAGGAGGAGGTTAGGGTGGGACTTACGGAGGAGGAGGAGGATAGGTCTAAAAACAGTGTAAAAATAATATTTCTTCTCTGCCATATTATCTCCCATCCCTATCCCATTTGAGTGGTGGCAAATGGTACCCTTACTACCCAACCCCCATCCCCCCCTTTACTCATATCTCACTTTCTTCTTTGTGCAAAATAAAAGATTACATATTATGGAAGAAAAGAGCAAGGAGAAGAAAAAAATGGGGAATTGGTGGTGGTGGGGGGGGGGGGGGGTGGGGAGCGATGGGAGAAAGATTATGCGTAGGAAGCCCTAAACATAACATGTGTAAGATTTGAGCTTATTTGCGGCTAAAATAACAATACCCTCCTCCCACCCCCCTCCTCCATCCAAAAACAACACACGTCTCATATGTATGCATACATTGTAATATATATATATATATATATACAAAGTGTCCCACAAAAAATGTATACACATTTTTGGTTCAAGTTAATAGCTGCCATGTATATTTTTTCTTAAATTTAATTTAATAATTTTATACTATATATTTTTATTATATAATTTTATAATTATAATAAATATTAGATATAACAGCGCTACATGTCAGTTCTGAACTTACACAAAATTCGAGTTTACAATTTGCAACGCCACCTAACAAAATGGCTTTGTAAACGCAATAAAAAATACATAGGACTTAATGGCATGGTCAACATAATTATGGAGTTTTTCAACTTACAAACTCAAAGGCTAACACGGGCCGAATAAACAAGGTCTAAGTTTATTAAAAGTTTTGTGACATACTGTTATATTGGCTGGGCCGCAAAGATATTCGCTGTGGGCCGCAAGTTTGACATGCTTGCTCTACTGTATGTGGAAATCTCCTGAACGAATTAACCGCCCCCAAATTGAGGACTCGCTGTACATGTTTTACGTTTAAATGATGACATTATGTCAAGTGTTCAAAATTTCCTCCATTTTCTTCAAGACATTGCTGACGACATTCAGAGCCGTAACAATTTGTATCGTAAATTATTTATTTATTAATCTTGTATATTACTATTTGGTTCCTCTTGAAGTTCGACAATAATTCTCTTCGATGTTTTGTCGTTTATATAATTATGGGAAGTTATTAACAACCAAAGTGTGTGTGTGTGTGTGTAGGCTTAGATATTTTTGGGACACTTTGTACACAGATTTGATATAGACAAGATGGGTGGAATGACGTGGTTAAGAAAACTAAAAGGGACAATGAACTCTAACCCCCTTTTTTTTACACTAAACCACACTTTAACAAAACTTTTAAGTACATTAACCATTTCATTATTTTTTGTGTGCTCAAAATAATAACTCTCTTAACATTCCTTTAACAATGTCTATGTGTTTTGTAACCACAATCATAAAGGGGTCAACCTGATATCTACGAAAACAGGAGAGAGAGAGAGAGAAAACCCCATCAATGACAAGAAAAAGAAGAAAATTCGCTTTTTTTTTTCTTCTTCTTTACGGATCGATCGACGAAATTTTTAACCAAAAAAAAAACAACTTCAGAAATAAAGAAAACGTGGTTACATTTCATCATATTAAGGCGGTGCCCCCCCCCCCCCCACATATGAAAAACGCCTTTTTCCTGTTTAAAACAAAAGATTATATATAAAAAACCTATAAAAGTTAACAAATTTTAAAATTTTAGGTAATTATTCAAAACAAACTAACATCTTTTCCTACAAAAATTGAAACATATTTGGTAAAAAAATAGGCAAAGTTACTAAATTTTGAAAACAACGTTTAGACCTAAAAATGGCAATTCACATACAAAATGCCTCAGGAGAAAAAACTTCTTTTGCTTTTGTAAAACGTCATTTTGAAAATTCAATTACTTTGATCTTTTGTAACCAATATGGTTCAGTTTTTGAACAAATACATTTTAGTATGTTTAGTATGTTTTACCTCTGAGATATTCAACTTTAAGATGATTTATTTGAAAAATACCTTCTTAAATGACTGAGCTACCCTTCTAGTTTCTAGAACACTTTCAAACTTTCCCTTCATTTTGCTTTAACACTTGAAAACTATTTCGTAATTTTTTTTAAGAAATTCATGAAAAGAAATTGTGATTTCGAATAAATAATATGAATGTCCTTCAAATTGAAGAAAAAAAATTAATTTAAATGAAATGAATCGAAATTGAAAGTGTTTCATAAACTAGAAGAGTAGCTCAATCACTTAAGAGACTATTATCATATGGATATCTTTCAAAATAAGCTTTTTATAGTTCAGTTTGAAAAATAACCCAAACGATATTTTTTTAAATTTTTGTCTATAAAAAGTTTAATTTGAAATCTACCCTTCTAGTTTCTAAAACATTTTCAAGATTCTCCTCATTTTTTTCACCTGAAAGACAGAAATAATGAAGAATGCGTGTGCCCCCCCACCCCTTTCACTTTAAAACCACCTTAAAGAAGCTACGTTTTACGTGCGCCACCTTCATCTCCATCACTTTTTATCCCATTTTTGAATATCTTCTTCCCCCTTTTTCTTTATTATACTTTCTCTAGAAGAAGACGAGGAAAAAACTACCAACAGATCATAATCTGTCTGGAAAAAATTTCAGATTTTATTGACCGGAACCACAACAAACTTCAAAAAAGAGAAACAAGAAAGAAAATTTTATGTTTTTTAAAAAGCACCTTGTCCTTGTTGTACGCTCGCTCGTAATAATAAACAAGAAGAAAAGAAGGTCCCTTTTTTATGAAACCCTTCTTAGAATAATAATAATAATAACAAAGATACAGACATCTTCTATGGGAGATTTAACCTTTCTAGTTTACAACTTGTATATAAAAAGAGGTGGATGAAGAATGTTTAAAGAGGAACACGGAGGGATGAAGTGCATAAAATACATAGAGTGAGGGGGGGGGGGGACCCAATATTAACAAAAAAAGGAGGCGGCCACCACATCATCCACTGAATTCTACACCCAATTTCTAAGTTTTTCAAAAGTAATTCTAGTCCCACCCCTCCCTAAATATTATCTATAAGGTGGAAAGTGTCAAGACAGGAAGACTGTATATATAGCCACTTCCGTCCCTTTTAGCAATGGTTCTTTCAGTCAGCCAGTGTGTGTTTGACTCTTTGTTGGACTCAAAAACACAAGATTAGAACCTCAAATTTCAAACACCCCCCCCACACACACTTTTCCTTTACTTTCTTCTATACAAATCGTGTCTTGAATTTCAAAAGAACCAAAACCAACTTTTACCTCTTTCCAAATCTTTCTTTCTTTTAAGTTTTCTTCTTCAATTTCCCATCATTCCATTTTTTTAATCCTTTACTATCAGAGCTCTTCACTTGGCCCATCATCATCATCTTCATTTGATGTATATTATATCCAATAAATGAGACTAGAATGTCTTTTATTTAAGAGTATTAATCAGAAAGGACTTCCCCCCCCCCGCCCCCTCTTTATATAAACATAATAAAGCACACTTAATCCCTATTCCCAAATGTGCACACATCACCAATGCATATTTATTGTCTATATGCTTTAGAAAACAAAACCTCAAAAGGCCACATTCACACTTGAGAAAAAATTAAAAATGAGCAACAACCAAATTTCAACAAGATAAACTTAGCACTCGAAGCCTCTGAACACAGTTCCAACATTTAAAAAAAACCGTTCAAGCGTCCCCCCAATGAAACAGTGGGTTAAAGGTGTTTTTAAAGTATAAACAGAACCTCCTCTCGAAGTCTGTTTTTCCGGGTGCAAAATGAAAAGAATAAATACTAGAATGTGTTTTGGAAACTAGAAGGGTAGTTCAATCATTCAAGAACACATTTTCATGTTGATATCATTTAATATTAGATTTTTATGAGAAAACTAAAGTGTTTAGATAAAAACTAGAAGGGGCGGAGATTTTATAACTTTAATTAAATGTTTATTTTCGTGTTTTTAGTATTCTTTAAAATAAGGTTATTATGTGAGTTTGTAAATAATCCAAGCATTTTCATTTTTATCTCTAAAAAGCATATTTTGAAAGATATCAACATGAAAATTAATATTCTTTTCTAGTTTCTAAAACACATTCAAGTTTCTCTTTTATTCTACTCCTGAACACGAAAGTTATTGATATGGGTACACTACATATAATAAATAGAACAATAGAAATCCAACTGACCAAATACAATGGCGAATGTCATCTTGACAGTTTTAATTTTGGCCTTTGGAATGAGTCCTCTGGAACTGGCCCGCTTTGTGTCCACGTCATTGTCGTTTGTGAAACTCTTTGTGTGGTCATCTGTCAAAACATTCCAACAACGAAAATGATTCAACAACAAGAAAAATTCCTTCTGAGAACAAAAGAACAATGCTATTATTTTACAAAAGACAAACAAAAATGTTGTCTTAAGGTTGTTTTTAAAGTGTTTAAACGAGGCCTCTCGAACTTTGATTACCGGTATTCTGTCTTTCAGAAAGGCAAAATAAAGAGAAACTTTGAAAGTGCTTTAGAAACTAGAAGGATAGGAAGTCATTTTTATAGACAAAATTTTTTTTTAAAAAAAACATTTGCTTAAAATAAGAATCATTTTTTTGCAAATCACCTTAAAAGAATATCAAACATCTTTGAAGTGAAATGAGCTACCTTTTTCTAGTTTCTAAAAGAACACTTTCTAGTTTCTCTTGAATTTGCTATTAAAAATAAATAACGAAAAAAACCGTTATCGTTTTAAGGGACTGTAATGCCGTGAAGTGAATTACTTACTTTTGTTTTTAGGTTTCATAGGCGTCAATATCTTGCCTTTGCTCCAAATGGTATAAACGATAATAGTGTAACAGGCCGTGATGATAAGAGCGGGAACGATAAAGAGAGAAACGGCAACCAGACACATGTACAATTGCCAATGCCAACGACTTGGCAATTCGATCCAACATTGAGTTTGACCTAAAACCACACACACAAACATACATTACATAAAGAGAAGAAGATGTGGATGAGGATGAGAATGATGACAATCAGCCGTTGATGACCAATTGACCACCGGCATTTGTATATATATATTTTACCATCAATGACCTTCTCTTCGTATAATATCAAGATGGGAATGGAAAAGACGGCACTCACTGTCCAAGCGACCACAATCAACCATTTCGCACGTCTCCCTTTTCGTTTTAATGACATTTTCGCACAAAAAAAAAGACACAAAAGTTATCTAATCTTTGTTGTAATTATTAATAATCTCCTCCTCCTCCTCCTAATCTCTAACACGGGAATAAAACTATTTTAACTAAACATAATAACCGTTGATGATAAAACTGTGTCCTCAATTCTAAACATATTCTAAGTTCCATTAAATTCCATTAGAAACGAAACAAAACAACAATTAACACAACATTAAATTAACTTTTACTACTTTTCTAAGAATTTCTAGTGTACATTTTAGGCCTACAAACCATATATAAGTCTACACAATGCACATAATAGCATAGGCAGTGAAAACCCTTTAACACGAAATATCGGTTAACACGAAATATATTTTCAGTTACAAACAAAAAGACAAAAGAAGAAGAATATTTAAAAAAAAGGAAAGAAAAAAAATGAGAATGTGTAAAAATAAGATAAACAATGTGGACAAACAACAAACAAACACATCCTAGTCATAATAATAATAGTAAACATAATAATAACAAAAATAAATATGAAAAATGCTTACAACTTCCAGAAAAGTTCATTGGATGCGTAATGGCATCGTAGCGGTCAACACTGAGTGCCACCAACACGTAAGTGGACGAATAAGTCACCAGAACCTACGTATATTTACAGGTATTTCTATTATTATGAATAGGGCTCGGATTTTTATGCGGAATAATACCAAACAAATGTTTCTCCATTTGTGTGGCTCAACAGCCAATTGTGAATCCCAGTTTAGAAAACATCAACCAACATTTATGGTTCATTAATTCAAAAACACTTGGTTAGAGGCTGGAACTCTCTAGGCGACAAATGATAGTATCCAAGCCTCTAAGCAAAAGCATAATTGCAGTTGCTCTAATGCTGATTCCTTCAGAATTGGCACTTTGGGCCACACAAATTGAGAAACATTCGCTTCATATTCCGCATAAAAATCCGAGCCTTAAATATAAATATGAAAAAGGGCCCACACGCACACTCATGTATATTGTATTTACTACAATTGGACATTCTGAATAATAAGTAAATATAAATGTGTGCATGAGGAAAATATTAAAAAAAGGAAGGAGGGTAGAAGGGTCAAACAATTTGTGATGAAATCAGACAAAAAATGACCTGCAGAAAACGGATGATTTTGCAGGCAATGTTTCCAGCGTACCACGTGACCGTTATCTTCCATACAATGTCTGTGAGAACACTGATCAGACCAACTGACAAATCTAATAAGAAACACAAAACAAACAACACAAATATAATTATTTATCTTTTTTTTTTTAAAAAAATACAAAACTTGAAAAACAAACAAAACAAAAGAAAGTAAATAAACTAGAAAAACCTTCTATAAAAACACACACATCTTAACTAATCAAATAAATATATGAGAAATTTGTTAAACAACTTGAAAAATAAAAAAAAAGTAAATCAGAAACACAAAATCAACAACAAAAAAGAATGTTGTTCACTTTCTAATATAAAAAGGAAATCACTCAGCCAATTTTCAATTTAGTCTAATTTTTCTTAACAATAAACATTAATATAGAATGGGTTTTTCTTATCTATTGTTTAGGCCTAATTCTATAGCAACATCATATAAACGTAAACATGATGATAATAATAATAATAATAATAATAATACAGATCTTAAACATAAAAGAAGCAAAGAAAAATCATTAGAAAAGAAGTGAATCACAGTGTGGAGTTCAGTTGAAGTAAAAGAAATTAAAGTAAAATCTTCTTGAAAATCAATTTATAATCAACGAAAACACAAAAATAAAGAGAGAGAGAGAGAGAGAGAGTTTAAGTAGTAACATATGATGATGATGATGATGATGATGAGTGAAAACCTCAAGTTCTGAGGGTTTTTTTTTATTTAACAAAAAGAAAAGTACTTTCGAAATGGATGGAAAAAGAACGTTGACTAAAAAGAGGCCTCAAGGTGATTGGATCGCGATCGATAGGAGATCACTTTTCATAGATTCCAATCAACCATCAGATCACAAACCCCCCCCCCCCCCCCCAACTAATAAAAACAACCTCTTCTCATTATAACAATTTCTCAACTGTCATCATATTATGTGAAAATAGCTCAAAACTTCAGTCACAAAAATCACCAAATTAGGAATTCAAAATATGAAAAAATCCAGGATTTTCTGGATTTTCACCCTTAATTTATTCAAAAATAAACACACTTAAATTAAATAACAATTCCTTTTCAATGTTAGTTTTTTTAAATAAACTTGACTAACCTCGCATACATGTCATTTTTGTTTATTTTATAGCCCATTTATTATTTTTTACTTAAATATATTTTATATATAATATCCCAGGTGTGTCTATCTATCTATCTATCTATCTATCTATCTGTCTCTGAAGTAACGCTGTACAACCATTGAAGCACATCGGAATTTATATAAATTTAAATAAAAGAACGGCTTTTTCTCTCAAGGTCAACTATATGTTGCACACTCCCCATCCAAGAACCCCATGATATTAAATTGGAGAGGGGGAAAAGGTTGGAAAGTGTAGAGGGGGGGGGAGAGAAACGTGGAGGGAGGAAAAAAGGGGGAGGAGTGACTGAAATTGAAATGAAAGGAGTAAAAAAAGGAACAAACGACGCGCATGCGCACAATTGCCTGTGAATTTTGCTCCCGTCATTTATGATGGGTTACCCCACTAGTAATAATATAAAAGGATGAAAAAAGTTAACTGAAAGGATTCGGGATGAACCCGTCAATTTTGGAAATTCTGGAATAAAACGTATTTTTCGGAAAAATGTGGATTTTCTTCCGGCCATTCTGAACCAATGGTTGATTGCAGGAAGGAAAGAAACTTCCCTAATTTTCCAACCCTGGGAATCATCACACAACTTGGAATAATAATAATAATATTCGTGGCTTTTTATATGACTTTTATATCGAAATAAAGAATCATTTTTTTCTCTCTATATAAAATAAAGACAGTAAAAAAAATAGCCAATCGATTTCCTAAATGTGCTTTTAAACAGACCGACCACGTCCACAAAAAAGTGAGAATGACCCTAACAATTGGCCCCATTCTGGTTTAAAACACTTCAATCCTAACACCCTTTAATGGGTTGCTGCTGGTCACTCAGTGGTCACTTAAATCAATTGATTTTTACTCTCATTCTTCTCGTACAATTTTGACACTTTTTTCATTTTTACAAATCTCAGTTAAGACTTGAAAATGAAATTTCTAAAATTCTGACATTTTTTACGTCTAAGCATTTCATACATTGAACCATTTAACATTTTGAATTTTTTAATTTGGAAAGTGACTGCAAACACAGCCAAGAAGGCCTGTGGCAGAGGGACAAAAGTCCAATTGCAGCATGTGAAAATGCTGCATTGTCAAATCCCAAAGAATGTTTTATAATTAGCCATTATTGCACTATACAGTAGACGAATAGACGAAATGAAGGAGCAACAATTAAAATAGAACTTCTGATTATTTCAGAAGTTTATTAGAAATCGTGATTTAAAAACTAGAAGAGTAAATGAATCACTTAAAAGAAACATTCACATGTTTATTCAAAATGCCAAAATAATCGTTTGATCGGGTCATTTCCAAACTTGCCATTAAAAGTTTATTTTAAAAAGGCATTAAAATGATTTAGTTACTTTTCTAGTTTCTAAAACACCTTGAAAATGCAATCGAAACGACCTCATCAAGTAGAAAAATCACAAAAATGTGAGTTTTATACAGTCATTGTCACTTTTAATGAGTCATCATTTTATGGCTATCATATGTTGCTGTAGCTTTTTACAGCGTTATGACTGCACTAATGTGACAATTTACTGTCATCTTATCAATCTTAATACTTTTCTAGATTGACCACCCCACCCCAACCAAGAGTTCCTAGCGGCTTATTTTAACACCTAATAATTGAGAAAATAAGCAGAATTACTTTTTCGTTAAACGTTTATTTTGGAAATTTGTAATCTAAAAAAAAATACAGAGAATGTTATTTAAATTGAAAAAAAAGTCTTATTTAAATAAAACAAATCGATTTTTTAAAATTATTTTAAAAAAAAAACGAAATCCATCGAACTGTATGGCTCACCCCTCTCTCCCCCCCCCCCGCTCAATTCCCCACCCGCACAACACCGACCCACCCACACAAATACACAAAATGTAAAAAAAGCCATTTCAATTCGTGTCATTTCAACTGTGATTGTTTTTGCCACATTCATCCAATAGTAAAATAAAAAACACCGTTCACATTTGGAAATAGCAATGGGACTTGAGGCCCTTTTTCCTGAATGTTGAAGTTGGCAGGAAACGTCTGTCTGTCTTGTCTGTCATTCAACTTTTAAAGTTTGGAAGGTGGATGGATGGACAATGGACATATAATAAGAAAATTTCTCTCTCTTATATATATATATATATATATATATATATATATATATATATATATATATAATGTATATATAATATTAAGTCTTGTTTCTTGAAGCGTGTAAACTATCTTTTTTTACAACAAAAGACGGACAAAAGCTACAAAAGATTTCAAATGTTTACTTCGATCTCTTCTTGTGTATAAAAGAAAAATATATATAAATTCTTCGAACGAAACCAGTAGATCTTTTTAAGACATTCTTTGAAAATAAGTTCTAAAAAGAACTTAAAGGTTCTTCTTCTTAGGTGCCATAATATAAAAAGGAAAAAGGGGGGAGGGAGGATGTGTCTACTACACAAGTATACAGTGTGTCTCAGAACAAATGTCTATTGAGACTATTGCAGTGTTTCACAAAGTGTGGTATGCGCTGTCCAACAGGTGGCAACCCAAAAGATGTTCAGAGGCAAAGCGATAGAAATGCCAAAACATGTTTGTAAGAATCGTAAATGTTAGAAATTAGAACGAAAGCTGAATCATTTAATACGTATTTTCATTTTGATATCTTTCAAAATAAATTTTTTAATTAGATAGAAATTTTAAAAAATGTCATCAACTTAAAAGTTGTGTCATTTTCAACAGCCGTCGTTTTATTGAATAAGAAGGTTGGTCTATTTTATTGAAGCGAAAGCACCGACCTACAGTTTTTTTTAAATTATTGCAATTAATTATTGATGTGATGTAGTGAATTACATGAATTAATGTGACAGTTAATTAATGAATTGAAAGAATGAAACCCTACTACCTGCAGTTATGGAAGTGAATACCCTTGAGACCTCTATCCATCTTGTGTGAACAAGTAAACCCGAATTCTTGTTTCGTCTGCCTCGAGCCTTAATGGAATTCAAGTAACAGAATGCATTGCCATAATGTGCAAATAAAGAAGTATGAGATTTAACGCCGCAGTTTGGTTTTTTTTTTTAAAGTGACTTACAATTTTTAAGATTTGTAATTTTAAACGATTTAGTGCTACAGTGTCACTTTTATATTTTGGTAACAAGATTAGGGAGGATTGTGAGACATACTGTAGACACACGACATTGTGTCAGGTGGATTAATGAAACACAATCCACAATATACGAAGAAAAAAAAAGGCCCAGAAAACTCTCTTATTCTGAGGTGGAATTTTGTGTAAATTCCGTCTTTGAAAAACACTTTTCCACCGTCCTAACCTTACCTCGTACAACAACAAACCCATCCTCCTCCCTATTTCAACTCATCTCAATTGTGTTTCGACAGCGATAAGACCCACTTCCAATCACCCCTTCTTCTTCATCCAACCAAACAAAAGTTTAGCCTTTTTTTCTTCTTCTTCTTCATTTTCTTTTCTTTAAAAGCCTTTTAATACGAAACACAAAAACTAAATTAAGTTTGAGGCTGTTGTGTTCGTGTTTTTGGAGTTGGTTCTTCTCAAAATAGACGGATGATGTTGAGAAAAGTAACAAAAAAAGGCACAGATAAGGGGATAAGATATTCTGTCCCCCACCCCACTTTCACACACACCCCGAATTACATATTGTGTCACCCCCCCCCCTCCCGGGTGTCCCTTCAAGTTGAAAAGGACACAATCCCCTCCCCCCACTCTTAATAGTTAGTTAACATAATTAATGACTATATTCAATGTTGGAATAAATCAATTCCTCCTCTCTTGTCATCTCTCTGCCTCAGAAAATATAACAATTGATGAATAATTTACAAACAATGGAATATTATGCAAAATCCTCTTCCTTTTCTTTTTTTTTTGGCCTGTATCTTCTTCCCATACATCATCTCAATTAGTATTCATTGATTTCGCCTCTTTTTTCTCATCTTCTTTTAAGATATAGCACAAAAAAATCTGGTTTTTGTCATTTGGTGTGAAATTTATTCAGAAAGTGCCAAATAAAAAGACCAATCTGGGCTCCCGTACTACAGGAATCTAGTGGAAAATTTAATTTTTTTAAAAATCAAATCATGGTATCTATTGAAACGTCTTTAGCTGATTGTAATCTCTTTAATTAAAAACTAGAAAAAACACACAATTAAACCGAATCTCAAATGAGTTTGGCTTCTAATTATATTTACAGAAGACGAGGAGGAAACTTAAAACTTTTTAAAACAAAAAGTTAACAGATAATTTGAAACTAGAAGAGTAAAAGGCATACATGATTTCACGACCATATGTTTGAAAATAAACTTTCTAGATCTGCAGTTTGAAAAAATAAAGAAAAAATATTTTACATTACATTTACAAATGTTGTATTTTTAAATATATATATAATAAAAAATATTATTATTGCAATTGTATATTTTTTCTAATTTGAAATTGAACTTTAAATTTCTTTATAAAGTTGCTTCCAAAAATCTTACAAAAGTCGAATTGAAATTTGTGGGGCCGTGGCCCCTAGAAACTGGAACACTTGTCAGAAACCCCAACCCTTTTTAAAACTAAACAGCTCTGTGGAAATGAATGATATTTAAAAAAAAAAAACTAGAAAACACAACTCTAAAAAAAGATTTCCGTGCACCTTCTAGTTTTTTTTTAATCAATTACAAACCGAGTTCCTCAACCTAAATCACTGAAGTTCCCTATTCTGTACATTAGTTAGGGACAGTAGTCACAATATTTCGTAGTTATAAGTTAGATATGACAATCTACTATCGTATGACAGTTGTATTATTTTTCCTGTAATGACACTCCTCCTGTTAGGAAACTAAACTTGCAGATGTCACACATTTTTCTGGTCAAATAGAAAAATAATGTGGTTTCCGTTTGACACCGTAGTCAAGGTTAATTAAACAAAGACAATGAAGTGAAGGATGAACTTAGCAGTAGTCATAAATTATGACTTTCTCAGAGACACACTTTCATTCATACATACTAATAATAGTCTTTGAATTTCTTCTCTTTTAGCCTCCTCCAAATGTGATCACATTATTATTATAGTGGGGGAGGTGGGGAAGGGAGAACGCAAATGTTTCTTAAACTGTGGCCCAAGTGCCAATTTGTGCCGTTTAGATCAACCAACAATTATGTGTTTTTTTAAAATCGAAAACACTCGTTAGAGGCTAGAACTCTACATCTGATAGTAACCAGATAACCAGCCTCTAACTAGTCTTTTCAATTAAAAAAATCATAATTGTAGTTGCTCTAATGATGATGATGATGATTACTTGACAATTGGCACTTTGGGCCACACATTGAGAAACATTTGCTTTTGAAATTGCATAAAATACATCGGAGCCCTAGAGATAACATCAATGGTGGGTTTTTGAATGATAGTAGTTGTTCCCCATTGCTCAGCAAATGCATTTGAAACAAGGCATTGATCGTAACCGAAGAGAAAAAAAAAAGAGATGTAATTCACGAGAAATGGGAGATTGGGAAGCATTTTTACAATCCTCTAAAGAGCGAGAAAAGAAACATACAACCCAATATATATATATACATGTATATAGGGTTATTATAACACACATTCCATTGACTACTATATATATGTGTGTGTAAAGGGACCCCCCCCCATTATATAATATACGTGTATTCAACAGCAGAAGAAGAAGAAGAAGAAGAAAAAAAGAACAACTTCAAAGGCGTCTTAGAGTCCCAAAAACTTAAGTCTCTAAGAAAAACTAACCCCCTCAAGAAAATACGCCCCAAAAAAATGTTGAAAGTGAAGTTGTTTCGTATGTTACAATATACTGTACATCTAATATAAAAAAATGTTCAAAGTGCCCCTGAAACATTGCAATCACTGCTAACTCACATCAAGACACACCAAAAGCAAAAAACATAATTTGCAAAAAGCTTCTTCTTCTCTCTCTATATATTCATTTATATATACATATATATATATATATATATATATATATATATATATATATATATTATATATATATATATATATATATATAAGATACAAAATCGTGAAAATAACAAAATAAGAAGAAGACACGCAAAAAATGAAGGCTGCGGTTACGTTTTTTATTTTATTTTGTAACGTAATCCTTTTGTGGTTTTCCATAGAGAGATTTTACAAAAAAGAAAAGTCTTTCTCTTATTTTGTAAATAGACTAAGATGGGATGGAGGAGGAGGCTATATAACAATAATAATATACAGTATACGTTGTAGGCATATCAGCTTAAGTGCTAGCCAATAAGCAAAGTGAAGGTCACCAGAAACATTTTATGGGTCAAGAGGGGGCCATCAAATGAGATATAAAAGTGAGAAAATAGTGAGCGTGTGTGCCAGTGGATAGACACAATTTGCTTCCCAATCCCAACTCTCGCCCCCTCCCCCTAAAAAAGCCCTCCTTAAATTCGTTTTTAGGTGTTAACAAAGGTGTATTACATATATATAAACCAACTGCATAAATGGGTTATGTGTGTCTAAATAACATACCTACTAAAACCACAATTCTAGTATATAACAACAACAACAAAATACCTACATGTAGGCTTATAGGTGTGTGTATTTGGTGGCATTAGGGAAGTGAGTTGTTAAGAGAGAGAGAGAGAGATCTCTTTTACTGTTTTACAACAACAATGGCTGTTTTTTTTTAATTTAGTTGTTTTCATCTCTGCTATTATAATGTATTACATATGCAGGAGGAGGAGGTGGTTTTCAAACAATGCTAATTAAGAATGCATCTAACAACGTCTTAATGGAGATGATGAAAAACAGACAAAACACATTTTCTTAAAAGTAACAATTTCCCCACCAATTACTTTTCTTTGTTGAAATAAATACAAAAATGTAACTTCTTCTTAAAAGTTGTCTCAAAATGGACATTTTTCTCCAATAAGCAACATCTGTTGGTGAAAAATAAACAAACCATTCACAATTTTAGCCAACAATATGAAACATCAATTTAAGCTGTTGTGCAACATGATAGGCACCATTTAATGTAACCAGTATCCATAAACAATAGACAAACCCCAAACCCCAAAACTCCTAAACAACATGTCAACTATAATAAATAAGATGTTGTGATTTAACGCCTATAATAGTTTCCAAAATATCCACCCCCCCCCTATTGTGTCATATACAAATAAGTCAAGACACAATTAAATTAAAAGAGTAGGAGGACAACCAGAAAGAGGAGGAGGTTGAAAGACGTTTCTAATAGGAGACTAGAACAGACATAAAAAAGGGGGGATTTGTTTGATAAGAGGAGGGTACACACATATATCATTGATTCCCCCTTTTACCATATAAGATATAATGAATGATAATAGTAACATCTTCATCCACATCACTCAGATAAACAATCTCTTTACGTCAAACTCTCTCTCTCTCTCTCCATTAATAAAAACACTTGAGGGTACATTTATTCATAAACACCGTCACATTCTTATCAAGGTCTAAATATATTTCATTTTTTCTACCTCTTACTTATCCCTCATACCCTCCAAACACCCCCCCCCCTCTATAACACATACTTTTTTCTTCTTCTTCCTAAAACACACGTACAAATACCATTTATCAATTTCCTATTGTATTTCCTACTAATGGAAACTTTTAGAAAAACTAAAAGTTACGACTGTTGTGTTTTCTCAACTGATGATGACAACCAATCCCAAGTGCCTAAGGTTGAAAAATATATAAAAGTCCAAAATACATATTTATAGATTGTGAAAGGCCTAGAGAAAGAAGCCAAGAGGAATAAATGACATTTCTTTTAGAAAAATAGGCTTACGACACATTTTGTCAAGGAATGTCCACCACATTCTAAGATTCAAGAAGAGAAATAAATGAAAAAAAAAAAATTGGCTCATTTTATCATTTTATAAAGCATTCAAAAGGTAGAATTGTATACATTGATGTCTATGAGGGTCTCTTACTTTGAACTCAATTTACTAACGAACATCACTTATTCCCCTTGATTTCTAAGCCCCCCTCATATTCTACATTATATAAAAATACAACATACAAACGTCATTTACACTTAATGTTATTATTAAGATAAATGATGATGATGAAGAAGAAGAAGGATTTCAGTAATAATTAGAAGATACAAGAAAATAACGATTTTCGTCCCACAAATTAATAAGTAAAAGGGGAAAATAAAACGGGAGGATAAAAGAGGGGGAGGGAGGGAGTGAAGTTGTAAAAGCAAACAATTAATAAACAATTACAATTTTGCAGAAAAACAGCCGCCTAAATGGGATCGTAATTGGAAGAATAATTCTATTAGTTCCGCAAGTGTGACTTTTGGATTCATCCATAAATCCCCTCCCCCCCCTCCACCTCCTCCTCTTCTTCTTCTTCATAAAGTTATTCCTAAGGCGCTAATATTTGCTATTTTAACGACCTCGGGAACATCAAAACCACAAAACAACACAAAAGAGAAAAAATCATTTTTACATACATATATATACATATATATTTATACATACATACAATATATACACTGTATATATGTAATACATGTATATGTACTTTAGCGTGCTGTTTATAAATTCTAAAGTAACTACTACTACTACTACAGCCATACATTTTCTATTCAAAACAAGTCGATTTCAATAAAAATCGGTTTTCTTTTGTTTTGATAAAATATTTTCATCGAAAAATAACAAACAACAAAATATATGAAAATTTATTTCCTTTTTTTTCTTCTTCTAATACAGTATGTCTCAGAATCAAAACGCCTCTGGACAATCGTCTACAAAAATTAATTTATTCCAGTTTCAAAGTCTATTGTTTAAAATTAAATATCACATAAATTATAAAAAAACGACGTATTTGAAACTTACGGTGTTTGTTAACAATATATAAAAATTCAATCAATTGGTAGATAATTGAAAAAGTTATCGTATTTCTTTTTTTTTAAATCTAACCTCTGTATTTAAAAACGTTGCTTAAAATAAAGTTAATCTTAAACCATAATTTAATAAGAAAACTATAGTAAGTCAATTGTAAGTTTAGCTTTGTTAAAATTCACTTTAGCTGAAGTAATGTTTTAGAATAAGGCCGTAAGGTTAAAAAATCGTTTAGAATTTCACTCGAAATTTCAAGATTTATTGGAAACTTCACAATAAACTTAAAATATGGCAGTTTGAAAATGAACACATTTTATTTTTTTTTTGGATTAAAAACGTTGCAAAACGGTGACCTGTATCTAAAAAAATCCCTTAAAAGGTTTATTTTTTTAAAGATATCAATCATAAAAATACTCCTTGCACCCAAATATAGAACATGGTTAATTATAAGGAGTGATTGTAGAATTTTAAATTTTGGCATTAATGAGTTCAGACTAATTTAATTGTTAGAAATGTTTGAGTAAAGAAATTAACATGAAAGAATCGTTGCGTTTTGTTTATTTAAAAAAATGAAAATTATTTAAAAAAATTATGAAAAAATATTCTGCACCTTCGTTTGTCTTTTTCATAATCAAAAGAAAATTAGTTTGTTGAAGAAAACACAAGTCGTGTTCAGATTAATTTCATTAAGCGACAATTATTTTGATTAGGTGCAGTTTTTTTTACAACGCCATCTAGTAGCAACTTTCTAATTAATTTACAAGCATTTACATCCAAAGTCACAAGAAAAATGAACCTCAGTTTTTGAAATTCAATAAAAATTCTTATTTATTAGTAAGTTTTCTTCAATTGTCTTCGTAGTAGTATTATTATTAATATATTTTATAATTTCCGAGATGTTTAATTTTATACAATTTGTCTTAGCCGATCTTTCTATTTTAGTAATAATACATTGAGTTGTGAGTTGTTAGTTCTGAGACATACTGTATAATAATAAATTGCATAATATTTTAGTATTGGAAACGTAAGCACAGCCCCTTTAAACTGGGCAATCACTGCAAGCACCGTCCTCTTTTCAATAAACACAAAAAGAAGAAAAAAATCAAACAAAATTTGAAAAATCAAACAACGACAACAAAATAAAACTGATTCTTTCTGAAACTCAAAGGAAAGAAGAACAAAAACAAATACAATGGAAAATGTGTGTGTGGGGGTCCTAATATTATGAAGGGCTCCTAGCTACAAAAAATCAACAAATACAATTGAACAGCTGTTCACAATTCTTATCTCTCTCTCTTTCTATCTATGTATTTCTCTCTATGTATTTCTCTCTTTATTTCACTATTGTATTTGTTTTTCGTTAAAATCGGGTAAAAATAAATATTTCAAAATAATAATTATATAATTTCATCACTCAGAACTAAAAAACATTTCATGTCAACATATCATAACAATAAATAATAATTAATTATGCAGTAATACCTTAATACGTGAACTGCAGAAAAATAGTTATTAATTATGTTATATAATACGAGACATGAACGATTTTAAAATAAACAAGTTTCAAACATAATAATTGGAATTATTTAGGATTTCTAAAAATGCAATAAAATTATTAAATAACTTAAACAAATTAATGAATTAGTTTAAATTATAATTTGAAATAAGAATTGTAAATTTAATTCTAACATTAAAAATATATAAATTTATTATTTAAATTTATTTGTAACAATAATAATAATAATTATAATTGAATTCATATTTCAAAATTATAACTAAAATAATAATTGTTGCAAACTAAATTCAAATATTAACAACTCTATCTATAATTAAAAAAAGAAGAGTTTACGATTTTTTAAATTATTTTAAAGCCTGATTTAATTTAGAATTATTTGATTTTAATCGCAATGAGTTATTTTTAATAATATATAATTTAATGTGTTGCTTTAACGTTCTTTTAAAACTCCATAAAATATTCCAACATGATAAATAATAAATTAATTATGTTATTATAATTAATACCTTTGATGAACACAGAAAAAAAAGTAGATGGAAATTGTTTCTTCCGTTGAGGCTAACCTTGGACCCGATAGCACTTATTTAAATTAAAGCTAAATATATAGGATATAATTAATTAATGGATTTCATACACAATTTTAATGCTTACATTGATAAACAACAATTACCATGAATTTCTAATGGGTTCTGTTTCTATTTATATACAATTTTAATGATTAAAGCCAAAAATGTTAGACATTTTTCAATTAACTGTTTAGAGAATCTTGATTTCTTACCAATAATTCAAAAGTTGGTAGAATTCGAATCGAATTCCAACTTTTAAACATCCTTTTTCATTAAAAAAAAACGATAATTCTTTTGACCTTAATATTGATTAAATAAAAGATATTTTATTTAGTGGTGAAAATAACACAGGCAAATATTAAGATGGTTAATTTTAGAACTCTTGATTATTATGTCTTTCAGGAGCCAAAATATGAAAAACTGGGAAGTGCTTTAGAAACTAGAAGGACTACCTCAATCCTTTTCATGTTCATTTTTTTAAAGTAAGGCAATTTTTAAACTCACATAAAGAGTTTTATTTTGAAAGATTTGTTTAAAACGTAAAAATACCAAGTAATAATTGAAATACCCTTCTAGTTCCTAATATACATTCAAGTTTCTCTTCATTTTGCATCTCAAAGATTTAAAACCAACTTAATAATTTAAAAAAGGAAAATATTAATTAAGTAGCAGTGAAATGTGACATGTGATATTAATAAAATAAGTGACTTGTGGCTCTGAATTAAGGTTACATTTAAAGTGTCAACGAGAAAGGGGAGGGGGAGGGGGGGGCAACAATATGAAGAGAAACTTGAATGTGTATTAGAAACTAGAATGGTAACAGCTCAATTACTTAAGAATATTTTCATCTTTCAAAATAAGCTTTTTATGTGAGTTTGAAAATGACTCAACTTTAAGCGTATATTTTTTTTTTAATTTGTTTATAAAACGTTTATTTTAAAAGTTTATTTCAAAACCCACTTTTTTGTTTTCCTAATTTTGCTCCTGAGAGACAGAATAATCAGCGGTTTATAAACCATCTTAAGTGACAATGGAAAATTACATTTAATCATATTCAAAAGTGTTCTGTATATATATATATATATATATATATATATATATATATATATATATATATATATATATATATATATTTATTAGTACTTTAGAGTGTACAAACAAGAAAGAAACACATTTCTATATATTTTCTATTTGAAACAAATAAAACGTACGATCGACAGAAACACAAATTTAAACCTTCCCTTATACACTAGAATAGTAATATATAAAAATAATAATACGAAAACATCCATAGTGTTGGGATACAAAAAATCCCCTAAAAAGAAAGCAAATCCTCCTAAAATATTGTAGATTTTTTTTCTTCCGGGCAATAGTTATTTATATTCTGTAAATATCATGTGGTTTTTGTTTTTTTGGGTGTGTAGTACGTGAGAAGTACAAATGATTCTGTTGAACTCTTAAATCCTCACACCAGTCTATGTGTGTGTGTGTAATATAAAGTAGAAAATATGTCATTCTACAAATTCACTAGGCAATATGTAAAACCAAATTGTTGGTAAATCTCTATTCTGTACATTTAAGGCTGGTTTTAAAGAGTAAACACTCTTTTCATGTTTGATATCTTTTAAAATAAGCTTTTTATGTTGAGTTTGAAAATGACTCAACTATTAAGTGATTCAGTTACCGTTCTAGTTTCTAACACATTCATCAATGTCTGCTCTGATTGTCTGAAACTGCGGAATAAAAAATTGGAAACATCAACCTGATCAGAAAACATCCTTAACGCCGCAGCGTCCATTGACATCAAAAATCTAATAATAATAATAATTCCTTTAAAGACATTTTGTAGATTGCCTGCCTTTTGTTTGAGGCATTTTGCATATTGTTTTAAAGTGATTGCAAATTTACAGATTTTTTTAATAAATCGTTAATTTTGTACATTGCCTAGTGAATGAGCAGAACGACAGACTTTCCATTTTCCCTATGTGTTCACCACCCACGTAGACAAATAAACAGGGAAAAAAAGAGAGAAGAAAAAAAAAAAACGCAATATTTTAAATTTACTTTTTGCCGCCCCCGCCCCCTGCAACAAATTTACTTTTTGCCGCCCCCGCCCCCGCCCCCTGCAACCCCCCATTTTTTTTTAAGTTTACGGGTGTCAAAATTTAATTTGTTTGCGGTGGAAAACAGCCAGAATTCAAAACTAAAAAAAACACACGACTAATTGCCGGATGTACTACTTACTTCGAGTTTGAAATTTGCAACCTAAAAACACAAACATACAACTTCTTTTACACCTTATACATGATACACCTTATATATATATATATATATATATATATGTGTGTATATAAATATGTGTGCGTGTGTGGTCTGTAAGTGGTCTGCGTGTGGCCAATGTATGGCGTCAGTTTCGTAGCTACGGGGAAGCCAGCCTCCAAAAGGGCGCCTTCAAATCTCATTTAATTTTTTTTTAATTTTACTTAAAAGTTTCCTGATTAATAATTAATACTTTTTTTATATTAATTATTAAGACAACAAGAAAAAAATGCACTTTCAATAAAAAAAACGATCAATGATCAATGCAAGATGCAAGTTTCACCTCTGTACTCTAGCCGCTAGCCTCTAACCAGGTTGAAAAACGCATTTTTTGATTTACTTATGAGTTATGAATTTCTATTTAAAAAATATTATTGGGGGAGGGGGCGAAATCAAGATATTTGCTCCCAGCGCCAAAAAAAACTAGCTAAGAGCCACTGTGTGGTGTGTGTTTGACGAATGTAGCCAATGTGTGGCTTGTGTGTGGCTTGTTTGTGTGCGTTTTTTCTCCTTTTTATTCCGTGAGAGGATTAAGAAAGAGTGAGAGAACGAGAAAAAGGTTTCAACACACGGAATTATGTTGGATTTTTATTTAAGATTTCTTTCTAGAGAACTAATTATAGTGACATTGAATAAAAAAAAACATAAAAGACGAAAAAAAAACGAACATGTATTCTTATTAATTTTACATTTATATACAAAATGAGCAAAAACGGCATCCTTTTAAATATGTATAGACAATAGGAGAGAGAGAGAGAGAGAGAGAGAGAGAGAGAGACTTATTCCTTATTTCTTCATTAGATCTAAGTTTAGATTTGGGTGTAAGGATGACTTTCTTCATCTCATTCACAATTTCTCTCCTCATCAGACTGTTTGTTTGAAAATGGCAGCCAAAATTTCGTTCTCTGTCGCCAAACAGATAAACAATTGCCTAAATTATGATACAAACATTCACCAATTGGCACCACTAACACTCATTAATTATGGTTACAATACAGAGTACACCACTAACAGTGTTATTGTAAATGTAGAGGAGGAATCACGTTACTCTACAAATTGTAGCACACAACATTGCACAACTTTGAAACTGTTGTGACCAATCTGAAAATGAAAACACTATTCAACAATTGGATCAATAATTATCAACTTATAAGTCAAAGATCAACTGAGGAGCAAAAATGACGAGAAATTAGAAAAGCGTTTCAGAAACTAGAAGAGTTTTTTCATGTTGATATATCGTTTAAAGTCTTGCTTACATTTTCAAACTGCCGTAAAAAAAGCTTCTTTTGAAAGATATCGAGATGAAAATACTCTTTAAGTGGGTTGAGCTACCCTTCTAGGTTCTAAACCAGTTTCAAATTACACTTCATTTTGCACCTGAAAAACAAAATAACCAGAGGTATTTTAAAACAACCTTTAAAATTTGTTAGAAACTAGAAAAGTAGACATTTACATGCCTTTTAAAAGGGGTGGAAAATGATTGAACATTGTTTATTTTCTATCAACATTCAGTTAAAAATTCTTTGAGAAAATACTTCTAGCAAAGTCTACTATTCTAGTTTCTAACGAACGAACTTTTGAGTTGTTATTTCCTTCTCTCTACAATGGTGGTAATACAATAGAATATGTACGTGCATTACGCGTATAAATCTTTTCTTTGAATCATGTTAGTAAATTGACTTGTTAAACCACCTTAAGAAATCTTAATTAAATTTATTGCTAAGCATATTTTCTAGTCTAGTCTAGAATAAATTGCATTCTACACCGAAACACAAGTTCCAAATCAAATTATAACATTTTTAAAAAAAAAATATGTCTCTGAAAAGTTGTTTTAAGAATATAAATAAAGATAAACGACTTAACTGAGGATTGATGAAGTTTAATTTCTTCAAATGAGTTAAATAACTTATGATTAGAGTTCGGATTTTTATGCAATATCAAGCAAATGTTTCTCAATTTGTGGCCCAAGTGCCATATTGTGAACACTTACTCATCATCATTAGAGCAAATTGCAATTATGTCTTTTCTATAATTAAAAAGGCTAGTTAGAGGCTAGATGTCTGCTTATTATCACTTGTCAACTAGAACATTCTAGCCTCTAACCAGTGTTTTAGATTAGAAAAAAACAAACATAATTGTTGGTTGATCTAAACGGTGGGATTGTTACTTCACAAATGGCATTTGGGCCACAAATTGAGAAACGATTGCTTCATATTGTATAATAATCCGAGCCCCTATTTATGATGAAACTTAAGTGTAAAAGATGAAGGTTGAAAGAAGGATAAAACAGGGTCCTGAGTAGAAAGTAAAATGAGCAGACTATAAATTTCATTCTGCAATGTCCCGACTATAGACAGAGCTCTTAGGAAGAAAATATCCTTCAGTTGAAATGACTGAAACTTGACCATAGAGCCCTTTAAATGCTCTTTCTCTCTCTATCTATCTATCTATCTATATATTATTTCATTTCCCAGAAGTCATTTCAATCGAGTTACCAGAAAAAAAAAGAGACTCTGGATCCTGATCCCAGGCTAATGTCACATTATCTTATTTACTAGAAGATCTATTCAGAAAAAATAGACGAAGAAGAAGAAGAAGCAAAAACTATCTGTCCCCTCCTCGTTCGATTTAATGGACATCTTTTTCTTATATACAAAGTGGACCCAAATAACACACACTTTTCGATATTACTATCACTGCCATTGTTTATTTTCGGCAATTTAATTTAATAATTTCATAATAATTAAGAGTAAATGTTATTAAATATAAAAGCATTGTATTGAAACTGATCTGCAAACATCAATTAACGTATTTCTTTCGTAATTTTGCGACAATTTTCTTTTATTTCGTGCCATACGTGTATAAATTGAAAGTAATTGAATAGAATTTTCGTAAAATTACGAAAGAAATACGTTAATTGATGTTTGCAGATTAGTTTCTTACCGATGTCAGCAATGGATGATATTTTAAAATAATGCATCATTTAACCATAAAAATGCAATGCTTTCATATCTTAATCTTTATATTGGAACATTATAAAATTATTAAATTAAATTTAAGAAAAATAAACATGACAGTTATTAACAACAAAAAGTGTGTATACATTTTTTGTTGGACACCCTGTATTATACCCTCGTCTCTCCTTTTATACATGCGTGGCCAACAGCAATAACACAATATTCTATGTGTCTTTTTTTGGGTCTATGAGTAACGCTGTACAAACAATTAAGGACAAAAACCTTGAACCACGTCAGAATTTATATAACTTTAAATGAATAAATGAACCGCTTTTTTTCTCAAGGTCAACTATATGTTGCACCCTTCCCATCCAAGAACCCCACGATATTAAATTGGAGAGGGGAAAAGGTTGTAAAGGGTAGGAGGGAGGGAGAGAGAGAGAGAGAAACGTGGAGGGAGAAAAAAGGGGAAGGGAAACTGAAATTGAAATGAAAGGAGTAAAAAAGGAACAAACGACGCGCATGCACACACCAGAGAAAATGAAAAACTCATTTTCTCTTTCAAATATGAAAAGGGGAAGGGATAATAGTAGTAAAATTAAACTACAGTTTATCACAGGCAATTGTGCCCTGCAGTAGAATTTCTTTTGCTCAGCCCTTTTATGAACGTCATCAATTTCTAATTGGTTTGTTACTTGGTCTGACGTCATAAAAGGGCGGAGGAAAAGAAATTCTAAGGCAGGACACAATTGCCTGTGAATTTTGCTCCCGCCATTTATGACGCGTTACCCCACTAGTATATAAATACTATTGGGGCAACCCATCATAAATGACGGGAGCAAAATTCACAGGCAATTGTGCGCATGCACGTCGTTTTTTCCTTTTTTTACTTCTTTCATTTCAATTTCAATACCCCCTCCCACTTTTCTCTCTCTCCCCCCTCTTCTACACTTTCCAAAGGAAGAGTTCAACATATAGTTGACCTTGAGAAAAAAAACGGTTCATTTATTCAAATTTTTATAAATTCCGACATGCTTCAATGGTTTTGTTACTACACACACACACACACCTGGGATATTATATATAATATATATATATATATATATATATATATATATATATATATATATATATATATATATATAATAAATAAATATAAATATGTATAAATCTCTAAAAGAAAACCCGAGGTCAATTGAAACCCAATAGGAAGAAACCTCATTTTGAAGGAGGACTCTATATTAGTACTTGACATTTTTATATAAATATAGTGTATAATTGTATATGCAAATGTCACTAAATCTACTTTTCTAAGAATGATGATAAAAAATATTACATATAAAAAATGCAACACGTTAAAGCAATCAAAAATATGTAATTCCTGAAGCTGCTTAAATTCTAATAATACTCGATGAGATGATAATAATAATAATAGAAATCTTACATAATTCTGAGAACGACTGAATCCCATTTTTCACAATTCCATTTCACGCGAATCCAACCCCCCTAAATCAAACAAAACTCCATTTTCACACTCCTGATTTTCGAACTCTGATTATTCTGTCTTTCAGAATTCAGATGAGCAAAATTAAGACCCCGATCAGCCCACACAAAAGACCACTTTTGCAACACATTTCGACTGCAAAATGAAGTTGCCTAACCACCTTCTTATAATGTTGATTTTTTTTCTTCAAATTAAACCTTTTACAGACAAAAATGTAAACAAAAAATATTTTAAGGTCTGCTTATATCACTATTCAATATTGACATCCATGGCGCTTTCCCATCCTCTTAAAAGTTGACCCATCTTCAAACTCACCCGGTAAAATAAAAGTTTATTTTGAAAGATATCAATATGAAAATGTGTTCTTAGGTTTCTAAAACACGTTCAAGTTTACCCTCACTTTGCACATCTGACAGACAGAATAATCAGAGTTTACAGAGTTGAACTAGGAGCATGCTAGCTAGCCTCCACCTCCAACCCTCGTCGTGATGGGAGATAAAATCGTGCAAGATGGAAGGCACCCTGTTATTAACTTAACACAGTTCCAAATTTTAAGGATAACTTAAATAAAAATGATTATTGGAAATACACAATAGGAAGAATTTCCTCCTTCTCCACCACCCCTTAGTCTTATTTAAAGTACATTAAAGTACTTAACACTCCTTCCCAGCTTAAATCAACCGAGGAAATTCAAATAGAAAATTACTATCCTATAGAATAGAAGATCTAAATCCATTCCTCCTACTATTTCATTGTTGAGACGATTTTTCGCAATTAACCACAAAAGTTTTTACTTTCCATTTGCGATTTTTTGCAGTCAATTTACTTTATGAATAATTCAATGTAATATTAATCAAAGGCACCTCATATACATAATACAAAATGTGTTACTAGGGCTCGGATCTTTAGACACATGTTTCTCAATTTGTGGCCCAAGTGCCAATTGTGAAGTAATCACCGTCTTTAGAACAACTGCACAGTTATGCTTTTTTTCTGGTTAGAGGCTAGATGTCTGAAAAACAACGTCATTGTTAGTTGATATCTATATAGTGTTCCTTCAAAATTGGCCCTTGGGCCACAGACTGAGAAACATCGGAACCCTTCTAATCAGGTAATAAATGTTACCATAATAATGAAACACATTATCGATTAGAGAAAACTGTTACTAACCTGCGACAGCCAATTGCATTATGAAGAAGTTCATCCTTGATTTTTTACTCTTGGAGAGCATTAGGGCCCCTAAGACGGCACTGTTCCCCAATACGATCATTGCGAACAGAATACAAAGAAATGTCAATTGTTCCGTCTAAAAACAAACACAAAACCATTTTTAATTTTATATTTGAACTTCAACAAAAATGCACGACATTTGACGTTTTTTTTTTTTTGCATCATTTAATAATTTTTAATTATTTTTTTATATTATTTACAATTTTCCATACACTGTGACCACTTGACTGAGTTTTATAAACTAGAAATGTAGCTTGTTATGTGAATTTAAAATGACCCATCTTCAAGAAGACGGTATTTTTTAATGTGTTTAATTTTAAAACATATAATATCAAAATCACTAGGTGACTAAGTTTCTAATACACTTTCTAGTTCCTCTTAATTTTTTTTTATCTGAATATCACATTTTTTTCTATTGTTTAGAGACTAGAAAAGTTGCTTAGTTGCTCAATATTGCATTATTAATGGATAAATTGCAATTCATAGTTTGGCAATTCCTCCTAAAATAGGACAATCACTGTTTACTAAAAATAGTAATTTATAAATCAAATGTTCAATTTTAAAAATAATCAATAGATAGATTTCAATCATCATCATCATCATCATCATTTCCTGTACCTTATCCCGCAAGCAGCAGGGTCGGCCTTGCTGGTTCTAACTCTCCACTCGTTCCGATTTTGCACCAAGCCCCCAGTGACCCCACATGCCTCCATATCCCGTTTTACTACCACATCCCAGGTTTGCTTGGGTCTTCCTCTACCCCGTTTTATTCCCAGGTCTAAGTTCATTGCCTGTCTCAGCAGCCCATCTTCTCCACTCCTGAGGACATGCCCAAACCACCGCAGCCTATTTTCCTGCATCTTTTCTACTATATTTGTCACCCCTACACTACCCCTAATAAAATCATTTCTGATCCTATCCCTTCTGGTCATCCCACTCATAAACCTTAGCATCCTCATCTCAGCTACCTGCATTCTATCCTCATGCACCTTCTTGATTGCCCAACATTCTGACCCATACAACATAGCTGGTCTGACTACTGTTCTATAAAACTTTCCCTTCAACTTTATAGGTAACTTCCTGTCACATAAAACCCCACTAGCCTGCCTCCACCTATGCCAACCTGCTTTTATCCGGTTTGTGATGTCTAAGTCTAAGCTCCCATCATCTTGCAACACAGATCCTAAATATTTGAAGTCATGCACCTGCTGCATTAAACTGTCCCCAAGTCTAATCCCTTCATTCAACTGTTCTTTTCCATCCCACTGAAATTTCATGTACTCTGTTTTTGCCCTACTTATTTTCAACCCCTTTGATTCCAAGGCATTCCTAGTCTCCTCTAACCTTATCTCGAGTTCCAATTTGGATTCCCCAACTAAGACTATGTCATCTGCAAACAGCATACACCAGGAGACCTCCTGCCTCACCCCTACCAGTAACTCATCCAGGACCAAAATAAATAGATATGGACTAAGTGCTGAGCCCTGGTGCACCCCAATCCTAACACGAAAACTGTCAGAGAACCCCCAGGCAGTCTTAACGCTTGTCCGTGCATCCCTATACATGTCCCTCACCATATCTATATAACTCTCACTCACCCCCTTCTTCTGTAAGACCTCCCACAATAACGTCCGTGGTACTCTGTCATAGGCTTTCTCTAGATCTATAAATACCATGTGTAACTCTTTCTTGGCAGCCCGAAACTTCTCAATAACTTGCCTTACGGCAAAAATAGGGTGCATTGTGGATTTTCCTGGCATAAACCCAAACTGACTTCTCCCAATTGCAGTTTTACCCCGTAGTCGTGCTTCAATTACTCTCTCCCAAAGCTTCATCGTATGACTCATCAATTTAATACCTCTATAGTTCCCACATTCCTGAACATCACCCTTCCCTTTGAAAATAGGCACTAACCAGCTGTCCCGCCATGCATCTGGCATTCTATCCCCCATAGCCAATCTATTGAATAACTTTGTGAGCCAGGAAATGGCAACATTCCCCAAGACCTTCCACACCTCTACTGGTATCCCATCTGGCCCTAAAGCCTTCCCTACCTTCATTTTTCGCAATGCCTGAACAATTTCCTCAGCCCTAACCTGCTCCACTTCTTCTCTATCATTATTTCTTCCAGTGAAAGGCTCCTGCTCTACCCCCTCATTCATAAGCTTACTAAAATATTCCCCCCACCTGTTCCGTACTGGTTCCTTACCCCACAATACTTCGCCAGCATTATCCTTAACACTCACCACCTTTTCAATATCTCTGCCTTTATTCTCCCGAGCCCTAGCTATTCTATATACTGCCATTTCTCCTGCTCTGGTACCTAACTTGGCATATATGTCCGCATATTTCTTATGCTTTGCTAAGGCTACCTGCTGCTTGGCCTCTATCTTGGCACGCTTGTATTCTATCTGGGCTTCCCTGCTTCCATCGTGCCACCAAGTTTTGAAAGCATCTTTCTTCTTTTTAACTGCCATCTGTACCTCCTCATCCCACCACCAAGTTTCTCTGTCTAATCGAGACCCCCCTACTCGTACTGTCCCTAGTACCTCGTTTCCACAATCACGGATCTGTTGTGCTACCCTTGTCCACAGCTCTCCTGCAGTGCCATCTAAATCCCATGCTATCTTACCTGCCATTTTCTTAAACTCTTCCACCTTGTCTGGTAATGCCCACCACCTAATTGCTGTCTCTCCTCTATGTCTGACCACCTGTTTTGCACCCCTAGGTTTTAGGTCTAACACTACTAGCCTATGTTTTCCCGCTAAGTTTTCACTCGGTATCACCTTACAATCCTTGCACTCGTTTCTATCCTCACTCCGAATCATGAAGAGATCAATCTGGGATTCTCCTGCCCTGCTCTTAAAAGTAATCAAATGTTCCTCTCGCTTCTGGAATAGTGTGTTTGCTAAAATTAACTTATGTGCCACTGCTGCCTCCAGGATACTCTCCCCTGCTTTATTTCGCTCTCCATAGCCCCACCCACCATGTACCTCTTCATACCCTTCCCTACCTCTACCTACATGTCCGTTAAAGTCCCCACCAATTATGACCCGTTCCTTCCTACTCAGGCCCAACATTAGGTCATCAAACTGTTCCCAGAATGCTAGCTTCCTGGCTGTATCTAATCCAACCTGGGGGCCATATGCACTAACTACATTTATAACAATGCCACCCCAAACTACCTTTACTACTAACAGCCTACTATTTACCCGCCTAACCTCAACCACACTATGTCTGAGTTCCTGATCCAGGACAATTCCCACTCCATTTCTACCCTCCTCACTACTTGCATAAATTAATTTATACCCATCCCCAATGTCCCTGGATTTATCCCCTTTCCATCTTGTCTCCTGCAGACATGCAACATTTACCCTCCTAGCCTTTAGAACACTAGATAACTCCCTAGTCTTCCCTGTCAAACTCCCTATATTCCAGGTGCCAAACCTAAGTTTAGTACCTCCACTTCTACCACTACTTCCAAGACCTCCTTGTTGTTGATGCTGGACTCGCTTCTTTAGCCCCACCCGTTCACTGTGGGGTAGCCCTTGCCAATTTGTCACAGCCACCGGGCGTTGCAGCTGCGCGTCGCTTATGGCGGGGGACGCCCTAGCCATATTCGGAATACTATTTAGAACCAACATCATGTTTTGGCAAATCTTTACAACCGGCTGCCAACCTGACGTCGACCCTCCACTTTTGCACCCGGGCTGGGGGACCGGCAATGGCGTGGTTTGGTTTTGGTCTGCCCTGAGTATTTTATGCCCTCAGTACCCTCCATATCTGGCGGGCATTCCCCTATCCGCCACCTGGGGAGGCACCCGATAGGGGACCAACTGAGATACGTAATATATCAATAACCAAATTAATTTCCATAAATAGAATAAGAATTTTTTTAAGACTTCAAACAACAACAACAACAACAACAACAACAACAACAATGAAATCTAACCTAAATTGAATTTAGTTATTTTCAATTTCAATTTCATTTGGCCAATTGAGAAGAAAAGACACAAAAAACCCCGTAGCCAAAAATTAATAACAACAAGTTATGAGAGATAGATTTCAAAGTAAATACCTTTTGTTGTTGTTGTTGTTGTTATAACTCGAATGAAAATGAAATCGATAAAACGATGTTCAAAACATAATAAAAAAATATATATAATAACATTGAACCGTTTACCAAACGAAAAGAAGAAGAAAAAAGTACGAAATACAAAAATACACAGCAGCAGCAGCAGCTGCAGCCGCGGACGGTTTAAGTAAGAATACCACGGGATTACTGAAGCACAAATTACTCATCCATTTCTAAAATCCACTTTTTTGTAATTTGTAATAAATAAAAAAACAGCCGACAAACACTTTTTTTATTTAATAGATTACTTGCTTTTTCTTATAAAATTTATATATTAATTATATCCCTATATATATCTATATGCAGGGTGTCCATAAAGGATTTGTGCAGTTTTGATTTTCAATAAACTTCACTTCCATTTAAGTAAGAACAAATGTCCCTTTAGGACAAGTGGTTTTAGTGGTTATAGCAAATGTCCCTTTAGATGAAAAAATATTAGGGCAAACATCCCTTTAGAGCAATATGCCATAGAGTAAATGTCCACATTCCATTTATTTACAAAAATGTTAACTTTGGGACATATCCATTTTTTGGATACGAAGGCTAAAAATGTTTTTAAAATTCTCTTCAAACACGTGTTCTCCAGTTTGTATCTTAAAAGTGAAGTTCTTACAAGTTGAAACTGAATAAGAAATTTATGAACACCCTGTATATATGTATGTATATAAATACCGAGTACAAACTAAAACGAGTTCAACATAAAACGTATGAATTCCCATCCAATTAAAAACAAATTATCATTATGTTTTCTCCCAGTGCACATTTATCATACTTTATACCTGTATATAACATAGGCCAACATTGCATATTATTATGTAAATATCGTGCTTATATATATAAATGCTTATATATATAAATGTCGTAGAAAATACAGTTCTTCAAAACTCCAGCTATTTCTCTCGCTGCAGCTTTAATCTTTGGCTTTTCAGCTTCTACCTTTTGATTTTTTGTTTCGTTTGGGGGGGGGGGGGGAACATTCATGGTATGAACATACACAATTAAAAAAAAACTCTGCGCTCAAATATCGGGTCTAGTTTTTAAGTTGTCCGGCCCAAAACCTATCCATCCACCTATGAAAATTTATCCAAAAAGTGGAATCAAACCTCCAGCTCAAAGAAAGTAGAAATCTGTGCGTATCCAGCTACATTCTCTGGCGAATTAGATTTTCTACCAAATATACACATGATCTACGTAGAGACAGACACATAATTATTTGTGATATTCATATTCACTTAATTTCCTGTCCCAATAATCAGTGAACCCCTGTAATAATAAACATGAGGCGAAAAAACCCCAATTCTCTCTTCTTGATTAAACACACACACACAAGAGAGAGAGAATGAGAGAGAATAAACCATCATCACATTTAATTATATGTTTTACATTTTCGGACACAAATGTCCGAATGTTGAACATCAAATAAAACATTCATTAAATAAAACATTGTTAATTTTCTTAATTATGTATGTTACTGCATTTCTAGCGATTTGCAAGGACCTTATAATGACGTTATTAAAATGTATAATTTATGCCATGAAAAATACTGATTTTAATAATTTAATGAAAAGATTTCTTGAAAGCATTCGATCAAGTAAATTGAGCGCAAAATTTCTCTTCTAAAATAGAAACTGAGATTATCTTATGAGGTTTTTTTTTCTTCTTCTTTCTTCTTCAAGTCTTTAGAATTTCTAAGTGAAATCTCATCTCTCAACTTTTCAATTCGAAATTAACATTTTACGTTGTTACAAAAAGTCTTCTATTAAAATCTTCCTTCCAAAATGAATTTGGTTCAAGCCAAACTTGATATATAAATGTATCAGCATGGAGCAGATGGTTATGGAAATTTTTCATTCTTTCTCTCTTTCTCACCATTAGACCCTGTTTCCACTTGAAAAAAAAAAGAGGATCAAATTGCCTTTTATAAAAAGCACAAATAATTTCTCAAAACGCAAAAGTCGATTAATTGCAACTATTCACCTAGTTAAATTTCTTTTAAATTTGTGGCCGCCATTGTCAGATTTCACTCTTCGGTTTTTGTGAGTTTTTATTTCAGTTTTTCTTTAATTATTCATCATTTCAGGTAATTTAATGCATTTTAATGACATGACACTTAACAATAATTTCACCTCAAAATTCAATGTGAATATTGATGAGAAACGATAATTTATGGTTAAAGTGGTAGGGGGTGGTTCTTCTCACTGCAATTGACCTAACGTAATCGACTAAACAACTAAGGGATGTGGAAATTTGCCCTATTTAAAATTACCATAAAGGAATGACTGCCCTAAATGGTTTTAGGGCAAGTGTCACACACCCAAAGCATGTAGTGATTAGGAGGGCCGCGCGCTCGTGTTCTCATCTCGAATTCCATTTCTTCCAATAGTGACATCATTGTGTCTAACTAATGGAAATGCAATAGTTAAAATTCACCGTGTAGTAAACTACTATTTTTTTTTCAGTTAAAATTTTCCAGTTTATTAATTTTCGTCAAGTGGAAACAGGGCTTTAAGAAAATAACAACCACAAAAAAAGGGTAAAGAAAAATTGAATGCCACAAAATTTACATTAGAATTTCTCCGTGTTTTTTTTTTGTTAAATAAAGTCTGTCAACACTGCGGCCTATTAATCAAAATTATGGGTAAAGAAAAACGAAAAGTTAAATTTTAATGATCGCCATCTAATAAAAAAAAATCACTGAAATATCCGTCGTATATTTGTTTCTTCACATTTCTTAAATAAGTCAAATCATGTTCTTTCAATGGGTTTTTAAATATAGAAATTCCATTATAGGGTTACACCTGGCCATTTTAAGAAGGAAACACGACACAGGTGCACTCACCCACCGCACCGTAAACTTCAAACTTGTGACGTCAGAAGGGTTCATCATAAAAGATTAAATTGTGTCGTTTTTCGTCTGATTGAAATGTCCTCCTCAACAGTTTAAGATGGATTTATGAATTATTTCAGTCTTTCAGAAGAGAAAAATTAAGAGGAAGCTAAAAAAGTAAGTGTTTTAGAAACTAGAAGAGTAACTAATCCACTTAATATCTTTTAAAATAACATTTTTATGCTCTCAGTTTGAAAATAACCCAACTTCAAGCAGACATTTTTTAAAGGTTTAATTTAAAAGATATCATCAACATGAGAAAATTCTTAAGTGATTGAGCTACCCTTCTAGTTTATAAAACAACATTCATACTTCTCTTTTTGCACCTGAAAGACGAGAATAATCAAGAAATCGAAAGGCTCAGTTTAAACTTTGAAACCACCTTAAGAAGAAATTGAATGTGTTTTAGAAACTAGAAGGGTAGCTCAACCGCTTAAAAGTATTTTCATGTTGATATCATTCAAAATGAACCATTTATTGACCATGATTTGATAAAAAACATTGAGCTACCCTTCTAGTTTTTAAAACACAGTCAGGATACCGTTCATTTCAGAAACCTGAAAGACAAAATAACCACAGTTCGAGACAGGCAGTTAGAAATAGGTGAAAACTTCAGTTGGCTCCGACCTTGTTATGATGACTGGCAACTTCTAATTGGTTGGTTATGAAGACCGACGTCACATGCTCCGCCCTTTTCAACGTCAGACTACATAACCAGCCAATTAGAAGTTGCCAGTCGTCATAACAAGGGCGGAGCCAACTGAAGTTTTCACCTATTTCTAACTACCTGTCAGTTCGAGAGGCCAAAAGGTTTCTTGCGAACTTTTATTACCTATTTAGACAAAATCCGTAGATTTTTTGTCAACCCGTCTGACGTCACGAGCTTCCACTTGACATTGCGGTGACTATGACTTGAAAAGTGGACCTGTCTCCCCAACCCCCCTTCCCCTTCCAGCCCCCATGATGACCATTCTCCACGTCCCCTCTCTTAAATCCATTAAAATGCAAAGACATTCACTTTTTCGGCCAAAAATATACAAAGAATTTAAAAAAAAGTCGTTTAAAAGAATTATTTATGGTCCGCTTTCAAAACAACAAAACAAAAATGTTTTCTCTTTTCAACATTTACAACTTTTTTTCAACTTTTCAAATTAAATATATGTAAATAAAAAGCAGAAATTGTATGTTAAGTCTTTAGGAGAAAAAAAATTTCACCAAATAAAAATGTTAACAGAATTTTATAAAAGAAACCTTTTTTTGTTGCTGTTTTCTATTATTTCTCGTTTTCATAAATGTGAATATCATCCCCCCTCCCTCTTCCCCCTTTCCCCATTATGTCCCCTTTTGCCTTAGCTTTTACCTGGCTTTTTGTTCACTTTTTGAAATCTCAGTTTCTTTGTTGTATTTAATTCCAAATCCATTATTATTATTATTATTCTCAAAAGAAACTTTTCAATGAAAAAAGTCACGAAAAAAAAAAACCAAAGACACACAACACTGAATCTACTTATTATTATTATTATTATTACAGAAATAGAAATATTATAAAATCCAATCCAAATATCAATATACAAGGAAAATGTCAAAATGTTCAAATTGATTTAAAAGTGAACATTTTTTTGTTTGTTTGAAATGGACAAACATTTTGTATTGTTTGTCCAGCGTTGAGGTCAAGGAAATGACGACCAAAAAGGCCAAAAATACCACTTAACTTTCGGTTTCATATTTCCCCCTTTTAAATCCATCCATTCATCACACATTTTCTAATATGTTTTTTCCCCAAAAAAATTCTTATTTTCTGATCAAATACATTTTACAAAATTAAATCCAATATATGATATTAAATTACATTTATTACTGATTACTTCAGTACAATTTAATATAATATATATTTTTTTTTGCCAATTTCAGTAATTGAATCCAATCTGTAAAGATGGTTTATAAACTAAGCTGATTTTCGAACTATTCTGTCTTTCAGGAGAGCAAAATTATAAATAAAAACTAGAAAAGTGTTTTAGAAACTAGAAAAGTAACTCAATCACTTAAAAATAGTTTTATGTTGATATCTTTCAAAATAAATTATACAGACATAAATTGAAAAATATCGTCTGCTTAAAGTTGGGTCATTTTCAGCTACTCTTCTAGTTTCTAAAACACTTTCTAGTTTCTCTACATTTTGCACTTGAAAACCAGTTCTAATAATCAGAATTCGACAGGCGTTTATGTCATAAAACCACTTTAACAACACATTGTAGAATAGAATATCTTTCATACGTAAATCTCATTGTGCCTGGTGGACTTTTATGAGCCTGGTAAGCCTTGTGGACCCAATTGGTGGACCGGGCTTTAGTACAAAATGTACACCTCTACTGAAGAAGGGGTTAATTTTCTTTATGAACTATATAAATGGATTTGACATTATTGTTTTAAACGATGTTGAGTATATAATTAAGACCGCGATTTGAACCAAAAATAACTGTCACGAGTTATGTTTATTAATAACGAGCACTTTCTTTGCCCCGCAACGAATAAAGTAACAACGGAATGTAAGTCTGGGTTCGACGTTCATATACATTTTTCTTTTTTTTTTCTTCTGGCTGTCAAAATTCTTGGCCCACACAAATTAAGTTTGAAGTCTTGTTTTTAAAAAAAAACCCCACCCGCAAATAAATCACAAAATGGCACACTTTTTTTAAAGTGTAAAGCATAATTACACAAGTGTACTCTATATATAGGTATTTAAGATCTATTTGCATTTTTTTTTTTAATTTTAATTTGAAAATTACTCTGGAAATAGCCAAGAAGACCTGTGGCAGAGAGACAAGAGTCCAATTCCATCATGTGAAATGCATTGTCAAAATCTAAAGAATCCAATAAGAATTATTGCCAAGTCCAAGTGTTTTGGGTGCAGCTGAAAAAAGTTAACCTCAGTTAATTTTCTAGTGGAAACAAATGTGGTTACATTAACTATGGTTAAAGTTCTGAACAATACAGTTAAAAATGCATTGACACAATATAGTTAACCACATTATTGAATGGTTAAATACGTCAGTTCCTGTGTTCAAACCAAATTTAGCCAACAAACAAGATGGCGGATAGTGAGATCCTTCAACTTTTGACTGAATGAGGAGCGAAAATTTCACAAAATGCACAAATATTTAACAGGAAGTGACACAAAATCATTTAATATGAGGTAAATGGAAACACAACAAAAAACCCACTTCTAGCTTGTCTGTAGTTAAGTATAAACTTGGTTGTGTGTAAGTGGAAACGAGGTATTAAAAATGATAAGACTCAAATCTGTCCTCGTTGTAAGTTAATTGTCCCAAACCAAGCTCTAAAAGGCTTTATAATAACCAATCTTATATTTGCCACAAACAAACCTTGCATTATTGTATATTTTAGAGAGGAATTTAATTTATTTTTTAAGCAAGGATTTTCCTTTTTTTGGTCCATAAATATCTAATTAAACTCTGTCGCGCACACACACAACCCTCATTATGTGTTTTTATATACAGTAGTAGGTCTCCAATATGTCATCATCATGAGCCACCAAAAAACACTACTGTTCTTTATAGAATACAATTTAAGATATATTTATTTGTGTCCACTGTGTATGTATGTAATATGTGTAGTACATAACAGTCTGGCGTGGAATTTCTAATAGAAAAAAAAAAGAATTTATTCGGAGACAGTAAAAAAAAAGAGCCAAAATTGTCTGAAAAACAGCAACACAAATATTTGGCAACCAATTACACATTGAATGAAAGAAAAGAAATAATACTGTCGTTTATATATTTCGAAATTTATGCGGAAAAACCACTTCTCCGGAAATTCTCACCTGTTCCTTAAATTTCAAACTAATATGTTTTCACATTTTATTACAAATCTCTTTTAAGTGCAGCTTACAACATACTGTATTGTAAAGGGGTGGGGATATGAAATACATATTTTAAATAACTGCAATTGTTTTATGCAAATAGAAAAACAAAACAAAATATGCTAGAAAATAGTTAATTTTGTACAAATGAAGAGAAAGAAGGGTAAAAAGCTAGTCGCCCACTATATCTCAATCACTTAATGGTATTTTCACGTCGCTATCTTTCAATGAAAATATTCTTATGCAATTGAGCTGCTAACCTTCTAACTTCTAACGGAATTTCAGTTTCTCTTAAAGTTTTCATTTGTAATCATAATCATAAATCATAAATCATAATCAAGAGTTCGAAAATCAGCTGTTCACAAATCATCTTTGAAGTTTTTCGCGCATTAGCTACTCAAATTCGGGCATTATATAAAATGTATATGTTTATTTGTATAGTAAAGTGTATTTTAAATAGAGACCTAAATATACAGTATAAGTGTGTAAAAATCCAAATAAACATGCAAACACCAAAAAAGATAACACAATTTATAAAATACGATTTCCTCATATTTTACACCGAATGTTTTTTTTAAAAATATTTTCGTTTTGCAAATATATCCTGAAATGTATGACATAGGGGCCCACATTTCAGTGATAAAAATAAGTTTGATAAAATACATTATTATTATTATTATCATTATTCAAAATTCTGTATATGTAAAAAAAGAGCGTTGAGAGAGATTGAGTGGCTCATTGGAGGTGAAGTAGATTACCACCAACGTATAGTTTACACGAGAAAAGGCAAAAACAGGGATCGATATCAGATGTGTGTATATATATATATATATATATATATATATATATATATATATATATATATATATATATTTGTTTATACACGGACATAACCTTAGGCAATTGTCATTTCGATTGAGTTAATAATGTGCAATACAATATAGTCGAATGATATATTATGTAGGCCTATATATATACAATGTAGAAATTGCATATCAAAATCCCACAAATAAAATATATACAGTATTACTGGTATATATATATTTCCTCCAAGCGCAATTAATTTCCTCTAAAAGTGAGTTGAACCATTGTCTTCCATAAGATATACATGTCTATATAAGATGATGATATATTAGAATTATTTCCGATATACACCCCCCACATTGTATATACAGGGTGGAGCAATTGTTTTTTGTCATAACTTGTTTTGGCCATAACTTTTTACTTGTTGGTATTTTTAACAATCTTTTTGTTTGTTTGTTTGAAAGCTAAAACAAACAAAAAAGAAACAATTTAAAAACTGAAGCAATAAATTTCCGAAATTTAGCCAATGTATTTTTGTTCCCTTCATTTTGATGCAATATTACAATATTCATAAGCAGAGATTGCTCTATTAAGCATGTCCAGAAACGACTCGGTAAAAGTTTGTTCGATTCTAAGTCAAAGATCGACTCAATCGGCGATCGTAGTCGAGCTTCCAGTGCTCAAAATTCAGCAATCTTTTGCCGAGCCTCTTCTCGACATGGCCAATAAAGCAATCCCTGCTTATGAATATTGGAATAATGCATCGAAATGAAGGGGCGATACAATCACTTAAACGTCGGAATTTTATTGCTTCAGTTGTTTTTTTATTGAAATTATTGAGCAAATTAATTTGTAAATAAATTCGTTAGAACGTTTTCAAGAGTTTCAGCTTTCAAACAAACAAACAAAAAAAGATTATTAAAAACATCAATAATTAAAAAAGTGGTTATGGAAAACAAAAAACTGCACCACCCTGTATGTATATTACATTGTATGGCCCTTAGAAAACGTTAGAAAAGTAAACCTAAAGAAAAGAAAAAAAGAGTATGTACTTGTATATAATAAATAACGTCACAAAGTGAACTCTTACTTTAGTAAAGAAGCCATTTATATAAATGTTCTTATATACTTATACTAGTAATGTATGGTTTCTACTGTATAATATAAATCATAAATATACACACACACAATGTGTTATTTCCGGAATGTCGACGGGCATTCCCCATTTCCTAACTGGCCACTTATTAAATACAATTTCAAACGGACGAAGATTACAACAATAAGAATCAGCAGTCAAAAATAACAACGTCCGATGAAATTCGCAATCTTATATATTTAGATGTATTTTTATAATATTATAATAAATATAATATGCGAACAACAAAAACACAATACAAAAAAAAAGTAAATTAAATATATAAACAAAAGTTGGCAGAAAATAGAATTTATTTCGTACACAAAAATACAATAGAAACATATTTCATATTTTCTATGAAGAATGGGTTGAGTTCCTCCTCCTCCTCAACGGGGTCTCTCTCCTGTGTTCAACGTCCATAATTTGGAGAAGAAGAAGAAGAAAATCGAACCACCTAAGCACGATTCCATCTCACACGACGACGAGGGTTGGAGGTGGAGGCTAGTTATTAAGAGATTACATTTAGAATTTTAAGAGAGTACACAGTGTGTGTGTCGGAGACCAAATTAAAAGTGTAAACGGCGACACTTCAACTCTAAATTAAATATTAATTATCTCCACTTGAATGTGTTTAAAAAAACTAGAAGGGCAGCTCAATCACTTAACAGGTATTTTTTTATGTTACTATTTTCTAAAAAAATAAGCTTTTTATGTTCAGTTTTGAAACTGACCCCAACTTTTAAGCAAATGCTATTGTTTAAATTTTGGCTATAAAAAGTTTATTTTGAAATACAATGGAAATACGTCCCTTGAGAGATTAAGTTACATTTCTAGTTTCTAAAACAGTTTCTACTTTCATTTAATTTTGCTCTTCTCAAAAAATAGGAGAATAATCAACTGTTTATAAACCATTTTAATATTCTACACTAGTAATTAACTAATCAAATGGCTAATAATTAACGGGATTTAATGTGTTTTCTCTTTCTCCCAAGATAAAGATTGGAGGGGAAGATCCCTAATCCAACCACATCAAGGAAGAAGCCTTTGTGCTAGCCTCTACCTCCAACCATCGTCGTCGTCGTGTGAGATGGATTCGTAGGAAGTGAAATCGTGCAAGATGAAATAAATAACCGTAATGTTTTCAAGAAGAAATATTATTGACAACTGTCGAGAAAGTAATGATGTGGAAAACAAGAATTATTCAGATTTTTTTTCAAAATTTCTTCTTCTTCTTCTCAAACCAAACGGATTAAATGGGAATTTTCTTTTGCATAAAAGTTTTACAAGAAGAAAAAAAAAAGTTAAAATACCTCCTAGAGGTATTTTAATTATTTAACAAAAACACTTTAAGGTCCGAATTCAAGATAGACACTTGGCACTAAAACATAGCCGTAACTAGCTGAGCCCTGAGCCTCACTCGCCCTGCCCTGGTTACTGCTGCAACGGCCGGTTTTTTTTAAATATTGGAGCCCTGTTCAGAGTCTCAGAGTGTGTTCAAGTAAATTTCAAGCGTTACGTGTTAAAACTTGAATTTGGGCCTTAGTTACTCATTTCAGAATGCAGATGTAACCATCCATTTGGATGATCAATGTAAGGCCTATATTGTACAATGTATTTAAAAGTATCTACTAGGCCTACACAATGTACTGTGTGATGGTATACAATCTGGGTCAATCTGGGTTTTAGCTTTAAAAGTGTAATCCAGAAACCCAGATTGATGATGATGATGATGATGTTGTTGCCTGGTGGGTTCAGTGAGTCTTTCAGCCCTGACCCAAGATTTCCTTCCTCATTCACTTACAATATAAATTGCATTTGCCATTTCGCACGCACACTCTCACAGAAATGTCATAAATTAGCACCAGGGTGTGCTCGACATTCTTAACGACACAATCATCTTTAAGGTCAGCTTTATTGGAAGTTGGAACCCATTTCATTCTTCTTCAGTTTGCTTTCAACAGTATAATAGGCAGCTACTATTCAATCTAACACTTTTTAAGATAAAAATGCGCCATTTGCAGTCAAAGAAAGACCTCGTGGAATCAATCAATTTCAGAGTAGTACAGTAATACGACTTTTTATTAAGAGTGGCTGGCCCTCATGTAGCGCCAAGACGATGAAGCGCCACATCGAATAAGCACCAAATTGAACAAACGTCAAAACCGAACTGACTGGACCTGCTAATTTGTTTGGCGTTTATTGGCGTTTGGCACTGTCCCTTTAGAAGTGTAGAAGGTCATTAGTTAACCCATACACAGTTAACTCGTGTTTATATGATAAGGTAGACATGCATGTATGTTGTTGTCATTCTAGTCTCTAGAAGTAAAAGAGGCACAAAAATAAAGAAAGAAAGAAAGTACATGAAAGTAAGAATTGTTTTGCCAACAAGAGTTGACGAAACGGTTTGTAAAAGTGAAATAGATAATTTATTTGTGGACAGATGTGTTTGGCAGGACGAGAATAATACAACCTGATATTAAATTACGAAACATTGGAATATCATAAACGACTACAACAAGTAACTTGTAACTTTGTAATCTAATAACTTAATAAGGTAACACTTGTAAGCAAACAAAGAGAATATCAAAGGAGAAAAAGGAACCAAGAAGAAAAACCCAGCTATTTCATACGAATTGGGGGGGGGGGGGAGGGCCATATAAATGTAGGAATATATAACATAATAATCATCATCATTCATTACGAAAAGTATTTATTAAATATCAAAATTGATATTTGTTATATTTTTAGTAGCAAATTAGGAACAAAATGTAGAAAATTGAGATAATTCTGCAAATTCACTACAGTCAATGTGGCAACATTGATTAATTAGCATTCTAGGCAATGTGTGCAAGATAAATGCATGAATCCTAATGATGCCTTCATAGTAGATTTCACTGTCCGATTTACGAATATCCGTTCGGATAATCAACTCAATTGGGAATTCCCGACATGCCTCCTCCTCCTCCTCCTCCTCCTTCGAACATAGAATTTGTATTTCAATTTTTAACGAAATACTCGTTTTGTATAATATTGTTGTAAATGGTGAACCTTTGAATGAATACTCACTAACCATTTAATGAAGTTAGTTAATTTAGTAATTAATGGTATTTATTACAATTTAACCTAACAAGTAAAACGATTTTGTAGGTTAAAAATCGATTTTTCCCCCCATTCAGCGTTGGGAAGTAAATTGTCAAAAGGAATCAAAAGTTATGACACTTGAACTTCAAAAATTCATTGCACGTGAACCGGAAGTGCGGGAATGGAAGGTTTTGGGCTGAATATATTCTCATTGAAGTCAGCGAGACGAGTGCAATGCACATCTCAAAGGTTAGACCACTGATTTGTAAGAATCTAATGAATTATTAAATTACTTTTACCAACAATTCGTCACAAAAATATTTCATAATTCACATTAAAAATCTAGTTATTTTTATCATCCACATCTTGAAATGTTTGTCATTGTTTTCACGCGAATTTCTTATTTCTTGTCTACGAAAAAAGGGAATATAAGCGTCAGAATAGGAAGACAAAAATTTCAGAAAATATCTGTTAGTCAGATAGTTAGTCCCTTGTATTCGATCAGATATTCTGAAAAAAAAAACTGTCAGATATCCGAAATTATGCATCTAAGGTAAGGTTATTCTGTCTTTCAGGAGTTTAATTAAGAAAAACTTGAAAATGTTTTAGAGACTAGAAGGGTCCTTAAGTGAGGTAAAAACCCACCTGGGACGAGAATGATCATTTATTTCAAGATAGTGTGAGGGGAAACGTACTGCATTTCTCACCTGTGTTAACATAACCGGTGCAAATGATTAAAGAGGTTTTTACGTTAAAAATATAAATGGACAACCCCCCCCCCTCCACCCCAACCCTCATTCACAAATATAATGTAATCGATCATTGACTAACGGATAAATCGCACTGCCATCAATTGTAACAGATAAAGAAAAACACATTCGAAATCTCCTGCAAAGATGAAATGTAACAACACAACAGAAACACTATCTCTCTCTCTCTCTCTCTCTCTCTCTCTCTCTCTCTCTATATATATATATATATATATATATATATATATATCCCTCCCTCAATATACGTAATAAACGTATATTTTGAATCATAATGATGGTTCTACGGGGTTCCAATTCTCAATAATTCTGTTTTTCAAGGGCAAAATCAAGAGAAAAAAACCTTTAAAAGTGGTTTTTTTAGAAACTATAAAAGGGCAGCTCAATCACTTCAAAATGAACTGTTTATGTCAGTTTGAAAATGGCCCAACTTTAAGCAGACAATATTTTTTAATTTTTGTTTATAAAAAGTTTATTTTGAAAGATATCGACATGAAAATACCTTTTAATTGAGTCCAGTTTCTAAAAGGGCTTCTCAATGTGGGTTTTAAATAGTAAACGCCTCTCGAAAGATTGTTACCCGCCCCTTTTTTGTTTTGTTTTTTTAAGGGACAGAGATGAATGAAACAAGGTACTTTAAGCCATTGAAGGCTTCAATGACAAATCGGGCCGAAAAAATATATTTTTTTAACAAAATGGATTTTTATTTATCAAATATTCTAGAGTACAAAATGGTTAGGTTAAAATAGATCAGTTTTTCTTTTTGATAAAATAGGTGTGTAATAAGTGGTATATATAAAACAAGGGTAAGAGCTGTGCAACTAGTATGGCCGTTTTAAAATAGTTTAAAGTGGGCTTACTGTTTTTAGTTCCTTCCTGTCTTCCAACAATGGCTCTCCAGGCACTTCACACTCCAAAACTTGAAAAAACACTTCCCAAAAACAACTACCTCGCAAATTTTTCTAAGTCCCAAAAAATCTTACTAACTCCCAAAATCTTAATAACTCCCAAAATCTTAATAACTCCCAAAAATCAAAATAACTCCCAAAAATCAAAATAACTCCCAACCTTTCCCGAAAAAATCTCAAAGCCCACTGTCTAACTTCTTTTTCAAAACTTCTATTTTTTGTTTCATTTTTCTGAAAAATTCAGACTTAGGACCCAATTCTATTTTCTTTTTGGAACCTACTTTACGTTGTCCTTTTTTGACCATTAAGTTTTTGTTTTTTCCTAATGTGTTGTAATCTATCATAATCTTCATTTTTCTTTCCTTAATTACTGTGTTTTTCTGACTTTGTGATATATGGTTTTTTGGTTATTTTGGGACCTATTCTGATTTGTCCTTTGGCCATTGTTATGTTTTCATTATTTCCAGTCATGTAATTTTGTGTTTTTCAGCTATTCAGTTGATGTTATCTTATTTTTTGTTTTTGTCCTTATTTAGCCTGTTTTTGATCTTTAAACATCTTTATCTTTAATCCCCCTATTTTATATTTTTTCTTATTTTTGTATATTTGGATACTTGCATTTGTGCAAGTTTCAAATTATTATTTTTATATAATTGGGGTTTGGTTTGGTGGGACCATGTTTAGGTGTTCATGTTAGGTGTTTTATTATTTTCATGAGCACCTAACAAGATTATTTCTGTCTTCCAGGTGCCAAATGTTTAAGAAACTAGAAGCTTAACAACGAGTATTTTGATGTTGATATCTTTTTAAATAAGCTTTTTTGATATTAATTTGAAAATAACCTAATTTTAAGCAGACATAATATGAATATATAATGAAAATTTATTTTAAAAGATCTCAAACAAGAAACCCTTCTAGTTTATTAAAACACTTTCTTGAAGATAGTTCTTTCTCATAAAATATCTCAAGGGAAAGGGGGGGGGTGCCCCCCACTGAGACGTGTGGGTGGAGTTTGCACGTGTCAAGTAGGCCTATCTCTCATCTGATCCATTTGTTGATTATTAAATTATAATTTACAAAATTATTCCAACCCTCATTTTCATCATTGAAACTAAATGACGGATCCAATATTAACGATAATGACGAGGCTTAGAGCAAAAACAATAGTTGTTTTTTTTAAAAAAAAAAGTTGATTAACTCTGAAAACAAAATCCCTTCTTCAAATTAATACTGAATTACTGATACATTTTGTAATTTTTTTTAATAATATGAAAAATGTCCGTCTTTTCAAAGTATTCCTTCTTCTTTTCTGTATTTGACAGCCATTGTAATTGTAATCATTATTATTATTATTATTATTATTATTATTATTATTATTATTATTATTATTATTATTATTATTATTATTATTATTATTATTATTATTATTATTATTATTATTATATCAAAATCAACTGTTTCATCTTTATGCAGATTTCCTCCTACTCTCTCTCTCTCTCTTTTTATATTTAATTTTGAAGAAACAATGTATTAAATATGATCCCTTCCTCTTTCTACCATTGTTTTAAGAAGAACAACAAAAAATGATCTCTCTCTCTCTCTCTCTCTCTCTCTCTTTCATTTATGTTCATTTTGTGTTTTCATTGTGTGTTTTTTGTGTGTTTTGGTTTTCTTTTTGTTTCTTAGAAGAAGAAAAAATGAAGGATTTTTGAAAACATGAAAATCCACTCCATTGTTGTACATTATTAAAGAGTGAAACAAACAAAAATGAATTCCCCTTAAATTTGAATGATCTTTTTCCTTCCTGTATAGATAACAAAACAGATTTTCTAGTTTTTAGTAGAAGTGAGAAAAAATACTAGAATGATCGTATGTCGTAATTAAGAAGAATTACAATTATTAATAATGGGATCGATTATTTAAACTGATTATAAGATTGGTTTATGAACAGCTGATTTTCAAACTCTTTGATTGTTTATTCTGTCTTTGCGTGAAAAGTATAAAATATTAAGAGAAATTAGAAACTAGAAGGGCAGCTCAATCACTTGTAAGGATATTTAACGTTCATATATTTTAAAATAAACTTTTATGTTAGTCTAAAAATGACCTAACAAATTAAGTACGTAATAATTTTTAATCTTTTGTCTTATCAGTAATTATGAAGTTTATTTTGAAAGATCCTCAAACCATGAAAATACTATTAAGTCGAATTCGAATACTAGAAAGGGGAGAAATTATGTTAGTTTCTAAAACAATTTCTCCTCCCATTCTAGTTTCTATAAGTTTTTCTTAAGAGAAACAAAATAAGCTAGTTGTTGATAAACCATCTTAAATAAACTCTTCTAGTTTCTAAAACTTTTGTTTTAGAAAAAGGAAAGAAGAGTTTTTCTAATGGAGATTTTTTTAATATGAACACGAATCCATCATTCATCGTAATTTTTCAGTAAAATTCTAACGAGAATATCCGGATAAAGATGTTCGAGATGAGAGGGGCACAGGAGGTTAAGTAAAATACCAATTTTGTATAAATTTGACATTTCAGAGCTGCTAACTATGATAGGGGGGGGGGGTTAGAAGAAGAATCTTCTGTTGCCCCCCCCCCCCCCCCCCCCCCTACATATTATATTATACACGATGATAGATGTGTGATTAGGATATTAGAAATTCAACAAAAAAATGTTCCTTCACTTTTTCCGACAGTAAAGAGTGGTATTAAATTGGGGGATAGATGGAGAGAGAGAGAGTTTAAAAATGCAAGCAAATATTTGATGTAAAGATTCCAGTTGAAAATGAATGTGTGGGTGGATTGGACACCCATCTACACATATGATGATGATGATAATAATAATAATAATATATAAAAAAGGTCCCAAGACCATCTTTCATTTCGTTGGACATTCCTTCCATCATTTTACTTATCTATAGATAAATGACCTTACCATCAATGCCAACATAAGAATTAACACCAACAGAAGGAAAACAATTCAGGGTCCATTTTTATCTTTAAAAAAAGTCCCCTCTGAACTCTGGTTCATTCTTTATTTAAGGTACAATTAATAAAATGTTTTAGATACTAGAAAGGGTAGCTTGTTTTCATGTTGATATCTTTCAAAATAAGCATTTTATGTCAAGAGTTTGAAATTGGCTCAACTTTAAGCAAACGAAATCTTTTTTAAAATTTTAGCCAATTTTGAAAGATCTTCCAGAGTTCGAACACTTAATTGTTGACTAAACATCCTCAGGCAACTATATATAACACATTTAATAAAAATTTAAAAATTAAAAAATAACCTAATCCTCACTCCAAACGCCTAATAATTTCTTCTAAATTAAAATAAAATAATGGAATAATTAAATTTATTAATAATCCATTTTTATAAAATTATTATGATTGTATAGATGGATGCCATACATAAATCACAATTTCTATTTAATTTTTCCCTCCCTCCCTTTCTTTATAAATTATAATATATATATATATATATATATATATATATATATATATATATATATATATATTGTAACGAACCACCTTGTGGTGGATAAAATATACCAAAAAGCGGTTGGCTAAGCCGCTTATTTTATCCTGGTTCGGGAGGAAGGGAACAAATTAATCCCTTTTCCTATTCCTCACAAGTTCTTCCTTGTTGAACTTTTACAGTAAAATGGATCTTTTAGCTGTCTGCTACCCCTCGGGCTTTCGCCCGTTAAAAGCTAGTTGATCGTGCTGTCCCTTGAAGTTGCATCTAGAAGTGTTGATCCGGGTTTTCACCCGGATTGATAATTCGAGATGAAGATGATTTCAGAACTTTCGTTCTCTCCATAAGTATAAGAAATAAGACTTGGCAATTTTTAAAGTATACCATTTGTTTATTTACAATTCCATTCTAGTCTTTAAAAAGACTGTTCTCTCTGAACAAACTTGAGCATAGATTCGTTGTCTCAAGAGTGCTTCAGTGAATGCTTCCTTTACACAAAAATACACGGCCTTTTTATACCCAAAAAGAGGATACTGAGAACCATTTCTCAGTATTCTCTGATTGGGCAAAATCGAAATGAAAAACCAAACTGGCCAATCAATTTGATTGACCAGTGGTCACCAAAATATAGAAATATGATTCATCCTTTAAAAACAATAATTTTCCAAGAAAAAATACAACCCCATTGACTTAATGCTACTGCTTATCAGCATGATCTTTTTGTATTAAGGGGTGGGACTGGGAGAGAAAAAGACCCAAGACCCAAGAGGTGACCCAAGACAGGATATTGGCATTGTCAGCTGAGAGAACTAGGTCAATCCTCTGTACATCAGTACAGAGGGTTGACAAAGTTCCAGGCCAATTCAAAAACAAAAACAAACGATCCACAAAAAACTAAGTGAGCCAGGAGCGCTCCTGGACTGATCGTTTCACCCCCCCCAACTAAGCATGAAGTTCGTCCCTGAACTTCACACTGGTAAGCAGCCACATTAAGTCAAAAACAAATCCCTTTTTGAAAAATTTTCACTTTGCATAACCAAAAATAAAAATATACAATTTGTACCAATAAAAACAATATCACAGGTTTCAATTTGACTCATCACAGTTGATTTGTAACCCTGAAATCCCTCAGACCCCCGAAAATCAATTTACCCCCATCAAATTTGTATTTAAGTTCGACTAGAACATACCCAAAATACAGAAAAAATTTAAAAATAACCTATATCTTTTTCATCGCTAAATATACAAAGAAAAACGTATCCACGAACTTTAATTTAAATTCCATCTCCCTCCCAAAAACCCTGACTAATTAAAAACAAAGTTAACGGAAGGTTAAACCCTTTTTAACCCTCCCCCTAAAAAAAATGTTTTAAAAGAAATTAATTTGGCCCCAAATTAAATTTCTAACCCACAAATTAAAACAGATTTTAAAACCCCCAAAAGAAAACGAAAATTCAAAATTTTAACTTTTAAAAAGAAACCCCTTATTTTTCTTTTAACCCCAAAAATTAAAAATAAAAACAATTTGAAAAATTACGCTTCCTCGCTGACTCGTTCCTCTGGTTTCCTCAGCGTGGATCGGAACTGGTCCATGCTGGTCCTTTTTCGGTCCTGGTCCTCCGTCTAGTGGTCCGGCTCGAGATGTCCCTGCTGATCTCTGGCTCCTGGTTCCGCCTCCGTTGAAAGGATGTTAAGGTCCTCCAACATCCTAAGGGGAACGACTTGTGACCGTGGGATTGCTCCCAATATGATGGACTCCATGAAGTCCAGTTGTTGAGTGGCCAGATGCGCATTCCCATCCTGCTCCTTGAGTCGATGATGAACCACGTTGCGGTGTCCTCGGCTACTGGGGATCAGGGTCGCTACCATCGAAGAGATGACCACTTCCAGGATGTTACTTGTCGACTTGTCCCAAGGCTGCGGGTAGATGAGTTGAAGCGTCCCTGGCTCGGCGTTGTCATGAAGGACAACGACGGGCCAATGATCTAAAACCTGAATGATTACTGCAGTCCAGGGCCGGTCCAGTCGCGGACGGAGTCGATCTTCCTTAATGCCATCGTCACTGTGGAAGAAACCTAAATACCTGAATACATTTCTTCCCCAGCGACGCCCAAAAGACACCAAACTGTTCCTTAGGAGCCGAAATTGCTGTCGGTTGGAAAGCTTTCCATCCGACATATCCAGTCGGTCCTTTGGCCATTGTTGAGGAGGTGGTGGTGGAGAGACCTTCGGGATCGCTCCCGTGGGTGGTCCAGGCGCTGGTCGGCTTGGATGCCCGCGTTCCCCTGCGAAGATCTGGTCACGACGTTCCCTCCTCCTCTCTGTTGCACCTTGTCCTTTGCTGGCCTGTCCAGGTATGTGGGGATGGCGAAACGGCTGGATTCTGGCCGTCTCGGATCTCCTTGGTGGGTCCCTTGACTCCTCCCTCGGTCTGGTTCTTCGTTCCTCTTGAGGCTGACTTCTTGTGACGTCTCCTTGGCGTCTTGGGTCCCTTGGCCCTCTGACGATTGGTTGGTCCACCGTGACCCAGCTGTTGGAAGGGGAGACGTCTCTTGGCATTGTCCTTTTCGGTAGCGCTGTTCCAATTGCTGGCACCTTAATTGGGGACCGACCCCTAGCCGCAAGTTCCTTGTTCTGTCCATCTATCCAATCACGCATGGCCTTCTTGTCGGCGTTCCTTTCGCCTTTCGTCCGGCCACTCCTACGAGAGCCCCCTAGCTCTGCTGGCAGACATCCATCATGTAGACTCCCGGGTGGAGTATCCATTTCCTCCGGTGGCCTGGGAAATTGTAGAGTTGGGTCCCTGGCGGGCCCTTCATAGACGATCTCCGGCTCTGGATTGCCGCTTCGACGCTGTTCGGGAGGCGAGTGCATTAGCGGAACGAAATTAGTTAGCTCACCCTCTGGCGTCTTCCTTTTCTTCGTTTTCGAAGATCCTTTTGCTTTTTCCTTTGTGGGAGATGAAGGCACGGCATTGCTGCCGGGAGGGATCCCTGCAGCGATGATTTCGTCGTCTTCTTCCCCAAAAAGCATCCTTAACCAATCCGGCGTCATTTCGCCGGTATCCATCAATATCTCCAATTCGGATGCCTCTTCGGTCCCAGATGCTCCCTTATCTATGAATCCAGCCATCCTCTTTCTGATTATTCCCTTTTTAGACGCTGACACTTTTTTCTTTTTGAAAAAACTCGACACGCGACTATTCTTTGCAGAATCACAATTCGAAGTGGCGTCCAAAATGGCGGTTGTCTTCTCACGTGATCCTGTGGGGCTTACAAATTCAATTTCCGGCCGGAAGTGGGAGGAGCTTTTACCCAAAAAGTCTCTTCCTCCTTTTTCTCCCACCAGGCGGCGCTCCATATAGCGGCAAATTTGAATTTTGGCCTCTCCTTTACACAATTTGGACGTTAATTCATCGTTTGATGGATTTTTAACGCCAAATTGTTCCTTTTTAGGAGTTGATTGAGTTTTAACGTTCTCAATCGTTGTTCCTACCCGTGTTTGCACACGGGAGGCTGTAGATGTCTCTCCTATAGAGATATTTCCGGCCTGCCCGCGTGTCTTTTTCCAGAATTCCTTTTTGGACATCCTGTCCGTGGTTTCCTTTCGTTTTTGATGACCACCCTGATCATCTTTAGTGCCACCCTGACACTTTTCCATTTTCGCATCTTCCCTATAAAGATGCTCCTTTTTAGTTCCACCCTGGAACTTTTTGTTTCGAGGCGTTTCTTCCCTATGAAGATGTTCCTCTCCTTTTTCAGGAGCAGCTACTCCTAGCTTCACTGCAACCTGTTTCCCATTGGACCGCACCATGACATCCACCTTAGATGTCTCGATGAGCCCACTTTGCAGTGACACTGTTGGTTGGCATCCCCTATAGACGCTACAACTTCTGAGGCCAGTTGCAAAGTTCCCATTTTGTTCCTTTACAGGAGCAGTTACTTCCTTTTTCACTAACTCCTGTTCCTTTACAGGAGCAGCTACTTTCCTTTTCACTGACTCCTGTTCCCTGAAGGGCTTAGTTTCGACATTTCCTTTTAATGTCTTGACGGCCCCACTTTGCAGTGGTTTCTTGAGTTGACCTCCCCCATGGATGATACGACTTTCGATTCCAACTGCAATTTCCTTTTTCGATGTCAGTCTTGTTGAGGCTATTTGTCGTGCTACAGCTTGGCTTCCTTTTTGTTTCTTTGCAGGCACCGTATGTCGGTCATTTTGGCACAGGTCTGTGGGTTCCCCTATAGATCCCTCCTGTCGAACCTCGATGCACATAACGCGTGGTTGCTCGGAGACTTCCCTTTTTTGCCGAGTTGCAGCTTGGACTCCCTGATGACTCTCCAAGTTGACTTCGATTTTTCCATTATCCTTTTCCGTAATCGTTTCAGTTTCGGGCGTCACTACTTTGGGGCTGAGTGGCGCCCTTAGAAGTTTAAAGCCTCTTTGGTCAGATTTTCCTCATGAAAATAGTGCGTCACCCCATTGATGTCGACAGGCACCAGTCTCATACCATTTGGCAGGACGTGAGTTTCGTAAACTTCGACAGTATTTGAAACTTGCGTCGCCGTCGTTGCCAACGGTTCGTCGACTCTGTTTACAGGTGTCGGTGTAGCCGCAGCAACGCTCCTTCCTTGTTCCGGTTTTGTTCTAGCAGGATTTGGGCAGTCACGACCCATGTGGCCCGCCTCCCAACATCGGTAGCAGATGAGCGGCCCCTGATTTTTGTTCCAAGGAGTTCTCTGTCTGTTTTGATGTTCCTTGTCTGTCCGTTTCGGTCCTTGATTGTCAGCCTTTTCAGGCGGATTCGACACCGTGTCTTGTCCGCTTGATACCTTTGGTTGACTTTGTTGATTTGCTCGATTCGGCTGGCTTGCGCCCGCTTTGGTTGTAGTTCCAGCCGAGTTTTTGTAAATCAACTCCTTTTCATCAACGAGTTCACCTTCAGTTTGAGTGGTGAAGCGAATGAACTCGTGATACCGATCCTTTGGCGCCCCATACAGATGTTTTCGAAGTGCTGGTAGCAGACTCTTTCGGAGCGTAGCTATCAGCAAAGATTCATCATCATTTGGGTGAATCCTTCGATACATCTCTGCATATTTTTCAGCATAGACCCTGAAAGTTTCGTGGTCTTGCTGGCGCCTCTCAATCAACTCTCGATTCATGCGGACTTTTTGGTCCGGCAGGAGAAATTCGGCAATGATTCCCTCCTTCATAATCGACCAGGTGATCTCTTGTCCCTCGTAAGCAGAGCGGAAGTGTGCAAGCCATTTTATTGCACGCTTCCGTAAGAGCCCTGTGAAGTGTCTGCATCGCTGCAGGGAGTTCCAGTCATGTGCGGTAGCGATGTCTTCGAATTCTTCCACATAGAGAAGGATGTTCTCGTCGCCTTCGTATTTCGGGAATCCCTGCAGAGGATGTAACGAATTCCTCTCAGAGTATGGCGTAGGTCCCAGGTCCGGTGTCCATTTGGTAGTTTCATCCGGACCGGGCTTTCGCCCGGGTTCGATCGATTCCAATTCAGTGTTGATCGAGCCCGCTCTCTTCTCGCTTCGTTCGTCGCCCAGAATTTGACGAACCAATTCATCCTGTTTTTCCTTAGACAGTTTACCAATGATGTCGGCAATGGCGGCGTGTTCTGGCGTCTTGCTCCCATCGTTGGACTGCACCTCAGGCTTGACAGCAACAGGAGTTGGTGGAAGTACTTCGGTTTCCTCCTTGGCCTCCTCCAGTTGAGTACGTTGCCTCTTCACGATCCTTTTCAACGCAGCAGTTTTCTTCTTTCGACGTCGTTCCTCCCTCAGTCTCTCGAGGTCCCTCAGATCTTTAAGTAGCTTTTGAAGACTGGTCATTTCTGACGTCGATTATTCTCTGCTGCGTGTTTTTCAACACGATTTTCGTAGCTTACGGAGTAACAAGTTGTTCAACTGCCCGGCGCCTCCACCAAATTTGTAACGAACCACCTTGTGGTGGATAAAATATACCAAAAAGCGGTTGGCTAAGCCGCTTATTTTATCCTGGTTCGGGAGGAAGGGAACAAATTAATCCCTTTTCCTATTCCTCACAAGTTCTTCCTTGTTGAACTTTTACAGTAAAATGGATCTTTTAGCTGTCTGCTACCCCTCGGGCTTTCGCCCGTTAAAAGCTAGTTGATCGTGCTGTCCCTTGAAGTTGCATCTAGAAGTGTTGATCCGGGTTTTCACCCGGATTGATAATTCGAGATGAAGATGATTTCAGAACTTTCGTTCTCTCCATAAGTATAAGAAATAAGACTTGGCAATTTTTAAAGTATACCATTTGTTTATTTACAATTCCATTCTAGTCTTTAAAAAGACTGTTCTCTCTGAACAAACTTGAGCATAGATTCGTTGTCTCAAGAGTGCTTCAGTGAATGCTTCCTTTACACAAAAATACACGGCCTTTTTATACCCAAAAAGAGGATACTGAGAACCATTTCTCAGTATTCTCTGATTGGGCAAAATCGAAATGAAAAACCAAACTGGCCAATCAATTTGATTGACCAGTGGTCACCAAAATATAGAAATATGATTCATCCTTTAAAAACAATAATTTTCCAAGAAAAAATACAACCCCATTGACTTAATGCTACTGCTTATCAGCATGATCTTTTTGTATTAAGGGGTGGGACTGGGAGAGAAAAAGACCCAAGACCCAAGAGGTGACCCAAGACAGGATATTGGCATTGTCAGCTGAGAGAACTAGGTCAATCCTCTGTACATCAGTACAGAGGGTTGACAAAGTTCCAGGCCAATTCAAAAACAAAAACAAACGATCCACAAAAAACTAAGTGAGCCAGGAGCGCTCCTGGACTGATCGTTTCAATATATATATATATATATATATATATATATATATATATATATATATATATATATATATATATATATGTATGCACAGGCATGTATGTAAGGTGTCAGAATAGAAATTAGGCAGTTGGTTTTAGACATACTAATTGGGATTGGGAAAAATGAAACTGAGTGACCAATCCACCCATTTATAACTACTTCCATAGACATGTACAGAAAAGAGCCCCCCCCCCCAATAGCTATAATTACTCAGTATAATGTATAAATGAAATATACATGTATTGATGATGATGATGTTCATCTTTAAAAACGTCTTCTTTCCCCCCCCAAACTGACCATCGTAATAAATCTCATGTAAAAAATAAGTTAGATCCTGTTTTCAAGATGGAAAAAATAACAGAATTGAGAAAATAAACTAGAATTGACAAGCAATAAGTTCAGCCCTTTCTAAATAGTTATTATTCACTCCATATTATTTAAGATACACCTTCGAAAAATGGACCCCATGTGTGTGTGTGTTGTTCACCACCCCAAATAGACATTCCAATATACAACACCACACGTGTGTCCTCCTCCACAAGGGATATAAGTAAATCAACTGAACGTACAGAGTGAGGATGCAAAACAGTCACACACACTTAACCTGTTTGTTCTACAGGCAGTTAGAAATCGGGGAGAACTTCAGTTGGCTCCGCCCTTGTTATGACGACCTGCAACTTCTAATTGGTTTGTTATGTAGTCTGACGTTCAAAAGGGCGGAGCATGTGACGTCAGACTTCATAAGCAGCCAATTAGAAGTTGCCAGTCGTCATAACAAGGGCGGAGCCAACTGAAGTTTTCACCTAATTCTAAGAACCTGTTTCTGAAAAGGGCAGGTTTTTAGAAGAAAAAAAGTTCTAAAAGCCATCATTTCAGAAGGTTTTGTTGAGCTCTAGGAAGGTCTTAAGTATATATAAACTAGAATGTTCAAATTCTCTCTTATTTTTATATATGTAGATAAGAGAGAATTTGAACATTCTAGTTTATATATATATATATATATATATATATATATATATATATATACATATATACAGTATAGTTACTAGAAGGAGTATGTAGAGTGATGACACACCCACCCTGTATAAGAATCTATTTTTAAATAAATAAGATTCGTGAAAAAAAGGTAATATGTTTCAATTTCAACAAGCAAAACCTACGCAACAGGTAAATAAAACAGTCTTTCAATAAATCCAATTCTGTTACATTTGGAACACGTGCATGAATATGCAAATGAGTTACTAAATCAAAAAAAAAGAGGCTCATGAATGAATGATTATAATAGTTTCATCCATTCAAACAAAATAAATAGAATATTTAATCCAATTGGACGCCATTACTCATCTTTGTCGACCAACCAACTGCCGCCCCATTACTCATCTTTTTTCATATAAGAATTGTGGTTACGTACACACTTTACGTTATTACTTTATTTGTGGTTCCGTTGACCTCACTACTTTTTATCTTAAAAATTCTTCAATGGTTGAAATTGTGGTATTTCATTGTTTGTTTCTTATACGAGCCGCCGTCATGCTTACTTTGTATGGTAACATCTTGTTTGCCCCAAATCGGTTTAAAAGTGTAGACGGTGGTGGATGGGCCTCTCGAACACTGATTATTCTCTCATTCAAAAATTAAAGAGAAACTAGAAGGGTAACTCAATCACTTAATGGCATTTTTTCATGTTGAGATCTTTCAAAATAAGCTTTAGATATTTATTTCACTTTGAAAATGATCCAACTTTAAACAGACGATTATTTTTTTTAAAACTTTTGTCTATAAAAAAAAAGTTTAATTTGAAAGATAGCAACATGAAAACACCCTTATGAGTGATTCGGCTACCCTTCTAGTTTCTCTTTAATTTTCAACCTCAAAGATCAGCTGTTCCTTAAAACCGTCTTAAGGAATGCAATTTCTACATTGACGCATAAATGTCACCAGTAAAATAACCCAAACAAATTCCGCGGTGACAACAATTGCCAAAAAAAAAAACACCCCGTGGTTGAAAGTTTCCAACAACTGCAAAAAGCATCAGTTTTTGAAACGACGATAATATTTACTCCTTTTCCCCCCTCTAAATTACACATATTTTCTCATCAGAAAAACGTTGTCAATTTTAAAGCAACAGGCTCCTCCGTCATTTTTTTTTTCTCTAGGCCTACTCTCACAGAAGGAAATAAAAAAAATATTATGACAAAATATGTGACACGTTGTGCATAAATTAGATATATTATCACAACTTTAAGATGAACATATGTCATATAGGGGCGGGCCCCTTCATTACATTTCGATTTCAGATGCATATTTCACTATTTATCTATTTATAATGCATATATCTCCCTATAGACGTACTATACATGTATACATGTATATATAGAGAGAGAGAGCAGCTCCTCATCAATAAAAAACGTCACGGATTGTGTGTGTGTTGCTTAAAAGTAACTTAAGCCGGCACGCGCACAATGTAAATGTGTGCGTGTCATTTACGCCCAACCACTGAACAAGAAGAAGAAGAAGAAAAAATCGCTGAGGTTTTTTTTAAATACATTCCTTGATCTCAAAAAATAAACCCAGGCTGGTAGTGAGTGAGTGAGTGGCAACATACCTCGGAAACAGGCATGCGTGCATACAGTATATGCACTTACTCACTTCATGGAAGTTTATTGACTGACAAAAAAACCGAAACCGTAACATACTAAGTAAGGTCTCTTGGTGGTAACAAAATTCAAGGAAAAAAACCCTCACCGAGATAAGAAAAGAAAAAAAAACCGGTTACAGACAACAAACAGCCAGCTCCTTAAATTACGTATATGTATTTTCCATGAATCTCATGAGGTATATCAAAAGTCCGTGCATTTTGTTGCACGTCCTTTTCAGGAGAGCTATGTTTCATTTACTTTAATACCAATGCCTTATTTTCAACCGTTAAATATATTTTTAACACAAGTACAGGCGCCGTACTATATGTAACTTCACTTTGAAGCTTATGACGTCAGAAGGGTTGACCAACATTTGTAGCTTGTATCATTTTGTCTTCTAGAAAATATGGGTAATGACAAAAGTACTCAAGAAATCTTTTGTTTTTGTGCTTTAATCACACTGACCATGCACTTGTGAGTGTCCGGGTTCAACAACTGCAAAATCTTGTCGCAGGTGGCTGGGTAGTAGTGATTCACAATGTGTATTGCTATGAAAAGACATCAGACTCCTTGCACACGGACCACACGTGGAAGTGTCCCAAGGTCCTTTAGAATCTCGGTCCAAGTTTTCAGCAAGTTAAGTTGAATGTTGAATGGAAACAGCGAATCACAGCTTTAACACTGTCTGACGTCACAGGCCTCAAGTTACAGTGCAGTGACTGTACATGTATACTGCTTCATACAGTATAATAATAATCATAATAATCTCTCTTTTTGCATGTTTCTCTTTTTCAAAAAGAGAATATCAATCAACGAGTGACAGCAGCAGAATGCTACTGAACTTCATTCTTGGACATGTGACATCGGAATTTAGTAAACATGCCGCCTAAAATGCCTCTCTCTCTCTCTCTCTCTCTCTCTCTCTCCTTCTGTCTGTCCATATTTAGCCTAAACGGGTACACATTATACTGAACCCTTTTCAGTGTCTTCTTTATTACTACTGACCGTATATATAAACATCATTATACCACTTTATAATATACAATAAATAGAATAAAATGAAAACGACATCACTTCTTTAGGAACATGACACTTTCAGAAATTTTTATTGCAGCTTTTTCTCTGAACGCCTTTCCAAATTACCATTCTATAAGCGAAGAGAAAAATTTAGCTTCAAATATATATTACAAGATTTATCATTGAGAAGAAGAGAACCTTAAAGAAATGTGGAGAAGAAAAAAAAAACGCATTTCTGAACTCCAGAAAAGAGAGAGAGAAAGAGAGAGAGAGAGGACTAAATTGACAAATGCTTTGTCTTAAGTCGGCATCCTCCTTCTACTATATTACATAATGGAACTACTGTACTTTACCATATATACGTGTATAATATACTATAGTCATGGTGTGGACGTGCTAAAAGCTCTCTCTACGTGTTCAATTACATTTCCAGTACTATAAACACGTACAAAAGTGCACACATCTGAAATTTAAGAGGAACTACAAATAGCCTAATAGGACCCTCGACTCATCATCATCATCATCATCTTAGGCAGCAGCTGCCCAAGTCTTAAACAACCAATTAAACTCAATTTACACTTACCTAGCAGGTAACAGATTATTAATCAAAGGAATACGAATTATTCGCACCATAATTAGACATTGAGTTTTAGCAAGGATGACATGGATGGCGCTTGCATCGCTAAATATTATATTCTCACTTAGAATACCCGTTTTTAAATATATATTTTTAATTACAATAAAAACAACATCTCATAATTAAGATAACATTAAGTTATCTTTATAATTTGTTGTATACTCATTTGAATGCTCAGAAGAACAAAAAGGAGGAAAAGCCTTGATTGCAATCGACGACAATTGTACAACTCTATAGTTTCCATTAGAATTGGTATTGACATAATAGTGAAGAAATAATGACGTCACAGCTAGGTCAATGTTAACGGAAAAATGAAGAAACCAATTTGCCAGTTGTAGGTGCAATCAAGACCTTTTCTCTCCATTTTCTGAGCATTCAAATGTAATGAAACAAAATCTGCATGTTCTCTTAATCATGAGATATGTTTTTTTTTTGTAAAATTTAAGATGTTCAAAATAATTAAAGCGGTTTTTTCTAATCTTTAGCAGTTAAAAGCTTTTTGCCACAGACACAAACATTCATGAAGTAACACCTTCCTTCCTACAAAGATCCATAATCATTCAAGATTTAAATTTTTGTTCAGATCCTCAGATCAAATCGATATTTACAGTATATCTCCATATCTCCATATACAACTTTAAAGATTTTCCAAAAAAAAAAAAGAACTTGGTATTGGCTCAGTTGAGAAAAGTGTAATTCTCAAACAGAAATCTCAGGAGAGACATTTCCTTTAGTAAAGATAATGATGATGATGATGATGACCCACCATTCCTGAAGTGAGTGAGAGAGAAAGAACACCCGTAGTTAAGCACACTGGATGCGAATGGCCCTATCATCAATGTCATCGTATCAACCTCAGTCTGGGTAATTTGACCCAACAACACGAAACATGAGAATGTAATTAATACATTACACACGATCGTGACAACCGTTCTATACAAATTGATAACCAGAAACACAGAAAATCCACTCATCCAGGTTTATTATATTAATTTAATAAATCGATGCGCTCGTTGTAGTGCTTTCAGTAGTTTGTTGTGACCATTGGCCCATTAGTGTACAATTACACATACTTGTATAATATATACAGGAAGTAGAAAGAAGAACTCATTCTCTCTCTCACTCTCTCTCTCTCTCTCTCTCTCTATTATATAATAATGTATATACCCCAACACAGTTAACTAAGTTACCAACAATTAAATGAGTAAAGTGACTCAATTGAAATCATATGAATGTTGTGTTGCTTGCTGCTGTTACCACCATGAATGAACTGATTTGTTAATGCCATTAGATTAAACACGGTCATTTTAGTTATGCATATATTGCACAATCGTAATTATACGATGTAAACAGGCGGTCAATATGGATGATGTGCGTTTTAGTTAACTACCGTCATAGCAACACTAATTACCAATTACAATTTTATCAGTAACCCCCCCTTCTTCTCCATCATTTCATGCATTTACTTCTTTCTCTCTTTCTCTCTCTCTCTCTCTCTCTCTCTCTCTCTCTCTCTCTCTCTCTCTACATTGTATTATTTTGTAGTGTGGGTCTAGCTAGAACAATGATTCTCAAAAGATATGCAAGTGGCATACTAAAGTGCCATAGGGGTTGCTAGGTGTGCCGTGCGAAATGCCGTGGATGCTATATTGATTATGTTAATATAATTTAATATTTTCAAATAAATTTTAACTTAATTGAAAGAAAAAAATAACCAAAAGTTTCTAATCACACATAAATGAGAAACCAGTGGTTTTTCAAAGGGCCAACTAGTGTACATTGTGAGTTTTGTTAGGCGAGCTGGAATTTCTTCAGGCACAAAATAAGTGTGCCGTTGGAAACCACATCTAGGATAGACGAGATTTGGTTAGGTGAAATAGATGAATACGAATAAAGTGTGATTTGCATACAATCACTTCCCTAATGTAAAAAAGTAACGTATAGATTTCAGTATTACCCTTGACTTGAAGCAGAGGGTCAAAGACCAAACAAATACAAAAATACAACGGGTGGTATTATTATTTATTATGAGAATTGCCTGATTCCAAATGCATGAAATTCAGTCGAAAAAGAAGGAAAAGAGAAGAGAAGAAAAAAATCATTCTCATCCACATCATCATCATCAGAATTCCTTTTCAGTTCATCAACTTGGGAATTCCACTTCATTTAAATAAATGTCTTACAAACGCCAAAAGATTTAAGTACAAGTCTACAGATAATAAAAAACTAGAAGAAGAAGAAGAAAAAAAAACTAGAATTGAATTGGGTCTCGCCTAAATTATCCCTTTTCCAGAAGGATGAATCTCGATTAGAAACAAGAAATATACAAACACACACAAAAAACTTAAGATCTTTTGGTGGCACAAATAATATATACTCTCGAATATATTATAATATATACATATATATCCGAGGAGTACATAGCAACAAGAGTTCAAAATCTTGTCTGTGCGGTTCAAACTGTTGTGCATAATACAACATGGGCGCACATATGCATATTGAATTAAAAAGGGTTGAAAAACTTTCTTCGAAACTGTCACAAACCAAACATAAATGAAGGGCTTAATAAATAATATTACATTTCAAAAACATGCAAATTAATAATTATTATGCATCCATGCAACGAATAGAGGGAGGGATAGATAGAGAGAGAGAGAAATTGATAAAAGTCCAATGAAGCAAATTGGGGCATTTTTGCAGTTAAAGCCATACATATTAGCTACTTCAGTATATAATTACATATACAAGAGGCACTACTCCTATATGGGGGGGGGGGTGGGGGGGGGGGGGGGGTTCCCATTTCAATATAACATGTCAAAATTGTCAACCCCCTTTTTCAAACTAAACAATTTTTTTGTGTCTAGAAAGATGGTCCTGGTCATTTTATTTCTCAATAGATGACTGATTATATTTCAAAAAATAGCATGGACATAAAATATACAAGATGTTTCCTAAGTCCGGCATCACATTCGGTAGGATGTTGAGTGGAGTTTGGAATATTGCCTGCGAAAAGCCCGGATTTTACATCACATGTGAGTGTCTCATCTGGATTTTTATATCAGTGGTTTTATATTTATATTATCCATATATTGTATTTAATATATTGTATATATTGTATAGCTTCTATTATACAATACATGTGGAATATATATATATATATATATATATATATATATATATATATATATATATATACATATATATATATATATATATATATATATATATATATATACATATATATATATATATATATATATATATATATATATATATATATATACACATATATATATATATATATATATATATATATATATATATACATATATCAGGTAATATATGTCATCTAATTAAATTTTTCATCATTGCAAATTCCATATAATTTTGTTTATTATAATATGTCCATAAAGTCCTTGAGCAATTTCAATTCTTAATAACTTCCCTTCTATCCTGTATAAGAATAGAAACAAGTTGCAAAATGCAACTGAAATGGGAATCTATTCAAGCATTTAACATATTTAATTATGGAAATACTAACTTCCTACATATCCACGAATATATTCTTTTTTTAGACTAAAGAGAGGTTTATTTTGTTTTTCAGTTGCATTTTACACATTGTTTTCTATCTTATATAGAGGTGAAGTTATTACAAATTGACACTATGGAAATGGACATTATGGACACCCTGTACATATATACTATGTACTTTCACTCTTCTTTTTTTCTAAAAGTTACAAAATGCACCATCATTTTACTTGAACAGCCCATTTCAACGAAACACACGCAAATTGGCAACTTTTCTTTATTGATCTCCTCCTCCGTGTATGAAACAAATTAAAAATCCTAAAAATAATCGTTTTCACAAACTGTGTGTGTAACATTGGTTGTTGTTATATTATGTGTGTTCAAATAAGCTGAGATCATTTTTCAGCAATTGAATAAGTACTATCAAATTTAATGAAAAAGAATAACTTCTGAGGTTGCTTCCATATGTTGGAAATTGCCTCCAGCTACAATAAGAGCTCAACATTTGGTCATTGTCGTCGTGGTCAACTAGTCACGTGTGCTACACACATTTATATAAAGTACTTAGTATTACCACCGAAGGCCAATACAGATATTGATCTCATTTATGACCAACTTATTACTGCTATAACAAAGTAGAGGTTTTGTTTTATTATTAGATCTATAAAAGTTCAAAATAGAAGATATCGTAAAAAATAAGGGACAGGTAGTAAATTTCAATAATGATACAAAAAATACCTTTTACAACAGTTACTGGTAGTGAGTAGTTGTGAATCGTAAAATTCATTAAAGATAAAGACCTCAGTTTGAAATACAAAAATGAACTGCAGTTACATAACCAAGGTTATAGTTATCTTCACACACACACTTAACTGTGGTTAAATGATTTTGTGTCTCACTTAAGTGTTAAACAGTTGTGCCTTTTGTTCATTATTCCTCATTCAGTTAAGAATTGAGAGTTCTCACTTATCCGATGCCATGTTGTATGAAGGCTAAATTTGTTTGAACACAGGAAGTGACGTAATTAACCACTCAATAAATGAGGTTGTCACACTATGCCAACGCAGTTAACGCCATTGTTCAGAAATTTAACCATGGTTACTGTAACCACATGTGTTTCCACTTATAACAACTGATGTTAAACTACAGTCAATTTTGGTAGTGGTATAAGCGACTTTTATTATTTCAAAACGTGAATAGGAGATTTGGTTCTGTTTGTGTATTTTACAGTGTTTTTATATGTAAACCTTACATGAAGAAGATTAAATAGAAAAAGAGAGGGAAAAACACAACAAATTGTGGAAATTATCAAAGGATTTGTACCAGAAATGGGTACAAAACAAAACCGTTTTTCAAACAGTTGGTTTGTGTAGTAATGTTTATTGATAGGATCAAATAGAAAACTCTCTTTTACTGATCTTTGTCACTAGTTTTTTTTCATTTGCTATTGTTTTCCTTTTTTTTTTCCCAACCTAAATGTCAATACAACATTGTCACATTCCATTTCAATTTATCTCTCTCTCTCTCTCTCTCTCTCTCTTTCTATCTGAACAAAGAAATGACTTTTGTGTGTTTTTATTCAAGGAATGAGTTTGGTGAAAAGTAGATAAATCTGGGCTAAATATGTATACAGGATGACCACAATTAATAATTCTTAGCCTCAATCATCTAATTTCCTTCTTCATAAATTTTGTTTTAATAAACTGTTCTCAAGAATCTGATGATGATGATGATGAAACCGCACCACACAAGGGGACACATGACGATGACACAGATTTCTTAAATAAATTCATTTTGATTTTACAGTTTGTTTTTACTATTTCTAATGATTAATTGTTTCAGACAATTAATTCTGCTTTTGTTATATTTTTATTTGCATAAAAACAAACAATTTTCTTGCATATTTTTCATTTTGGAAGGTTTTTTTTAAAATTTGCATAAAACGCGTAATTTCGAAAAAACAATTTACACATATTAGAATTTTATATTTGCATAATTATAAGTTTCGATTTTAACCATCACAGATCAGATAACATGATATCACAAAAGTGATCAATGCAATAAGAAGAAAGGTAACAATAAGAAGAACGATTGGAGGTCACCCTGTACAATTGTAGACTAGAATAGTTCACATTAGAAACGTCAGTGATCTTATCAATGACATGTTGCAATTCCAGTGTCACAATTTAGTAGTGTTCTTTTTTTGTGTGTCCGGAGAGAATGCCAATAACCTTTGAAGACACACTATGAAAACGCAAGCAACCAACCCACAATGTCCCCCCTCCCCCTTTTTCACTCTAGAAACCTAGAAATGCAAGAAAAAGGATTGTGTCTTTACCATCAAAGACAAACAAATTGCAGTCTAAGTAACTAATTCCTTCTATGTCTCTCATCCTCACACATTCTAAATAATTAATCTACAATTAAAAGACATTTATTATACAGAGTGACCACAAATGTAAATCATGTTTGCCATCTTGAACTGAGGCTCATTTTCAAACTCTTCTTCATTATTCTGTCATTCAGAAGAGCAAAATTAAGAGAAAAAAACTAGAATGTATTTTAAAAACTAGAAGAGTTTATTTAGATGTTAAATATCTTTTAAAATAAGCTTCTTTTTATAGACAAAAATGATTAAAATATCGTCTGTTAAATGTCGTCCAATTAAAGTTGAGTCATTTTCAAAGTGACAAAAAAAGGTTTATTTTAAAAGATGAAAAAGATGATACTCTTCCCAGCACTTTTAAAATTTTTACTTAATTTTGCTCCTAAAATAAAAAATAATCAAGAAGTTCGAGAGGCGTTTACACTTTAAAAATCGCCTTCATTTTGTTTCTCTTTTCTCAAATTTCGTTTTCATCTCGATTTCGTTTTCCAAGAAGTTCATGGTTTATCGTGTTAACAAAAAAAAAAGTGAAATACAAGATGACAATTTAGGCTTGTGTCATAATATGTTGTAAAATGTGTACTACTGTCAAAAAATATTGCAATTTTATGGAGAGGAATAATCAGTGTCATCAGTTTAAAAAAGATAAAAAAAAACATTTTCAAAAAGGGACTAACTATTAACTGCTAACAAGACATTGGGGCTGTGTCCGGAAACCAAAGCCTATTTATTTATGATATAATCGCTGTGAACCCCCAAGCCTTTTAAACAATTCAGAAAAAGTATTTCCAGATGTGTGTGTTTCATTTCACCATTTTCTTCTCAAATATGAGATCATAAAAAGCCTCATATCAGTATGAGGTCAAAGTGAAAAGTTAGGCATTCTTCAAAAATTGCATTTTAAAAAAACGTCATTGTTCCACTATAGAAGTCAAATGAAAATTCTTAAAAACAGTAATAAACAAAAAGCCAGCAATTCCGGCGTTGTAGAAATAAGAAACAATTGTGATGCACGGGAGTCAAAACACGGACGGTAACGTTGTCGTTCTTCTGAACAGTTAGTTAGTTGGTTGACAAATGGAACATTTGCATCCTGGCGCCCGATCAGAGCGATATTCTAAGGACGCCTGTGGTTCCATTTGGATACTTTTGAAGTATTTAACTAAACAGATTCAAATTTTGCATCAATTTTTTGTCCGGAGGTACGAAACATATACATTTATTACAGTCTGACTTTCACATCGAAGGTCGCCATATTTCATTTCATCTTCTCCAAAAAGCAAGCATGTGTGGATTAGATGATTGCTTTCTTGAGAAGGATTAAGAGGAGCTTGTATAGTTCCCGGACAACCGAAGACCCACCCAAATGTTGGTTCCGGATGCTACTTTTCTGTTTTCTTTAGTTTTTTCAAGGTTTCCGGACACAGCTATTGTGTTCACCCTGTGTGTCCACTCTGTACACTGTATACTAAATGTACAAATGTTGTCACATGTTCGAAAACTTCTTTTTATATTGTAGTTCTTGACAAACAGACACACGCTTCTACGAAGAAAGAGCAAAACAAACAAACAAACAAACAAGATGGACATGGACAATGACGGACACTGAGCAGCACTTAAATAAACAGACAACAAACGCATTAACTGACCATTTGGATGCAAAACAAAAAAAGAACATATTCAGAAAACAATATTCTGAAGAGAAAAAAAAAACAAAATACGAAGGGAGTGGTGGACACTGAATAATGATTTTATAGTTTTTGTATGTTGAAAACCGGACACTGGATGTGTTTTTCTGTACTTGGTTGGCATTATCAGTCTTTGTTTTATTCATCAACATCATCATCATAAATGGAAATATAAACAGAAGCACTGAATTTGTGTGTGTAATCTATATGTATGTTGTATGTGAAATGAACAAGACCAGTAGATAAGCGGAGTTTAGAAGGTGACAACAACAAAAACAACAACATCAAAAACATTCTAATGGACATTTCTCGTCACACTTGCCCACCACCACCACCACCACCTTGAAATCTCTTTTATTTCATCCGAGGTTCATTATAATTTTTTTTTTTAAAAAAAGGTCAATAAACGAAACACTAGAAGAAGAAAAAAGTGCAAAATATATAAATGATAATAGGGGGCGTCCTCGTATATTGATGAGGGCGCCCCCTATTATCACATATATAATTTGCACTTTTTGTTTTCGCAGAGAGAATAATCTAATTATTTAAAGAAATAATTATACGGAATTTCGAATGAAACCCTCATGGCGATTTATACACATAATAATAGATGGATGGGGCTTTTAAAATGAAAATAAGAGGAGAAATTCCACACAAACATATTTACACATCTATATTTATGCCGCCGCCGCCTCCTCCTCATTTGAAGCATCGGCGGCAAACAACAACATCCTAGATTCCCATTAATTGCATACATTAATCCCCACCTTAAGCCATTTAATAAGCTAATTTAGAGTTTAAATCGATAAACATTTTCAGATTAATTCAATTATATGGCTGTAAAATATAATACATTCCACCTGGGCAATGTATTAGCCTACAAATTCATCTCTCTCGGGAATAGATTGTACTTCAAATCTCGTTCAGCTACCAAACACATTTGCACTTTTAAAACAAAATACGTAGACCTAAATTAATGCTTGTGATTACGCTACCATTGTGAATTCAACTACTGAATACACCACACCTGCAATCGGCTCGAAAACCATCTGCCAAGGGGGTGAATAATTCCCAATCATAAATGACATTGTCTAAACTGAAATTGTCCTAAAACAAAACTATCTACAGGATTTCCATGGTCCATGGTTCTCTGTTTTGAAAAGAAAGCCAAATATATGCAACAGCTGTTAGGATTGTATCGTTAATGATTGCTAAGTCAAAGCTAGTGCTAAGCTATAGTTCTATTTAAAGTTGATGACGTAAGCACTAATCAGAGTAATCACTAATTTCATAAACTTCAGGTATAAATCTAAAATAAAAAAAAAGTTGATGAGTTTGGAGCTCTATCTTTGACTAAACAATCATTAAGAATACGACCTTTAATTAGCTTTTAGATTGCCATTTCTATTTACACGGGGATTTCTAGTAAGGATGCCATCTAACAATTTGGCATCTTCCTAACTAGCTAAATTAAGTGCACCCATTTGCACTTCAAACTTGGAATATAAAAAATTTTTTCACACAAACTAAATTTGCATCCATATTACAAATATAGTATAAGAGTTTAACATGAATTTCGTCTTAAAAGAAAGAATTTATATGCTGTTCTAAGAGACTGTACCAAAAATATATTTCGTGTTATCCGATTTTTCCTATTTATCTGTTTTTTTTTTGTATCCAACACTTTGATATACCTGAACGCTTTCTTTCATTTATGTTCTTTATGATATACTTTTGAGATGCTTTTGTCGAAACAAAATGCACTACTTTGCTACACATCCATTACAAGACATGTATGTATTTTGACACTTTATCACATCTGCTCTTTCGTCATAAGTATTTTATACAACATATATTGTAAGAAGAAAAAAATAACTTAAGTAAATCCTTGTTCTGTTTCTGCTTCATAATGTAAAAGGTATTCAAATCTGTCACAAGTTATTACTGAAACGAGTACAGTACTACTACTACTACTGCTACTACTACTACTACTACTACTACTACTACTACTACTACTATTACTTTTACTACTACTACTATTACTACAAAAAGAGAAGAGAGAGAGAGAGAGAGAGAGAGAGAAATGAAATGAGGATTACCATTATACAGTAGTATACATAATACTAGATTACCTTAGTTGGTATTTATGTAAGTAAAAACAAAATACACATGTTCTAGGTACACATATAGGATTACAACATACACATGTGATATGCAAAAATAAAAGAAACAAATCTCTTTAAATTAGCAATTCCATGTAAGAGATAAACAGATGTGATTGGCCATTTTCGTCACCGTCTTGTGTCAATGTCTTTATATCTCCTTTCCCCACATTTAAACCTCTTTCCTTTTCCATGCAACGTTGCATCCATCTGTCATCATCTTTCCTTCCCATCATCCTTTACAACCCTTTTTTTTTCCATCAAGTGTTTACTCGGTAACTTATTTTCATATATTTCAAAATGAAGAATCTGGTTGAATTCAACTTGAAGCATAAAATGCACCCTTTGCTCAAAGGCTCATTTTTATTTTTTACTTCATCAGCCTCTGTAATATAAGGGTAGTTGCTACACCGCCATAATACGTTATCTACACCTGAGCTAAATACATTCAAGTTAAATGTGTTTAGTAGAATTACACAGAGTCCAGTTAAAGACATGAACAAGATAAAATTGATGTCATTATACTTCATATTTGAACACAAATTGAAATACTAAACTAGTATTTTCTTACACTAACCAATTATAATTGAAATAGAAATGTAATATATTTTAAACATTCACTCAAAATATTGAGATATTAAATGAATAAATTGAATTCTATTAATTTTGTCCTTAACAGAGCTCTGTAGAATGTATTTAACTTTTTAGGAGTAGAATATAGATGAAGTTGTTACGTCAGAAGGGTCGTGATAAAAATTAAGGCTTGTGTCATTTTGTCTAATTAAAAAAGGAGGTAAGTTAATAGCAAAACGCGTTATTCAGGAACCCTTTTGTTGTTTAAACTGTTGAAAACGTTTGCTATCATTCCTTTTCGACCCGACTAGAATGACACATTAATCCTAATACCTCATCTATACCTAAGAAGTTAAATGCATTTAAATAGTAAACATATTCTACAGAGCCCTGGCAAGGACAAACAATATGTCAAAATTCAATTTATTCATTTAATAATGTATCTCAATAATGTACATTTAGTTAATATTTAAATATATTAAATTTGTATTTCAATTATAACATTGGTAATTAAAATGTGTAATAAAATATTGATTTAGCATTTCGATTTGTGTTCAGATATTAAGTATAATAACGTCAATGTTATCCTGTTCATGTCTTTAATTGGACTCCGTACAATTCAACTAAAAACATTTATCTTGAATGCATTTAGGGTCCATTGTAGAGAAGGTCCATCTGACGTCACAAGCTTCATCTGACGGTGAGGCCACTCTATAAACACTGCATTTACTCCAACATCACAATGACACACAATTACGATTACACCTGATTTTTCACTCACTGTCCAGTGTCCACGTCAAATATACTGAACAATATGAAATTTATATTGGATTTGGATTGTAAGTACTCAATAATATTAATAAAAAAGGTGAATCTATTGAATGACAACTGTAAACACAATTTAATATCAAACATGTTGATTGATGCATTGCATATTATGTTTTTTATTGAAACTTGACCTTCATTGGTGGGAGAGAGAGAGATAGAAAGAGAGATATATAGGTAGAGAGAGATAGAGAGAGAGACAGAAATGACGTTTTTGACAAGAAACCGTCAAAATGCAACCAAAAGTCCATTCAATCGTTAAATGTAAACAATCTCAGCCAGAACTGAACTGGAAAAGGACAAAAAAAAAGAACGTCGCTAAGAAACGACATCACAATTCAGACAAACCTTTTTTTATTATTAAAATTCTATATAATATATTTTCAATAAATGCTTCACTATTATTGTTGTATTTTTCTAATATAAATGCAATAAATATAATAATAAAGAATATAATATTCTTTATTGAACTTTCCATCAATCATTGAATATCATGAAACAAAAAAGTAATAAAATAAATATATAAACCCTAAAAGTTTCTACCATTTTACTAAAATATTACTAAATTAATAATTCATTTTTATATAAGTTTCATAATCGTGAATTTTGATTAAAAAAAAACCCATTTTAACGAATTTCATGAACTAATTTCTACCCTCAAGGGGAATCAGAAGTAACGGGCAAGAAGAGACTTAACTGCGGACCATTGACAGACAATTTCTCACAGAAAATATAGCTCTACTGGTCAGTGGTCAACTCCTAATTTAACAATATACACAATGTATATTACATTGTATATATATATATATATATATATATATATATATATATATATATATATATATATATATATATATATATATATATATATATATATATATATATATATATATATATATATATATATATATATATCCTCCTTTGGAGGATATTTTATTGGTCAACTGATAATAATAATAATATATATATATATATATATATATATTATTATTATTATCAGTTGACCAATAAAATATCCTCCAAAGGAGAAGATGACCTAATGAGGCCTCCTAAAGCCAGTAACTAACTTACATTGTTAGAGAGAAAGAGAGACGTCACACACACACAAAAAAGAGATTACTTTTTGTTATATGGTCCTATTATAGCTGGTCATTTAAACTAATTAGATTAATTTACTGTTTGCAATAATTATGAGCCTGAAATGGATGCCTGAATTCAATAATGCGAACTACTCAGTGGCGTAAGGGTTGGAAACACACAAACCACTTTTGGTGGTCGATTTCGACTGCATAATGAAGTCGGATTGTCGCCAAAACCGACCACATTAAAATCTTTCCATAAATAATATTTATTTCAATCACATTGTATGACCATATTACAACCACCTACAACAAATCACCTGTGGCAAGGACCTTAATTAGACTGCTGCTTTGCACCTGAGCAACTTTTATCGCGTGAAAACCTTCTTGCCAGGATGCAGTTACTGGCGATAAGTCGCTCAGTCATGCACACGAGCGTCTTTTTGTCGTTCTGTGGCTGCTACTAAAAAAGGCGGAAGGAGTCATACTGACGCTCACTGGTTGCGTCTGTCGCCAAACAACTGTTGGGATGCTCAGAAATGGAACAGGTTGCATTACAAAATAATCGCTTGACTGAATAAAGACCGCTTTTCACAGGATCGCTTTGTGTCGTCACAAAATGAGTTCTTTTTTTTAGCAGATCATTGATTCCATAAAGGATATTTCACACAAGTCACCGCCACCGTTGTTTTTTTGGCGCCACAGTGGCGAAGAGTGTTCGATTAAAGCCACTAGTAGCGACCACAGCATGTTTATCAATGGTGATCACTGATCACGGTCATACCAGTAGAATACAGTGACAGAATTCCATTGTTTTCAATGGTGGTTCGTATGAAGCAAGCGACGTTAATGCTACTTTGTGAGGGGCTACAAAATGTCGCTCGTGTGCACTGTGCAAGCAACCTAAAGTGGTTTTTGGTCTTTTGTACTACTTACTATATACTGCATTTTTATTTCCAGTTTAAACTTGAAGAAAAGAAGCATTTGTATGGTCATAATGTCCCGTTGTCCACTCAGTTTGTTTATGAGTTTCTACAACAATAATAGTAACAAACAAACAAACAAAAGAAAAAACACACACAATAGACTAGAAAAATAAAGGCTTTTAAACTTGTTGGTCCAATAGACACACAATATATTGTATATATATATATATATATATATGTGTGTGTGTACAATAGTCACTTAGTTCCATTTGTCCGTCTGCATTTATGTGTTTGTTCAAAATATAATGTTTCAATAAAACGTAAAGATACATTTTTAGATTTGTATGTGTGTGTACAAACGACTAGAAGGGCCATAAAACACTTCCAAACAGTTGACATTGGCCAACCTCCTTCCTATAAACAAAAAAGGGGCAAGCGCACACACACACACACAATTATTAATTTACGATGTCATAAACATAACAACTACATCTATACACAAACACACTAAGACAATGAATCGAGGGAGAGGAGGAGATTCATAAAATGGTCTGTCTCTCCCCATAGAGTCATATAAATAGTTATCATCATCAGTTTAATTTCATATTAATCTCTCGTTAAAAGTGTCCATCATTTCTTTAAGTGTATTATTATTATTATTATTATCATATCAGACAACACACAAACGAGTGTTAAAGAGGCACGCAAACATTGAATTGAATGCGTTCCTCTCTCTCTCAACTGTAAATAATGTGGATCTATTCGGTGCTCCAATAGTACGGTTCTCAAACTTCTTTTACTCATTGGCAACGTATTTTTTACCTGAAGAGCCACAACAGCACCCTTTGGAAACAACACTGGGTAATTAGTGCGTACGTCGAAATGGCTAAAAGTTTTACTTATTTTTTGCAATATTTAAAATTTATTTTGAAAACTAATAATTAAAATATTCAATAGTGAACATTCAAAGTGATAGCAGCACACACACACACACACTTTGAGAACCACTCGATCCCCTGTTACACGATTGGTATACAAACACAGCCTAGTTCCCCTTATCAATACACACACGGAATTACACCTGTTCAATTAGCAGACACCTGAAACATACCTGAGTTTCTCCTCCAATTATACGCTTTTATATATGTGTTTGATGTGTACACACACACACACAAATACAATGAAAATGAGGAGGCTATAATGAGGCTACTAGATAACGTTTATCACAATTTAATCAAACCAATTTACATCACGCACCTCAAATTCACCTCTCTGAGAACAGAAATCACAATTTAGAATAATCATATAACTCACAGAGAGAGGGTTCAAGTGCCCAACTTTTCTAACTTGAATCTTAAAGATTCATGTGTTCCAATCTACTATATATTAATAGACACATTATTCTATAGAAAATTAAACTTGAAAATACCAGATTAAAGGTTTTTCAACAAGAAAAACATGAAAAATATAGTGAAAAATCACGAAAATCGAAAGCCTAGTTTACAGTTAGGTCATTATTATCATTTGGTGCAAATTGAAATATAACTTTGTGGAGGACACACACATTCAGAGACAGGCAATTAGAAATCGGGACAAACAGAAGTTGGATTCGCCCTTTTTATGACGATCGGCAACTTCTAATTGGTTTGTTGTGCGGTTCGACGTTGAAAAGGACGGAGCATGTAACGTCAGACTACATAACCAACCAATTAGAAGTTGCCTGTCGTCATAAAAAGGGCGAATCCAACTTCTGTTTGTCCCGATTTCTAATTGCCTGTCATTCAGAGAACCTTTGGAGTTTTTTTTTTTTTTTCCTTTTGTAATGATGGGAGATTTTCTCTCTTTTTCAATCTCTCAATAACAGCTGGCGATTATTTCTTTTCCGTATCATCTTTCAATATTAAAAAAAAAGTAAATGTTGACGTCACACTTTCTGAGTGTCACCAACAAAACCTACCGACACTTGTCAACACTTATTTCTTTATATTCAACTTCTTCTTACCCTACCCCACCCTACTCTACCCTACCCACCCTCTTACTCCCTTCCACTTATTTTTTCATTTCTATTTCAAGATGTGCTAAAAATATGTCTTCTTTATAAAGAAATAAACTTGTATTTAACGATGAAGAAGATACAAATATACAGAGAAATACATTTCTAATATATTTTTGTAAAAAAAAAATAGTAAAAAAATGATAATAATTTGGGCTCGGATTTTTATGAAAATATCAAAGCCAAGTGTCTCTCAATTTATGGCCCAAGTGCCAATTGTGAAGTAAGCATCGTCATCATTAGAGCAAACTGCAATTATGTTGTTGTTTTTTCTAATAAAAAAGGCTGGTTAGAGGCCATTGGTTACTATCAGTTGTCAATTAGAGCGTTGTAGCCTCTAACCAGCGTGTTTTGATTGAAAAATAAAACATAATTGTCGGTTGATGTAAAACGGGATTGTTGCTTCATGCAAACATGTGAGAAACATTTGCTTGATATTCCGCATAAAAATCCAAACCCCATAATAATAATAATAATAATATAATTAATTAGTAAAAGTAAAAGTTAAGGTAATAAAAATAGGTGTTTTTCGTACCTTATAAAAGTAATAGGCATTTTCTTGGTTACTAGTGATGTCATCATCTGTGACAAATGTCGTTCCGTTTTGATTCCAAAACACATCTGACACAAAAGAATCGTTGACAAAAGTAGTGACGTCATCCTGATCTTCATATTTCTTCAACATAATCTCTTCTCCTCTATCTTCATCTGTTTTCAAATTGATGTAACTACTAAAAGTAGTAGTAGTAGTAGTGGTAGTAGAAGTAGTAAAAGTGTTCAAAGTGATGATGACACCAGAAGTAGAATCCATTTTTATCTCTCAAACACAATCACAAATCTCTCTTTTTTTTGTTAGTCAAACTTCCCTACAAAAAAAAAATAGAAAAAAGACACACATTTCAAATAAAAGCAAATAACAGAGATAAAAGTGAACTTTTGCATTTTGCAATTGCATACAATGAGGCAAACTCATAAGTATCATCACTCTTTGTGTACTTTTAACACATAACACAGTTATAGGAACAAAATAAATAGCAACCACGGGTTACAAGAAAAAATTCATCAATTTATGTCAATATTTTATGGAACTCTATACTGAAATAAAAACCACCATATATTTTATAGAACTTTTTTATGTAAAAAAAAATTTAAACAAATTTAAACAAATTTAAAATTTAAGAATATAGAATATTAGAATAAGAATTAAGAATATTTAATTAACTCAAAAAACCAATCAAGAAAATTAGTTTGGTAATATTTAAGAGTTTATTGTTAAATGGCAACAAATCTCAGCATACATTTCGAGTTGATAATAAAAATTAGATTATTTTGTATACATTTTAACTAATTAATAATTAAAAAAATTATTAAGAAAAAAATTAACAAATCTGTACCTGAAAATATTCTACTAAGATACATTTACATTTTAATTTCAATAAAGATTTTCAATAAAATATTGAATATAAATTTGATGAAATTTACCCATAAAAAGTAGAAAGAAAAAAAGTTTCCAATTTCATTTTGGTTTGCTATTTACTTTTTTTTTCCATAGACTTCCAAAAGGTGTCAACAACTAACCCACTTTGTTTTCAGATGAATCTGTTTTTGTGTCGTGATGGAAACTGATATATATTTAATAGACACACGTATAGATGACTTTTAAGAAGAAGAAAAAATTGTTCAAAAAAAAAAAAGAAACACGAACACAATAGACCAACAACAACACAAAATATATTCACAGAAGAAGAAATATATATAAATATATAATTATGTTTTCAAGTGTTTTTCACTATTGTTTTTATCGAAAAAAATATGTCAATCAAAAACACCTTCTTCATGTTGTATTCAAATAGGAAACCACTTTTCTATAATATTCAATCTCATCAAAGGTGTTCACGAAACAACTAATTATTGAACACGATTTTTTCTCTTTCTAATCAATTAATAATTTATAGTCATAATTTATATTAAAAAATATACAACAAATAAGAAGAGTTTGTCCCGGTGTTGTTTTTTTTAAAAAAAATGAAACAAAAAACACAAAGTTAAGAAAATCAAAAACTGCACAACTTGGCTGCAGTTTTGTTTTAAAAAATGTGGTTGTTGTAAAGAAGAGAGAGAGAGCCACCAACCACAGTAGCAAGCGATAAAGAAGAACGGTAGAAATGTGTGTTCACCGTCCGTCTCTCAATAGAGTTACACCAACTAATATAGAGAATGTACAACAACCTCCTTTCAACATTTGCAAGAATTGTGTGTGTTTCAAAATGAACTCCTAGAAACGAACGAACGAACACGGCGGCGGCGGCGGCGGCAGTGGTGGTGGTGGCGGCAAAATGAATAGCACACGCCACTCGGCGGCCAACAATTGCTTCCACCATTTAATCTCTCATCGTTTCTTCTCCCCTAATTCATTTCTTATTTACACGTGTCTTAACTTTATAAAGAAGATAATGAGGCATATAATAATAATAATAATAATGAACATAAAACAGTTCCAACCAACTCTTTCAACACCAAACAACATGAATAATCACTCAATTAGCACATTTTTGTTAATTTTGCATAAAAAGAAATCTTATCATCTATTATCACGTCTCAAATGAGTTAATTAAAAACATTTTAAACAACTTTTAATGTGTTTTTTTGTTTATCTAAATTGATAATAAAACTCAGTATGAGAATTTTTTAAAAATGGTTTTAAACTTTAAAATGATCTTAATTAAAGACAATTAATCAAACTATTGTCTTTTAGAAACTAGAATTAACCCTCAATCACTTAAGAAGGTATTTTTTCAATGTTGATATCTTTCAAAATAAGCTTTTTATTATGTTGAGTTTGAAAATGATTCCAACTTTAAGCGGATGATGATATTTTTTTAATTTTTGAAGTCTCTAAAAAGTTTACTTTGAAAGATACTTCAAAGACATGAAAATAGTGAACCCTGAAGTGATTAAGGTAGGCGTACACTTTTAGTTTTTTTAAAACACTTTCTAGTCTGGAAATTCTTTTAATTTTATGACTGAACACACAACCATAGTTGGAAACTTCCTTTAAAAAAGAAATCTTAAAATAATATATTATTCTAGTCCAGTTTTGTCATTGTGTTATTATTATTATTATTATTATTATTATTATTATTATTATTATTATGTTAACATTTAATGATGATGAAGTAGAATGAAATATGTGACCAGACACAGTCTGCACTCACTCACTGTATATTTTATATTTTGAAATATAATATCCATCTGTGTTTGCATAAATTCAATATTGATCAACAACAATTCTTTTTCTACAAATAGTTAGTTTTGTCAGAAGAAAAACCACACACAAAGACACATAGTTTATATAATATATTCAACTATTGTTGTCCGCACAGCAGTGTATTATATTCTACTATGATTCATGAATACAGTGTACTATTAAAATACACATAAATGCGTTATGGTGATTTCAAACACAATTAAGGCACCTCCGCCTCCTCCGCATATAAAGACCGTCCTATTTATGACATGTTTTAGACATCCAAACATCCAAAAGAAGGTATAATGGCGGTGTCCAATATGCCACCTGTGTGAGTAAGTGAAGCCTCACTCAAGTGACAGACACAATACACCTCACGTTGTTTGTTCTTTCTAGTTTTTTACTGTGTCGAAATGTTTGTTTTTTCATTAAACTTGCGTCTACATATTGAATTGTGTATTTTTTTATTATTGTGGACGTCCATTGTTAAGAATAGAAGACACCCACCAATCACCACCATTCTTCAACAAAAAATATAATAAGACTATCGGATCAAACAACGATTCGACACCATCACGTGGTGTGTGTGTGTGCACGTGTCATGTATTTTGAAAAGCACCCCCACTATTAGTCAATGTATTGAAATGCATTTTTAGGTAAAATGCAACATAATGCGGATTAGAGGCCCCATAAATGACGACGGCATCTCAAACATGAAATTCACTTTTTTACTAGATTTAAACACGAATTTGCACTTTTCTATTTTGCAAAGTTAGTCACTTATTATTTTGCATGAAACTTTTTTTCTAAACGCATTTATTTTCGGGATAGTGGAAATAAAACTTTTATCCTTTCAATAGACACAAGTGTTTTCTTATTTTTATTTTTAAAAAAAATATCTTTAAAAAATATTACAAATTGCAACAAAAAAAAGCTACAATTGCTCAGTTTGTAGAAATTTAGAAAACAAACAAGTGTAATAAAATTAGAAAAACAACACAAATTAGGAAGAAGTAACAAATTTATGAGTCTCTCTCTCTCTCTCTTTCCCTGTCATTGTCATATCATAGCCCCCCCCCCAATAATAAATGATTAATTCTGAACTGGTTTATCGAGACCACTTTTTTTAAGTTCCATCTCCTAACTAACTAATAAATAGTAATAATTATGTCATTTGAAAAGTGATAATGATTGCAAATATATTTTTAAACAAAAACAATAGATTTTAAAAAACAACACAGAAAATAAATGAAATTTATTTACAGTCATTTATCATTTTTATCTTTATGTCATTTGAATATATATTTGTCATTCCGAAATCACATTCAAATCAGACAAATTTGTCTTATTTTTTTCTTCTTCTAATTTGTTGTGTAAATCAAAATTTATTTATTTTAAAAGTTAATTAAACTTAAACGTTTATAAAAGGACCACCCTCCCCACCTTTTCGAGAATCATTTAATTAAATTCTACGAGTGTATTTCCATAAATACATTTCATTTTAATATTCATATGCAATCATAATTAATAATCTTAATTAAAAGCTACTTGTATTTTATTGGTTTTTAATTTTCTAAAAAAAATCTTTTAGAAAAATCCTAATTTTGGAAGTCTGATTTATTCTGCGTTTCAGAAGACTAAAGAGAACTTAAAAGTGTGTTAGAAACTAGAAGGGTAGCTGTTCATGTTGATATCTTTAATATCTTTTATATTAAAGAAAACATCGTCTGCTTAAATTTGTGTTATTTTCAAACTCAAAAAAGCTTACTTTATGTCTTGATAACGTAGATTCTTATAAATATTTGTGGGTAAGGATTACAGCTAAACTTAATCTGTTCAACAACAGATTATTTCCAAAGCTATGCAGATGCTAAGGTATAGTCAACGGGTTCTAAAAAGGTGTCCCAGGGAGGTAAAATGTATAGCATATCAATCATTAGTACGTCCCCATTTAGAATACTGCAGCTCCGTGTGGAATCCCCACACTGAAGACTTAGCTCACTCCATAGAAATGGTCCAACACAGGGCTACTAGGTTTGTTTGTGGTAAATATGGATATGCCGACAGTGTAACTAAAATGCTTTCAGAGCTTGGTTGGGATAGTTTACTTGCAAGACGTTCAGATTTTAGTCTTAATATCTTTAATCGAATGCTAGAAGGCTCTTGCCCTAAACCTACTTCAAGTAAACTTTGCAGGGCATTATATTTGGGTAGGGGTGACCACTCTAACAAAGTTGGAGAGATTTTTGCACGAACAGATTCTTATTACTGGTCATTTGTCCCGAGGGCGATTCGACAATGGAACTTGCTTGCCGGGGATTTTGTGCAGGAAAAACGTATGGGAGTCATAATTTTGTTTTGTTTTGACAATGCATATATTTGCAGCATTAAAAACATATTGAAATTGTTGTTGGGTTTATATCAGTGGGGTTTTATATTTTCTGGTTTTGACAATGCACTTTCTATGCTGCACTTGGACTCTTGTCCCTCTGCCATAGGCCTTTATGGCTGCTTGCAGAGTATATTTTCAAATCAAATCAAAATGTGCCCTTAAGTGATTAAGGGCTTCTAGTTTCTAAAACACTTTCAGATTTCTCTCATCATTTTGCACTTCTGAAAGACAAAAAATAAACAAGAGTTTGCGAGACCCCCCCCCCCCCCCCCCCTCCTCCTCCTCTGTTTACATTTTAAAATCACCTTAAATAATGATTTTTCTAACCTACTTTTTTTGTACAAATCTACGGTTTTGTTTGTAACCCTGGTTCCAGAAGAAAATGCTGGTTGTGTTGGTCAATAAATAAGATGTGTTCGTGTGTATGTTGGATGGGGGGGGGGGGTGTCAGTTAGATATTGGCCCAGAAAAGAACCAAAATTGCTCGCGGACATGCATGCCAATTGTAATGGATGAGAAAAAATGGATCCTCTAACATTAGGCGTGAATAATGTTTTCGTAATCAATTGCTAAACCATTTTATTATGGTTAGACCCACCACCACCACCTCCACTTCCACCTTCATTCAGGAACAAAAAAAACCCGCTTCAAATCTCATAACATCCAACGGAATTGATGGCATCCCAATTTGTACATTTCAATACAAATGATCAATAATAATATTATTAAAAAAAATAGCAAAAATATATTCTGGGTGGAATTTCAAAAATAATCAATCATTTTTTTTTTGTCTTTTAAGGTGGCTGAATAGATAATAATTTTGATTTTGTCCCAGCGGAAGGCGCCACCGCTGTGGATTTAATTGATGTTTATTTGTAAAATTTGGACGCAAAAACGTGAAGCAAACTTTTTTTAAAACAATATTTCAAAAAAAAATTCAAATTATTTCGAAAACTAGAAGAGTAAAAGATTATGTTAAAAGTATTTCCATTGCAATATATCTTAAAAAATGAACATTTTATAGTCCAGTTTGAAAATGACCCTCTTTTTTAGGGGTTTTTACATTGAAATTTCATGAAAAATTATTTTAGCCTTTTTCAAACTGTCATAAAAAGTTCATAAAAGTTTACAGTTTCAAAATAAGGTTTTTAAGTCAATTTCAAAACAACTCAACTTGAAGCAGACAGTATTTTTTTTTCATTTTTAACGGTATTAACATTAATAGTATTACATTAAAAAATGAAATGTAACCCATCATTTCATTCTAATTTTAAGTTTAAAGGGTTTTTTCTTCTTCTTCTAAATGTGTGTAAATGTAGAATAGATACATAATTGATGATCTATTTTAATATTTCAAAAAGTTGATATAGAAACTCCTCTTTTTTGTGTGTGTGGTTATACTTTTAAGTTGCAATTTTGTCATTAGATGAGATTTCAATATAAATATATCCAGAGCACCAAACAGCAAACAAACAGCTGCAATTGGCAGCAAATTAAATAGCTCCAATTCTCACATAACATATACATAGTAATAATAATAATGATTACATATCTAGCCAGCCCCCCCCCCCCTCTCTACTCCGCCAAATCGAAGAGAAATATTCCTTCTTATTATTTCAAAAAAAAAAGATTCTATCATAATTTAGCCCAGGACTAACTTATTATTATCATAAGACAAACACACAGCTCGGTGGCATTCTGTCAATATTAGAAATAATAATAAGTATGACGTCTTTTTTTTTCTCTCTCTCTCTCTCCATCATAATGACGTCACTTTAATGCAAATGATGATGATCACTTTAAGATTTTCTCATTTCATATTCAACAGACAAAAATATCATTCAAACTTCAGAAAAATTCTAGAGAAAAAGAAAAGAGGAAGAACTTCAAGGCAAGAATACATAATTAATAAGATTCTCCCCCTTACCCTCTCCCCCCCCCCCTTTCCCCTTTTACTAATCAAGCTAAAAAAAATACACAAAAGTAGTCCAACTAAGAGCTCGGTCTCACGTGTTAGAGTCGAGTGTGACCAATATAGATGGCGCCATCTCTACTTAGCGCTAACATTAAAATGCGATTCTATAAACATAACAATGGATGACATTTTAAGCAAGATGTCTTCCTTCTAGATTCAAAAAGCAGACAATTCTTCCCTCACTTTCGGAGTTTAACACATGGAGTTGCATTTACCTTTATAAATTCATCTTGGTTAATTAAACTTTTGAAAACGTTTTATTATCAGACAAAATAACACAACCTAGAATTTAAGTCAACCCCTCTGACGTCACAAGCGATAAGGCAACTATAACCCTTAGACCATTACTCTCCGGGACTGGCAACTCGTAATGTGTTGAATGGCTATAGATTTCTCGTATAACATGGTGAAAACTACAACAGTGCCTTCTGGTTACTTTTGTACAACATTATAGGACACCAGGCTATAATATAACCTTTTCCCACTAAAGTGGCGCTGCTGTCACCACCATATTAAGTCTATGGTCACCACTCTTTCGTAACACTAGATTTTCACAGTTTCCAGTCTCGGAGACAGGCAGTTAGAAATCAGGGAGAACTTCAGTTGGCTCCACTCTTGTTATGATGACCGGCAACTTCTAATTCGTTTGTTGTGTGGTTCGACGTTGAAAAGGGCGGAGCGTGTGACGTCTTTCTACGTAACCAACCAATTAGAAGTTGCTGGTCGTCATAACAAGGGCGGAGCCAACTGAAGTTCTCCCTGATTTCTAACTGCCTGTGTCTCGGAGAGTAATGGTCTAAGTATAAACTATATATAACCCTTTAAAAAGATGACTAGAAATACAAGGCGGAATAAAGAGAACCTTGAAAAGAGGCTAAAATATCTAAAGCTCACTCATCCACGACTATATTTTCCATTAACATGGGAGTTTTGCAACCTCTATGTGTATTTATGATGCTTCTAATCATAAAACAAAGGAAAAATGGGCTCCCTAATTAATCTAGTCTACAATACAATTAAAAAGTACAGACATAAAAAAAGCAGATAGAAGAAGAAGATGAAAAATTTTCCATCTGAATTTTTTAAGATTTTATTGCCCATATATAATATGTGATATGAGAATGGATAAGAAGAACAGGCTGAGGAGAATATAAAAAACCAAACTTGCAAAATGCACAATTTGGTTTCTCCTCTCAAAATAATGCAATAAAGAAGAAGAATCTTTTAAAACAAAGCCACCTGAAGATCATCTTTTAACTAAGGGTAGAAGAAGGAGGAGGATCTCTTCTCTAATGGAGAGTCAATTGGAAATATTCATTGTAATAAAATCCAAATTGCAATTCATTTTAGTGGCAAATGCTGAAGTGGCCATAAAAATTTCATTGCCTATTTTAATAATTGCCCTTTTTCCCCCCTTAACTACTCCCCTTTTTTAATCCGAAAATTTGCCTCACAGATTGATAAATATGAACTACACTTCTATCATTCATTATATGGTTATAATATAAATGGAGAGAGATAGAGAGAGAGAGAGTGATAGAGAGAGAGAGATGATGGAACAAGTCCACCGGAAATAAATTGGGGGCTGTTGCTCCTTCAATTTGACAACATGGAATGTTTTTAATTTTAACAAAACAAATTGTAACTGACATTAAATAAACCCTGAAAAATATAAAACCTATTTTTAAAAAAACTGACAACTAACCCCCCCCCCCTTGAATCAAATTCTAAACTTTTGTTTTAAAAAAAAAACAAGATATTAAAAAATGAAATTGACAATCTAATGTTTCATTCATAAAACGTTTAAAGTTTAAAACCTGAAAAGTAAAAAGTTGAATTTGTAAGATGGATAGACAAGAAGACAACAAGAACCAAATTCATTAGAAAAAACTGTCAAAATCATTATAAATATTTGGACACTTTGTTGTTAAAATTCTAGTCATGTCGTCCGATTATGTACAGTATGTCTGTAAAATTGTTTAAAATTAAACATCTTAGAAATTATAACTTCATTTAACTATAAACAACATTTAAGAGAAAATAATTATACAAAAATGAAACCATTTATTAATTATTGTAAAAAGTTATAGAATTTTAAAAACTAAGGTTTAAATTGCTATTAATTTCCAATTTAAGTTGGGTTTTAAAGTGTAAACGGGGCCTCTCCAACTATTGATTATTATATTATTGATTTTAATGATATACAGTAATTATTGATGATATATTCTTCTCTGTCAGATGCAAGATGATGAGAAACTTGATTATGTTTTAGAAACTAGAAGAGTAGTAGTCACTTAATCACTTAAGATGTATTTTCAAGTTGATATTTTTTTTTTTTTTGAAAAAAAAAACAACTTTTTTTAGTTAACAACTAATTTTTAATTTTTGTCTATAAAAAAAGCTTATTTTGAAAGATATCAAGATGAAAATACCGTTTAGGATTGAGCTACCCGTCTAGTTTCTATAACACTTTCTAGTTTATCATAATTTTGATCTCTTGAAAGACAGAATAATCAGGTAAGTTCGAAAATCAGCTGTTCGTAAACTAATTTTTTCTTTAAACCTTAGTTTTATAAAATACAATATCTATTTTAGTTATTGACCGATTAATTTCAATTTTTGCACAAACTATATTAAGTAAGTTTCATATTTGAAGCATTCCTCTCGTTTTGAATATATTTCATTTTAAACAATACATTCATGTAGAATCTGATAATAAACTGGGGAGGGGAGAAAGGTGAGGGGGAAAGGAGAAAGGGGAGGGGGAGCATTTTGATTCTGAGACATACAGTAATAATCATTGTTCTGGTCATATCTACTTATTATTATTATAACTGACCAGTGAGTGACCAAACGAACTCATATATTATTATATATGAGATTTCAAGATACAAAACTGGTTAAAAATACACGAAATTTTAGTGAAGTCATTAGTTTCCAGTGTCTCAATGATTATTGATGATGATGAATAATGATAGGAGAAATATGAAGACTTTGAAAAATGAATCATTCACGCAACGATTCATTTTAAAAGATAATTTCTTCATTCTATGACATGGTGGTGGGACCTAAATACAAACAAATCCATCTAGTCTACTAAGTACTACTATTCTTGTATAATATGACAAGTCATTCAAATACTAGATAATCTGAGAAACCAAAATTGGAAGAAAACTAGAAAAAAACATTGATCGCCGCCCTTTTCCTACATTCTAACCGAATCTTTTACAAAATCATCATTTAATTTTATTCCTCCTCATCTTTCATTTTTCACTACAGCTGATCAAATTACTAATACTTTTTATTTTAATAATTAATATTAATTATCAGGAGTAAGGCCACAACTTCTATTCAAACTTTTACTCAAAAAATACAAATTCGTTTTGAAAATTGTTCATTTTATGCAAATAGAAAATAAATCTATAAAATGCAAAACATAAACAATTTGCATAGAAGCAAATGACATAGCATAAAGTCTAATTAATTAAACATTTTTGAGCAATTAATAGTTACAATCGTCAGATGCAATGACGTAAAATGCACCATTTTAAACTATGAAATTAAAATAATAACTAGAATTGGAATTTGATTTTAAATTTAAATTCATTACTTCGCAAGCAGCTCAGAAAGCATGTGACAAAGGGACTACTTAGTCCAAAAGCAGCATAGAAATGCACGGTCAAAATAAACTTCTATCACCTACTATAAAAATTTCTCATGCAAAATCAGTGCCTCACAGGTAAACTGTTTTAAAATACACGATTTTCACAACTTAAGAATCAGTTTGTCAAGTTCTATCAGTAGTAAACAGTGTTAAATCCACAGGTTTATACATCGGCGGCCAGGTGGTGGTATACCATGTGTTCAAACTACTTCCACTGTAAAACACGATTGACCTCTGAGACACTGAAATCTAAAACTATGCGACTTTCCAACAAATTATGCATTTTTTTTTATTTTAGACTAAACATTGCACAAATGACGTTACACTAGTGTACCCTAAAAAAGGGTTGGAACTGTCATTATGCGTTTTGTACAGTTTATGCGAAATTTTTGACCGTGAAATTTGATGATAAATCTTCAAATGAAATATGAGCGAATGTCATTTCGTTCATGTTCAGAACAGCGGAAAAGTTTTTTTTTTTAAATTGAATCTCTTAAATATAATACATTTTAAACCATCTTAAATAAGAAAATAGAAAACAACAACAAAAAAATATGGATTTTCAGATTCTTGTTGTTTCTTATATTGAAAATACATTACATGCAGTTATTATATATTTCAGAATGAGATTCAATTTCAAATTGTATTTTTGCTCAATTTCTAGCCGTTATCATCATCCTCCTGTTCCCATTCGAAATACGGATTTACCCATTAAATACACTCGCAAAAGATTTATTTTCCGTATTTATTTACAAAAAAAAAATACTCGTTTTTTACCTAAAAGACAAATACCAGAGATAAATTCCCGTTAAAATAATTACAAATCGGTTCAAGTTGAATGCACTGAGAAAATTGCAATGGTCCAGTGGATTACAAATATTGGTGAAAACTTAATGATTGTTTCTCCATTTGTCAATTTACATAAATAAAATGACGAATGGATTTTCAGTTGTACAGATAGAGAAAGCAATGAGGCGTCCAAATGACCTGCAAAACTATTTTCATAGTTGGACACTTCAATTTTTTTTTGGTGATTGTCCATCGTCACGTGTCCAACTAATGCTGACCATTTAGAGAATTTATGTTTTGTATTAAAAATGGAACCGAACTTCACGAATTCATAGAAGCGTGTAAATAATTTCCATTCTCATAATACATTATAGGAGTCAAAATTAATGCACCATTGTGATGTTATTTTAATGGGCTGTAAAAATAAACAAAAAAATCGGAAGAAAACCGCAAAATTCCTTTTCAAAATGAATATAAATATATTTAGAGAGAGAGAGAGAGAGAGAAAGAGGCTAAATTTCAATAGACGTGACCGGCATAAATTCTATTTTATTATCACTTTTATATGATCCATTATTTTCGAAAATGATATAGAGAGATATTGAAGGTACTGTAACTTCCATTAGGGCTACATCGTCCTAATGTAACCTCTCCGCAGGGTTCTCTTTATACATGTCTTTCTTTACCATGCCTTTTTATAATGTGACATGCTCAGGCCGCCATTTTCAATCAACCTTGGGCAGAGGTCCTTCCGGGTTCAGGGTCGATTTTGTTTGGTTTGAATTAGTTTACTCTTCTAGTTTCGATGTCTCCTAAGGTCTTTTGTACTGAAATTTGTTAAATTCCTCACCAAGTGGAAGTTCCGTGGGATCTTATTTCATGAAATTATACGTGTGTGATTCATCTTTAACTGGAGTTCCCTCACTTGTGGGGCGGGACCTAGGGGGTTCCAGGTTCAAAACCTGGTGGTGAGTGGTTGTGTTGTCCTGGTTTTTACTCTGCTTTTTTGAAATAATGTTTTTTGCATTTGGATATTATGCCTTGTACTGTGCAGGTAGCTGAGATGAGAATGCTAAGGTTTATGAGTGGGGTGACCAGAAGGGATAGGATCAGAAATGATTTTATTAGGGGTAGTGTAGGGGTAACATATATAGTAGAAAAGATGCAGGAAAATAGGCTGCGGTGGTTTGGGCATGTCCTCAGGAGTGGAGAAGATGGGCTGCTGAGACAGGCAATGAACTTAGACCTGGGAATAAAACGGGGTAGAGGAAGACCCAAGCAAACCTGGGATGTGGTAGTAAAACGGGATATGGTGGCATGTGGGGTTACTGGGGGCTTGGTGCAAAATCGGAACGAGTGGAGAGTTAGAACCAGCAAGGCCGACCCTGCTGCTTGCGGGATAAGGTACAGGAAATGATGATGATGATGACTGTATGATGAAATTGACAAGTTGTATTTGAGAATTGCCTTGTGTTGCTCTTTGACTTCGTATTGCTTATTGACTTTGCAGTTGCTCTTTGACTTTTTTTCGTATTGATTTGTCTGTATGTCTCAGATATGACATCCGATGTTGAAGTTTAAACAAATGCAATTAAAAAAATAATATGGGTTTGCTGAAAGATGTTATCTGTATGAGGATAGCTTTAAATTTCACGCAAACAACGCCATGTATGTGGGGCACGGTCCCTATAGATAGACAATGTAATATATTCATTGCGAAGATTAGAAGACAAATCCAAGTTTTAAACAAACGTTAAAAATTACATATAATTATGATATTTTATGTGAAGTTGAATCTAATAATTTAAAAAAAAATTAGAAAATTTACCCCCAAAAGTACAAATTCCTAAAACCCTTTTCACCACCATAATAATAATAATAATAATAATAATAATAATAATAATAATAATAATAATAATAATAATAATAATAATAATAATAATAATAATAATAATAATAATAATAATAATAATAATAATAATAATAATAATAATAATAATAATAATAATAATAATAATAATAATAATAATAATAATAATAATAATAATAATAATAATAATAATAATAATAATAATAATAATAATAATAATAATAATAATAATAATAATAATAATAATAATAATAATAATAATAATAATAATAATAATAATAATAATAATAATAATAATAATAATAATAATAATAATAATAATAATAATAATAATAATAATAATAATAATAATAATAATAATAATAATAATAATAATAATAATAATAATAATAATAATAATAATAATAATAATAATAATAATAATAATAATAATAATAATAATAATAATAATAATAATAATAATAATAATAATAATAATAATAATAATAATAATAATAATAATAATAATAATAATAATAATAATAATAATAATAATAATAATAATAATAATAATAATAATAATAATAATAATAATAATAATAATAATAATAATAATAATAATAATAATAATAATAATAATAATAATAATAATAATAATAATAATAATAATAATAATAATAATAATAATAATAATAATAATAATAATAATAATAATAATAATAATAATAATAATAATAATAATAATAATAATAATAATAATAATAATAATAATAATAATAATAATAATAATAATAATAATAATAATAATAATAATAATAATAATAATAATAATAATAATAATAATAATAATAATAATAATAATAATAATAATAATAATAATAATAATAATAATAATAATAATAATAATAATAATAATAATAATAATAATAATAATAATAATAATAATAATAATAATAATAATAATAATAATAATAATAATAATAATAATAATAATAATAATAATAATAATAATAATAATAATAATAATAATAATAATAATAATAATAATAATAATAATAATAATAATAATAATAATAATAATAATAATAATAATAATAATAATAATAATAATAATAATAATAATAATAATAATAATAATAATAATAATAATAATAATAATAATAATAATAATAATAATAATAATAATAATAATAATAATAATAATAATAATAATAATAATAATAATAATAATAATAATAATAATAATAATAATAATAATAATAATAATAATAATAATAATAATAATAATAATAATAATAATAATAATAATAATAATAATAATAATAATAATAATAATAATAATAATAATAATAATAATAATAATAATAATAATAATAATAATAATAATAATAATAATAATAATAATAATAATAATAATAATAATAATAATAATAATAATAATAATAATAATAATAATAATAATAATAATAATAATAATAATAATAATAATAATAATAATAATAATAATAATAATAATAATAATAATAATAATAATAATAATAATAATAATAATAATAATAATAATAATAATAATAATAATAATAATAATAATAATAATAATAATAATAATAATAATAATAATAATAATAATAATAATAATAATAATAATAATAATAATAATAATAATAATAATAATAATAATAATAATAATAATAATAATAATAATAATAATAATAATAATAATAATAATAATAATAATAATAATAATAATAATAATAATAATAATAATAATAATAATAATAATAATAATAATAATAATAATAATAATAATAATAATAATAATAATAATAATAATAATAATAATAATAATAATAATAATAATAATAATAATAATAATAATAATAATAATAATAATAATAATAATAATAATAATAATAATAATAATAATAATAATAATAATAATAATAATAATAATAATAATAATAATAATAATAATAATAATAATAATAATAATAATAATAATAATAATAATAATAATAATAATAATAATAATAATAATAATAATAATAATAATAATAATAATAATAATAATAATAATAATAATAATAATAATAATAATAATAATAATAATAATAATAATAATAATAATAATAATAATAATAATAATAATAATAATAATAATAATAATAATAATAATAATAATAATAATAATAATAATAATAATAATAATAATAATAATAATAATAATAATAATAATAATAATAATAATAATAATAATAATAATAATAATAATAATAATAATAATAATAATAATAATAATAATAATAATAATAATAATAATAATAATAATAATAATAATAATAATAATAATAATAATAATAATAATAATAATAATAATAATAATAATAATAATAATAATAATAATAATAATAATAATAATAATAATAATAATAATAATAATAATAATAATAATAATAATAATAATAATAATAATAATAATAATAATAATAATAATAATAATAATAATAATAATAATAATAATAATAATAATAATAATAATAATAATAATAATAATAATAATAATAATAATAATAATAATAATAATAATAATAATAATAATAATAATAATAATAATAATAATAATAATAATAATAATAATAATAATAATAATAATAATAATAATAATAATAATAATAATAATAATAATAATAATAATAATAATAATAATAATAATAATAATAATAATAATAATAATAATAATAATAATAATAATAATAATAATAATAATAATAATAATAATAATAATAATAATAATAATAATAATAATAATAATAATAATAATAATAATAATAATAATAATAATAATAATAATAATAATAATAATAATAATAATAATAATAATAATAATAATAATAATAATAATAATAATAATAATAATAATAATAATAATAATAATAATAATAATAATAATAATAATAATAATAATAATAATAATAATAATAATAATAATAATAATAATAATAATAATAATAATAATAATAATAATAATAATAATAATAATAATAATAATAATAATAATAATAATAATAATAATAATAATAATAATAATAATAATAATAATAATAATAATAATAATAATAATAATAATAATAATAATAATAATAATAATAATAATAATAATAATAATAATAATAATAATAATAATAATAATAATAATAATAATAATAATAATAATAATAATAATAATAATAATAATAATAATAATAATAATAATAATAATAATAATAATAATAATAATAATAATAATAATAATAATAATAATAATAATAATAATAATAATAATAATAATAATAATAATAATAATAATAATAATAATAATAATAATAATAATAATAATAATAATAATAATAATAATAATAATAATAATAATAATAATAATAATAATAATAATAATAATAATAATAATAATAATAATAATAATAATAATAATAATAATAATAATAATAATAATAATAATAATAATAATAATAATAATAATAATAATAATAATAATAATAATAATAATAATAATAATAATAATAATAATAATAATAATAATAATAATAATAATAATAATAATAATAATAATAATAATAATAATAATAATAATAATAATAATAATAATAATAATAATAATAATAATAATAATAATAATAATAATAATAATAATAATAATAATAATAATAATAATAATAATAATAATAATAATAATAATAATAATAATAATAATAATAATAATAATAATAATAATAATAATAATAATAATAATAATAATAATAATAATAATAATAATAATAATAATAATAATAATAATAATAATAATAATAATAATAATAATAATAATAATAATAATAATAATAATAATAATAATAATAATAATAATAATAATAATAATAATAATAATAATAATAATAATAATAATAATAATAATAATAATAATAATAATAATAATAATAATAATAATAATAATAATAATAATAATAATAATAATAATAATAATAATAATAATAATAATAATAATAATAATAATAATAATAATAATAATAATAATAATAATAATAATAATAATAATAATAATAATAATAATAATAATAATAATAATAATAATAATAATAATAATAATAATAATAATAATAATAATAATAATAATAATAATAATAATAATAATAATAATAATAATAATAATAATAATAATAATAATAATAATAATAATAATAATAATAATAATAATAATAATAATAATAATAATAATAATAATAATAATAATAATAATAATAATAATAATAATAATAATAATAATAATAATAATAATAATAATAATAATAATAATAATAATAATAATAATAATAATAATAATAATAATAATAATAATAATAATAATAATAATAATAATAATAATAATAATAATAATAATAATAATAATAATAATAATAATAATAATAATAATAATAATAATAATAATAATAATAATAATAATAATAATAATAATAATAATAATAATAATAATAATAATAATAATAATAATAATAATAATAATAATAATAATAATAATAATAATAATAATAATAATAATAATAATAATAATAATAATAATAATAATAATAATAATAATAATAATAATAATAATAATAATAATAATAATAATAATAATAATAATAATAATAATAATAATAATAATAATAATAATAATAATAATAATAATAATAATAATAATAATAATAATAATAATAATAATAATAATAATAATAATAATAATAATAATAATAATAATAATAATAATAATAATAATAATAATAATAATAATAATAATAATAATAATAATAATAATAATAATAATAATAATAATAATAATAATAATAATAATAATAATAATAATAATAATAATAATAATAATAATAATAATAATAATAATAATAATAATAATAATAATAATAATAATAATAATAATAATAATAATAATAATAATAATAATAATAATAATAATAATAATAATAATAATAATAATAATAATAATAATAATAATAATAATAATAATAATAATAATAATAATAATAATAATAATAATAATAATAATAATAATAATAATAATAATAATAATAATAATAATAATAATAATAATAATAATAATAATAATAATAATAATAATAATAATAATAATAATAATAATAATAATAATAATAATAATAATAATAATAATAATAATAATAATAATAATAATAATAATAATAATAATAATAATAATAATAATAATAATAATAATAATAATAATAATAATAATAATAATAATAATAATAATAATAATAATAATAATAATAATAATAATAATAATAATAATAATAATAATAATAATAATAATAATAATAATAATAATAATAATAATAATAATAATAATAATAATAATAATAATAATAATAATAATAATAATAATAATAATAATAATAATAATAATAATAATAATAATAATAATAATAATAATAATAATAATAATAATAATAATAATAATAATAATAATAATAATAATAATAATAATAATAATAATAATAATAATAATAATAATAATAATAATAATAATAATAATAATAATAATAATAATAATAATAATAATAATAATAATAATAATAATAATAATAATAATAATAATAATAATAATAATAATAATAATAATAATAATAATAATAATAATAATAATAATAATAATAATAATAATAATAATAATAATAATAATAATAATAATAATAATAATAATAATAATAATAATAATAATAATAATAATAATAATAATAATAATAATAATAATAATAATAATAATAATAATAATAATAATAATAATAATAATAATAATAATAATAATAATAATAATAATAATAATAATAATAATAATAATAATAATAATAATAATAATAATAATAATAATAATAATAATAATAATAATAATAATAATAATAATAATAATAATAATAATAATAATAATAATAATAATAATAATAATAATAATAATAATAATAATAATAATAATAATAATAATAATAATAATAATAATAATAATAATAATAATAATAATAATAATAATAATAATAATAATAATAATAATAATAATAATAATAATAATAATAATAATAATAATAATAATAATAATAATAATAATAATAATAATAATAATAATAATAATAATAATAATAATAATAATAATAATAATAATAATAATAATAATAATAATAATAATAATAATAATAATAATAATAATAATAATAATAATAATAATAATAATAATAATAATAATAATAATAATAATAATAATAATAATAATAATAATAATAATAATAATAATAATAATAATAATAATAATAATAATAATAATAATAATAATAATAATAATAATAATAATAATAATAATAATAATAATAATAATAATAATAATAATAATAATAATAATAATAATAATAATAATAATAATAATAATAATAATAATAATAATAATAATAATAATAATAATAATAATAATAATAATAATAATAATAATAATAATAATAATAATAATAATAATAATAATAATAATAATAATAATAATAATAATAATAATAATAATAATAATAATAATAATAATAATAATAATAATAATAATAATAATAATAATAATAATAATAATAATAATAATAATAATAATAATAATAATAATAATAATAATAATAATAATAATAATAATAATAATAATAATAATAATAATAATAATAATAATAATAATAATAATAATAATAATAATAATAATAATAATAATAATAATAATAATAATAATAATAATAATAATAATAATAATAATAATAATAATAATAATAATAATAATAATAATAATAATAATAATAATAATAATAATAATAATAATAATAATAATAATAATAATAATAATAATAATAATAATAATAATAATAATAATAATAATAATAATAATAATAATAATAATAATAATAATAATAATAATAATAATAATAATAATAATAATAATAATAATAATAATAATAATAATAATAATAATAATAATAATAATAATAATAATAATAATAATAATAATAATAATAATAATAATAATAATAATAATAATAATAATAATAATAATAATAATAATAATAATAATAATAATAATAATAATAATAATAATAATAATAATAATAATAATAATAATAATAATAATAATAATAATAATAATAATAATAATAATAATAATAATAATAATAATAATAATAATAATAATAATAATAATAATAATAATAATAATAATAATAATAATAATAATAATAATAATAATAATAATAATAATAATAATAATAATAATAATAATAATAATAATAATAATAATAATAATAATAATAATAATAATAATAATAATAATAATAATAATAATAATAATAATAATAATAATAATAATAATAATAATAATAATAATAATAATAATAATAATAATAATAATAATAATAATAATAATAATAATAATAATAATAATAATAATAATAATAATAATAATAATAATAATAATAATAATAATAATAATAATAATAATAATAATAATAATAATAATAATAATAATAATAATAATAATAATAATAATAATAATAATAATAATAATAATAATAATAATAATAATAATAATAATAATAATAATAATAATAATAATAATAATAATAATAATAATAATAATAATAATAATAATAATAATAATAATAATAATAATAATAATAATAATAATAATAATAATAATAATAATAATAATAATAATAATAATAATAATAATAATAATAATAATAATAATAATAATAATAATAATAATAATAATAATAATAATAATAATAATAATAATAATAATAATAATAATAATAATAATAATAATAATAATAATAATAATAATAATAATAATAATAATAATAATAATAATAATAATAATAATAATAATAATAATAATAATAATAATAATAATAATAATAATAATAATAATAATAATAATAATAATAATAATAATAATAATAATAATAATAATAATAATAATAATAATAATAATAATAATAATAATAATAATAATAATAATAATAATAATAATAATAATAATAATAATAATAATAATAATAATAATAATAATAATAATAATAATAATAATAATAATAATAATAATAATAATAATAATAATAATAATAATAATAATAATAATAATAATAATAATAATAATAATAATAATAATAATAATAATAATAATAATAATAATAATAATAAATAAATAAAGTATCATTATCGTAAAACATAAGAAAAGGACTGGTTTAATTAGAGAAGAGACAGTTACTTTTTTATCAAGTTACTTGAGTTATAAATTAAGTCATATTTCACACAAATATATAAAATAGTTTACAAAAAAAGATGGAATCTGTAGCTTATTATTTATGGATATGGTAAATTTCAAATTACACCCCCCCCCCTTCCTCAGACGGATAAATAAATTACTAAACAAATATACAAACTAAATGAGAATATAATAATTCATAAAAAAGTAGGTACTTTAGAAATTTAGTTAGTACTTTAAAAATGGGGAACAGCTCATTTTCTAACTTTGAGAGCTAATTTAACATTAACTAGAAACTGTTTTAGAAACTAGAAAGGTTACTTAAGACCCAGGGTGGATAAAAATCATGAATTTTTCAATAAATCTGATTTATTTCATTTAAATCACGTTCATTTCAATAGGAAAAATCAATTGATTTAAATCCACCCTGCTTATAAGAGGGGTATTTTCATATTGAAATATCTTTCAAAATAAACAACAATTTAAAAAGGAGTATATCATCTGCTTCGGATAGACTCCCACTTAAATTATATTTAAGCCTATTTTAATAAAATGTAAACCAAAGAATATTTTGAATATCTTTTTAAACATCTTTCAAAATAAACTTTTTACAGATAGAAATTTAAAAAAATATCGTTTACCAAAGTTTTGTGATTTTTAAACTGACATAAGTTAATTTTGATCTTCTAAAACACATTCAAGTTTCTCTTAATTTTGCGCCTGAAACACGGAATAAATCAAGAGTTCGAGGAGCCCCGTTTACACTTTACCACTTTTAATGGACAGGTTTTATCTCTCTCTCTCACCCAATATATATATATAATTATATATATTGGCCGTCATCCATTTAAAAAAACTAGCTTAAAGTTAGTTGTTATATGGAAGAAGAAGAAGAAGAAGAAGCTTATTAGTCGATTTAGTCGAGCGTTACTTTTAAGCTCAATAAATCTGATCAACGTTTTTACAATGTTCTAAAAAAACACAATCAACTTCAAAGTAATCTCTCAAAGAAAAGAAAATGAACAACAAAAACAACACCGTAGAAGAAGAAGAAGAAGAAGAACAAAAGTTGCTTCCCCTATTTTCAAAGGTGTTTGTTGAATTTTAATTTTAGTGAAGAGATAAATAATGGGGACAATTTCAGGGTCAACCATATTTGATTTCTCTCTTTTTAAAAGAAATACAAACACCTTTTTACATAATTAAAAATAAAAAGATGAGCAGAAATTTCAGTTAAGTTGTTTTTTGTTGTTGTTGTTGTTGATGTTATGAAATTATAAGCAATGATGGATAGCTCGCAATGTGTTACCAAGGAGCAGCAAGAACAAATCGGATTAAAAGTCGGCCTACAACTTAATTGGGGGCCACTTGGGAAAATGATAAAAAACCAACACACAATTTCAAGTCCAAGTCTAATATACAGAATGTGTCTCAAACTCATTATAAAAGTATATACACACCAGGTGGCGCAGACAAAAAGTCCTCCTATTTAAAAACTACAAAAGGTAGCACGGAGTAATTAAACTAAAGCAGTGATTTATGAACTGAAACCAAACACAGTGGGACATATGATTAAAACAAAGTAAATGCTTTTACCATCTATTAGAAAGTGCTGGGACAAATTACTTTTTAAAGTAAATTAATTATAATTACTTTTTAAAAAAAGTTATTTAATTCCACTAATTATTTTTTACTTTTGGCAAATAACTAGCCAATACTGCTAATTAGTAAGCCACCCTTAATTTATGCAACTGATTAATTCCATCAGGTAAAAAACACCATATTACGTAGTTGGAATATACACCTTCATAATAAAGTGGTTTCTGATCAATTTATTATTCAGTTTAAAATAGAGGACATTTTAAGTGCGCCACTCATTCTAGTACCTGTTGGATTGTAATACATTTCAAGTAATCCTTTTTTTCTTCCAAAACTGAGATATTCTTCTTCATAGAAACTTATTAAAAGGAAGTAAATTTTAATGACAACATCATGATGATGATAATAATTATTATGATGACGTCAACAACCAAAAAAAGAACAACAAATGGAAACATTTCTTTCCTATACTTTTTAAAGCTTATTTTGAAATTCCGTTTTTTCTGACTGATTATAATTAAAACGATAATTTTATTTATAATGAATGAGAGAGAGAGAGAGATAAACAAAAGACATTTCTTTGTGGTATTTTCTCTCTTTCTTTCTCTCTTTCTATCTCATTCCATTAGAGACATTCTTTTGTCTTTAAAATTCTAACATCCAACAATAATGATCATCAATGAACACGATTATTCGTTTAAGATAATTTTTGATAATTAAATATGACAATCAAAATAACCTAGACATAATTTAGAAAGAAGAAAAAAAAAACATACAAAATGAACAACTTATTCAGATCTCTCAGCTTTTTTTTTAAAAAAAGAAAAACGTCACATGTCCATATTTTGGCCTACTCTAGTTTATTGTAGTTTTTTCAACAGTTTTCAAAGCTGAATTGATACAATTTAATGTCATATTTTTACCACAGTAGGAAAAAAAACTAAGTAAAAGTCAAAAGGGTACATTGCCCATCCTGTTCATCTCTTTCTATTCTTTTCACGTCAAAAGAGAACATGTTCCTCCGAGCATTGTTAAGGTTAAATGATTTTTTTTTTCAAAACGGCACATGTCCAAAACTAATCTCTACCGGAGACTACGTTCAAAGTTAAGTTTTCATGTTAATTAGTTAGTTAGCCAATAAACTGCACTTGTTGCGCCGATTTTTAGTTTTGTAGTATCCCAAGTCACCAACAGGTGTCTCCAGATGCACTATGCAACAATGAGATTCACAGAGGGACGCACGCTCTCGCTCTCGTAGTCTATTCTTAATTAATGATGTAATTTTATGTGTTTTTCTTAAAATTATACTTTCATTGAAAATTTAAATCTTTTATTTTTATCAAAACATAACATGTCCATACTAAAAATCATCATTTTCTTCATAAAAAAAATGTGTTTATTACAAAGCCCCGATACCCGAAATAGGACACCTACTTTATTAAAATATTTGCAGCTCTCATAAATTTAGAAGAATTAGTTGGTTTTTTTTTTTCGTTTCTTGGACTTGTGACATTTTGAAAAAAAAAAGCTCCTATACTTTTTTGAAGGAAAAACGACAAAACTGAAGAAAGATCTTTCTTACACTTTTCGTATAGATGATCAATGGTGAAATATTTCAAACTGAGATCAGATGAGGGAAAAACACTCGTTTTAAAGTGTAGTAGAAGTAGGCCCATCTCTCGTATAATAATATTATTATATTGAAAGAGAGAGAGAGAGAGAGAAAGAGGCTAAGAGTTGAGCCCTTTAGAAAGTGGGGATTCCAACTGGGAATGTCTTTTTGTGGTAATGTGTCAGCTGTTCGATTCCCACACGAAGAATCAAAAAGAAGATCTATGAAAAAAGTGACAAAAATGTTGTTAAATCATTTCAACAGGTATTTTCAATATTAATCTGCAGTTGGGTTGGGGTTTTTTTTTCTTCTTCTTTTTTTTTCGTCAACATAGAAAAATCTGTTCTTTCAAGTTTTATATAAAAAGCAGCCATATTTGAAAAAATATGCAAATGAAAAAGAAAAAAAAGAAAAATAACGAAAACAGACCCCTTTACGTCGTTACTCTGCGTTTCACAATTCAAAGAGGTTTACAAACTAGAAGAGTAAATGAATCCGGTTCATATTTTTAAAAATTGTATCATTTTCACATCAAGTTCGACCAATAAATAGAAAAAAATAAGAATTGTCTAGATTTTGCCACAAAAATAAATGTTTATTTTTTAAAATATATCTTTAAAAATAAACTTTTTTATGAAAATTTCAAATTCTTCATTTTTGATTTTCATTTCAAGCTGATTCTCTAAAAAATAACATCTGCTACTTTGTATAATAAATATTTAAAAACTTAAAACATTTTCAAATTTCATTTTTGATATTTCTTAAAATAAGCTTTTTTTGTAGCTTATTTTAAAAGATATCAACGTAAAAATACCCGTCTCTCTTCATTGAATTAGTTATAATCGCGTCTAATTTCTAAAATATTTTCAATTTTTTTATCTTAAATTTGTTTTTATTTAAATTCCTATTTTCTTATGACGTTTCTCACGTATATAACTTATAAGTGTTCTTAATCTATTTTTGACTCTTAAATTCAATTGAAATAGAAAAGACTGAACAGAAGAAAAAAAAATCAGAAATACGATTTCTATACATAGAAAAAAAGCACAAAATATATTATAGAAAACATATATAAAAAATGACTGTCTTTTTTTTTTCATTTTAAAACTGTCATATAAATTACCAACGTTTAACTTAACATAAAAAAAATTACACTTGAGTTTGAAAAAAAAACCATTTCTTAGTGTTTAATGTTCAACAGGAAACTGCAATATTTTCACATTTAATAAGGATGACTTAAGATTTTCCTTTTTGCTTCTTTTTTTTTCGAATTTCTCTTTTTGAAAAATCTCTCATTCCACACCCCCCCCCCCCCCCACACACACACACACACAAATAGGCCTATCTACAAAGTGTCCCACAAAATAATCTTTATGTTACTGTCAATCTGCTGAATCAGTCAATCTGCAGATTGCCTATGCAATCTGCAAACCCACCAACCTGCTAGACAGGCATTTAGAAATCGGGAAGAACTTCAGTTGGCTCCGCCCTTGTTATGACGACCGTTAACTTCTAATTGACTGGTTATGTTGTCTGACGTTGAAAAGGGCGGAGCATGCGACGTTAGACTACATAACCAGTCAATTAGAAGTTGCCGTGGTCGTCATAACAAGGGCGGATCCAACTGAAGTTTTCACCTATTTCTAACTGCCTGTACCTGCTAGTGAATCTGCAAAATTCAACACCTAAAATGTATTGAATTTTGCAGATTCACTAGCAGGTTGGTTGGTGGGTGCGCAGATTGCCAGTAGAATTTTACACACTTTTGGTTGTTAATTCACTGCTGCCATTGTTTATTTCATTTAATAATTTTATAATTAAGACTAGTAAATATTACAATGTGAAGATATAAGTTATATTTTAAGTGCTTCTACCACGTTGAGCATATATAAATTTAAAAGACACACTCTGTATAAGAAAAAAGGACCAATGTTTGAAATACGGAACGAAGAAGAAGAAGAAAAAAAAATGCAAATAGGGATTTATTGTCTTATTTTTTTGTTGCTTCAGACATTCCTCATTTTCATGCATCCATTATCTTTTAACCCATTTTTTTTTGTGTGTGCCGTGCCGTGCCGTGCCTTCTCCTCCTCCTCCTTATTTTTCTTCTTTTCTTAAGATTCTTCTTAAGAATCTACTTAAGCAACACACGTGTGTCACATGTTTCATGCCTAAAGTAACATCTTTCTCTCTTTTTTTTATCTAAAAATAACCTCAAAAGTCTTAAGTAAGACCTTTTTGTTGAAGGAATGAAAATGAGGCAATTAGTTCAAAGAAAAATAATAACCAGTAGAAAAAGCAGTCCATTAAAGAAAGAAAGAAAGAAAGAAAATGTTTTAAATAAGAAAAACAATGTTATGTTTAATGTAAATGTAATAATATCTCTTTAACAAATCAGCAGCAACTTTAAAAAAAACCAGAAACTAAGAAGAAGAAGAATGGAAATGTAGTTAAGTTTGAACAATAATAACAAACAACACAGGTCTTTTATTTCATTCTTAAGTTCTCGTTCTTCTCGTGTTGTTTTCTCTCAAAACCACACCTTTGATCATTGTAAAAGATTAAATTTAATAGCATTAAATCGATGGGTTTGATAAATAATTGACGTGTTTAAGGTGTGTGTGTGAGGAGGGGGGGGATATCAATAGAATCCACCTCCAATATAGAAAATATAATAATATCCCCCCCCCCCTTTCTATCTTCAACTTCTATTTTACAATTAACCAACAAAAAAACAACAGCAGAAAAACCAGTTTTTAATAATAAAAAAAGTTGCTCAAGACAAAGTTGCTGCTGTTGAAAAAAAGAAAACCCGTCCAATGTAACATTTTTTTTTGAACATTTTCTTCTTTAAAAAATAAATATCAAATGAATTGATGCATGTAATGCTGTAGGCCGCCATCATCATCATTATTACATCAAAAGCCCCCTTTTTAATACACGCGCTTTTTTTTGGTAATGGTGGTTGCTACAAATTAGCCCCCCCCCCCCTTCTTTTATTAACAAAAATAGCAACTTTTAAGGCATTTTTTTTCTTTTTAGAAAGATGTGCACTTTATACAGTATGTCTTAAAACTAATGACCCTCCTACTCTTTATTACCAAAGTATATAATATATAAAGTATATAAGTATATTTTCAAATTAATCATTGATTGCTAAGTCAAAGGTAGAGCTAAACTCTTGAACTTTTTAAGGACTGAGAGGACTAAGAACTCATTAAGGATAAGACTTAACTTGATTGTTATACCTTGTCTACACTTGAGCTAAATGAATTCAAGTGTGTTTAGTTGAATTATTTAATATCAGAACAAATTAAAACCTCCAACTTTTTCAAACTTTGTTCAAACTAAGAGAGAACTAGTTGAAATTGGTCCTTTTTTTTCTTCCCTAAGTTAAGTCTAGTTATAATTTTAGGACTGAATTCTTATTCTCAATGATTGTTAAGTCAAAAGTAGAGCTTAACTTATGAACTTTTGACGAGTGTAACTTAGAAACGAATTAAGAAGACGAGGTGGTTGAATTCGGCAAACATTCAAGTATCGACTGTAACATCATTGTATACAGAATATATTAAACGGAACAACAGCTGGGAAACAAGTCTACAAAATATGAATTTATTTTCCCACGAATATCATCTACGTTAAATAATACTTTCTCTTTAAGTCTATTCAAAAGATGAATATAAATATATTTCACTCTCTTCTTCTTCTTCTTCTACTTTTCTATCAAATAAGACCTTTTTTTCTACTTTTTAGATAGAAAAAGATGAGAAGTCGCAAACATCGCTTTATTTTCTCAGATGAGAATTAAATTGTAGTTTACTATTTGCAAAAATATACATGAAATTCCAGATTTCATTTCGGTCTTGGGTTTTAGAACTTCAACCCCCCCCCCCCCCCCTTCCTCTTTTTTTCTCTTTTACAAATAGGGGTTATAGTTAGGGGTAAAAAGGAGGAGGTTCTACACATATAGGCCTATATATATGTATAAAATTTAATTCCGAAAAATCTATGAAACAGTGTGTGTGTGTTCCGCCTTTTTCTTTTTTCATCAACATTTCCATCTTTCATTTCTAAAAATCTTATGAGTCCATTCAATTGGAATCACAAGAAAAAGAAGAGAAAAATCCGAACAACAAAAAATGGATCTTTTTTTCAAGAAAAATAAAACTAATTATTTATTTTTTCACCATTTCACAAATTCTTAAGATGAAGAGATTAATACAAAATTTAAAAGAAAAAACGTGCAATTTTCAAAACTATTAATTTTATTTGAAATAAATAAAAAAAAGTGAAATAAAAGATTTGATTGATTGATGGATGGAAAAACGACATTTTTTTTCTTAAAAGTGGACAAAGTGAAGAAAGAAAAAAAAATCCAACATGGATCAATAAATTTAAGAAATATAAAAAAAAATTAAGAACCATCAATTCAAAAAGAGAAGAAAAAAGTGAAATCTAAAAAAATCTACTTTAAAAAAAATGTCTTTTCTTGAAATACAAAAAGAAAGAAGTTTGATAAAAAAAAAATTGATTTGTTACAAAGTTTCTCAGCGCCCCCCAAAGGCAGGCAATCAGTGCAAACATCAAATGACATCACAGTTGGAATCCACTCTTTACGGAACCCCCCTTAGCCCCTCCTCCTCCTTTTCTAATTCAGGCACTGATAATCCCTAATAAGATTGTCAAAATGTCACGAAGAAAAAACAACTACTATCGAGTCAGTTTAACACGAAATCCAAGGAACCGTATTTTATTTTTTTTTTCGAGTTAAATAAATTCAGTTTTGTTAAAACTAACCTCCGACTGAAAAATATATATATTTGAATAAGGAATATAGCAAGCAAGTGCTTCTCAATTTGTGGCTCAAGAGCCAATTGTGAATCAACGGACAATTGTTTTATTTCAACAAAAACACCTGGTTAGAGGCTAGAACTCTCTAGTTAACAACTGATAGTAAACGCGCCTCTAACCAGCCTTTTTTATTTTAAAAAAAGCATAATCGCAGTTGCTCTGATGATGATGATGATGATGATGATTACTTTACAATTGGCGGGCCACAACATCTGGTTGATATTTTGCGTAAAAATCCGATCCCTAGTTATGAATTATGAATGAAAATATACATGGAAATATTTTATAAACTAGAAGAGAAAATAACAACAGAATTTGTATTTCAGTATCTTTAAAAAATAAAATTTTTTATCACAATTTCTCCTAAAAAAATCCGAAATTCAATTTTTACGAATTTTAAGAATTTGAAATTGCTATAAAAATTATTTTCGCCTTTTTTTCTTCAAATTCTCATAAAAAGTTTATTTTAAAAGATATCATGAAAAAACTTTTAGAATTATCACTAACTATTCTAGTTTTTAAACCACTTTGTGTTTTTTTTAGTAATGTTTCTCCTGAAAACCGATTGCTTGAAAAATATTAATTTTCTCAAAACCCATGTAGGGTAGAAGGGGGGGGGAGAGGCCTCCTATGAAACATAATGGCGCCACCTGGGAGGACACAAAACAAAATTAACATCTATTGAGTCACCTTAAGAAGAAAAGGACCAATAGGAAAAGTGGAAGTGTAAATAACGCTAATAAAGAAGAATGTCGACTCATTTCCATCCGGATATTATAATCGAGATCAATTGAAAATCCGGAACTTCTTAACTTCCTGGCAACTTTTTCAATGTGGATTTTTCACTTTAAATGAACATTTGATGTTGTTTTCTATAATATTAACAAGTTAACTAATAAAAGATAAACAACATCAAGGTAAAAAAAAACCAAACACATAGAAAATAGATGTTAAAAAGGTGATGATGATGATGACACACATAAGACAACCCTCTATTTCTTCTGCTCTTCTTATTTCAGTGATGACGACGACGACGATGATGATGATAAATGAATGGTCGATGATGCAGCGTAATAATAGTGGACAAGACAAGAAAATTGTCAATCTCCAAGAAAGTAGAAAAAGCAAAAAAAAGGAGGAGTTTTATTTTCTCAAATAAAATGGATCATTGATGAGAAAAAAAGAAGAGACTTCCTCCCTCTCGAAATAATGGGGTGAGCGTACTAAAAGACCCTTTTCACACGAACCACTCTCGAGTGGTCCAGTTCGACTGCGACATGTAGTCGGCTTGTCCAGAGGTAGTCTGGGAGAAAAGGAAACGAACGGCCTGGAAAGATTTAACTGGCTCGGCCCTAAGGAGTAAGAAACTACAAAAATGCCTAACCTGCTTTAAATGTGAGCTTTTTTTTAATAGAAATCACATAAAGATTTTATTTTCATTTTTACCTACAACTATTTCTATACAAACATTTAGCCAGCGTAGCGAGCAAAATTTTTAAAAAATGTCTAAAACCAGTAAAAATATTTTTCTATTTTTCATTCTTTATTTTTCCTCAGAAATTAATCATTTTACTTTTTTTTTGGATTTTCGATTATTAAATTTTTTTTATCGAGTTTCATCATAAAATCGGCCCAATAATGGGAAGCCCAACCCTCCAGGGGCGTAGCTGGGGACCCACAGCCCTCCGCGACTGTGGGAGGGGAGGAGGTGCATTTTGGGGCTGCTAAGGGGGCGCAATGTTTGAAGCAGCAGGGGCGGCGGGGAGGAGAGGGGGGCGCAACCACACTCAAACTAAGTGACCTATCGAGAAAATGCCCAATAGGTTAGTCCACCCCTAGGCTTGTCTCTTGAGATGACGGCGCAGTTAGGTTAGGAAGTGGGTTCCAGTTGAGTGAACTGCACAAAAGTCGACTCAACCTGACTACATTTTGCAGTCGGAGTCGACCACTCCAAAGTGGTTCTGTGTGTGTAAAGGCTCTTAGAGACCCTTAAGATCGATGCCTACAACTGTACTGCCCGCCCACACTGACTTTTATATTTGATCCAAAAGGAAAACAAAAAATGCGATTCCCAGGAGAGGAGAGAGATGAAACCCAATGCCATTCCCACACACATTAATATATATATATATCTTGACCAACGGTCAAGATTGGATTGAGAGGACAGTTGTAACAACCAACCAACCACCCATTTAGTCTGTCTTGGGTTTTTTTTATATAATTGGTTTTATTATATTAAATGGCATCGTCCTTTTAATACAATTCGGATTTAACTAAAGAAGAAGAAAAAAATCTCAAAAACTTTTCTAAAATTTACGATTTACTTTTAAGATGGTTTGCGAACAGCTGATTTTCAAACTTTCAACATTTTTCAGACCAAAATTAAGAGAGAAAAAAAACTAGAATGTGGTTTAGAAACTAGAAAGGTAGCAGCTCAATCACTGAATAGTATTTTCATGTTGATATATCTTTCAAAATAAACTTTTTATAGAGAGAAAATATGCAAATATAGCAGATTTTTATCATAGGAATTACATCTCTTATAAATATGAAGATTGATTTGTAATTTTTTAACGAAAAATCTTTTAGCTGATTTTTTTTTTCAACAAGAGAACATTTTTTTTTAGAGAAATTCGATATTTTTTTGATTTTTCTTTCTATAAATATGAAATAAAAATGTCGAAATGAAAATTGTAATCATGAAAAAGTTGTGTTGAGGGGTGGGCCACCAACCAACCTACTACTACTTACTTTCATTTCGATTTCTACACAAATGAATTCCATTTTTACACAACCTTTTTTTGACATTTCGACTCAGAAAAATTGCTTCAATTTCACTTTGATTGGAAACTTTTTTTAAAAAAAAAATAGAAGAAAAAAATTTCATATTTCTAAAAATATTTTTAAAAACCGCAAACATTTTTTTACTTAATTTAAGCTGTTTTTAAAGCGCAAACGCCTCCTCTAATTCTCAGGTTTATTTTCTGTCTTTCAGAAGAGCAAATTGAAGAGACACTAGAAAGTGTTTAGAAACTAGAAGGGGTAGCTCAAGCGTATTTTCATATTGATTGATATATTATAAAATATTACATTTATGTGTCCTGAAGATAATATTTTAAATTTTTGTTTATAAAAAGCTTATTTTGAAAGATCTCAATGTTAAAATAATTTTAAACGGCTCAGCTACCTTTTTTAGTTTCTAACACATTTTCAATTTGTAGTTAAACTGAGTATAAAGTGGGGAAACGTCCAGTTTATTGTCTTTCAGTTGCAAAATTAACAGGCACTTGAAAGTGTTTTGGAAACTGGAAGGGTAACTCAATCACTTAAGGGTAATTTTATGTTTATATTTTGGTTCATAAAAAAATTGACAAAAAAGACATCTATGAAGCATAGCATTAGCCACTGCAGTGGCGCCATCCGAAGGGACAAAAGAAAAATAAATATATATTCAGATACCTTAAGCTTAAAAGTCTGAGCTTGAAAAAAACTAAAAAAAAAAGATTTTTAATTGGGTTAATTCCCGAACTATCATCACTATTTCTAAGTAGCCAATTTGTAATATGCACGAAATGAAGAAGAAGAAGAAGGATGATGATGATGACCAATTGACCACTTCATCACTTTACTATTGATTCATCTGTTATAGACCTTGGATACGAATTTAATGAAATTGAACCAAGTTTAATATATAATAATAATGAAAGAGAACCCCAGATGTTTTAGTGTCTAAATTGTTTCAGACAAAACATTAATAACAATGGAATTTCTACTTTGTAACTAAAATAAAAAATAAAGGGTTGTCATTATTATAGAAGAAGGGGGGGAAAAAAGCAAGAATGACAGACAGCAGCCTAAGTCCGTTCGTTTTAGACACGAAAGCGGTGGTGGTCATTTCAGAACGACAGAATTTATCAACAAAACCCACACAAAAAAAAAACAGATGGACAACAACACAACTTATATATTAAGAAGAAGAAGAAGAAAATCCAATCAATTGTTTTCAAACTTAAAACCGAAAGTCAGTTGAAAGTTTTTTTTTTTTTAAAACCAAAAAAATCTTTCCGATTTCTTGAAATTTCAGGCCAAATAATAACCTAATTTTTTAGTTGATTTTTGTTTTTTCTACTCTTTAAAAAATCTTAATTAAGCAATTTCCATGAATTTATTGGGTTGTAACCTCTTTTAAATCTACGTTTACTTTTCTGTTTGTTACTTTTTCAAAATTCAATTTCTAATTGAGGTTAAAAAAAGAGAGAGAGAGAAAAAAAAAACCCCAAAAAAGAAACTTCTCTTTTTGTTTCCATTAATGGGGTCCTAACTACTTAACGAATTCATTTTAAATTAAAAATTATTCTAGTTATTCTAGTTCATTTTGAACAAGATTTCCATAATATATGTAAATAAATTGAGTATTTGAAAAGAACCAAAGAAGATCATCAAGTTAATTAATTAAAGAATTGAATCATCAATCAATTAATTAATTAGTTTTTTTTTTTTTTCTATTCTTTTTTTCAAATTGTCTTTCTGAGTCCTCTTAGAATGATGATGATGATGTATAACATTTCTAATGAGATTTGTAGAACAGAAGAAGAAGAAGTCTGTTTTTCATTCTTGAACCCATTTAAATATGATGATAATGAGGATTCTTTTTTCTTCACTATTTTTGTCGTTTCCATCCTTAATTTCCGTTTCTCCTTAGTGTTTTAATGTTCACAGTGATTGCCTCCTTACGACACATTCTTATTATTCTCATTCTCTCTTTCTCTCTCTCTCTCTCACTCATACAAACAATTGTCACCAACTAAGAATAAGACAGATTTTTTAACAAAAATGCAACCAAGTCCCCCTCCACCAAAGTCTATTTTTAGTGGTACTGAATACTCGCCAAACGGAATAAGCACCAAAACTGAATAAAAGCCAAGACTTTGGCGCTTATTCAGTTAGGCGTTTGTTCAATATGGCGCTTATTCAGTGGCCTTATCTCCACAACTCCTCATATTAGTCTCTCAAGAAGACGAAAGCAACAAAAAAAAAGATCTTTTCTCTTTTAAAATACATTTTTTTTTTCTGATAGAAACGACAAAAAGAGAAGAAGAAGAAAAAATGAAAGTTACCATTCTACTCTCCATCTCTCTCTCTCTCTCTCTCTCTCTCTCTCTCTCTCTCTCTCTCTCTCTCTCTCTCTCTCTCTCTCTTTCTGTATATAAATACACTTTGAGATCCAACAAAAAAAAGACCTAGAAAAAGGATGAAAAGGAAATTTTTTGTATTCTTTTGGGGTCTTTTTTCTTGAAGGAAGGGAGGGGGTACGATGATGATGGTCCTCGTTCGTGGTTCATATCGATTTCTTCTTCTTCTTCTTCTCATATTCAAAAGAAGAAGAAAAAAGTTACTATAATATAATAACTTAAGAAACGGTGGTCACTTGTATTGTTGTGGTCAAGTTGACTCATTTTTCAAAGGGTCAACAGAAGAGAAAAAAAAAACGAAAATAAGATTCGTGAAAAATAAATGAAGTTGTTGTTGTTGTTGTGGGGTCCAATTTCAGATGAAATTATTCTGAACTTCCAAAAACCATCTTCTTCTTCTTTTTTTCAAATGAAGTAGAAAAACATCTCAAACATTTTAAATTCTAAACGATTACTTAAATTGTTTGTCTCTTCTTTCATTCTCTCTTCGTTCTACAAGAGAACATAAAAAAAAGAGAAATTCCACTTTCTCTCTCTCTCTCTCCCTCCCTAAGGATATACTGCAAGTGACCAGTGGTCACCGCTCAATTGACCACTTAACTCGAAAAAAGCTTCAACTAACAGAGCTATCAATTTGTGCACTTTTGAAGTTACTTTTTTTAAAGGAAAACCGCCATCGTTTCACATCCAGAAAACTTAAGTTGAAAGTGAAATTGGTCACTTTGTTCTACAGTTACGTCTATACATCATTCATCGGACAATGTCCACTCCTTAAAAGTCGTCTTCGTCGTCCACTTGTGAAAATAATTAAAAAAAAGTGAAAGAAAAGGACGGAAGGAAAAGGAGAAAAAAGCTTCCGTAAAACATCAGTTCTACTTAACTTAAAAAAAAATAGAACGATGACCCTTCTATTTTTTATGGAGAAAAAAAATGTCATTTTTTGTTTTCAAGTTTTCATCATTTAAGACACATTTCTGAACTCCAGTAAGAAACCATCTTACTTACTTTAGACAGAGGAAGAAAAAAAGGGGGGGCCACATTAAAAAAAGGAGGGCCCACTTGGAAGAAGGACGGCCCATATGGAAGAAAGAGGGCTCACTTGGAGGGAGGAGGGTTAAAAAAAAACAGGAGAAGGGAGAGGAGGGCCCTGTTTTCAGGCAGCAGAACGAGAACAGGAAAAGCGACGCTCAGTTAGGTGGTGAGGTCTCAATTTTCAATTTAAAAATGTTCCTCTTTCACTCTGACACAATAAAACAAGAACACGAAAATAAAACTAAAAAGGTCAATTTGGAATTCCCCCCCCCCCCCAAAAAAAATGACCGAAATCGATTGTCAAACTTACCGCAAAGCAGACGACGACCTGTAGCCCCCCTCAAGCGAACCTCACCTCGGCGGCCCCAATCTGTGTTCGGACATTAGTAAAGTTCACATTTTTCAGCCACTCAAAAATAGTTTCGCGACATTTCAGTTAAATAAACTTGAACCTTTTTCCCTCCAAAATAAAGAGAAGAAGAAGAAGAAGGGAGGATGGAGACATGGACGACACACGACATTTTGGCGGGAACTATTCTTAATGGATGACGTCACACTTCCTATAGTGTGACCTAAACAACCTCCCATTTATCCCTATCTATATTACCAAAATTACCTATAAAAATACAACAGCTGATTTACGTACACTTTTAATTATTCTGTTTTTCAGATGAGCAAAATTAAAAGAAACTAGAAAGGTCCCTTTTATAGTGGAACAATAAATAAATAAAAAATATCATCTACTTAAAGTAGCGTAATTATCAAAATTCAATAAAAAAGCTTATTTTGAAAGATATCAAAGATGACAATCCCCTTAAAAATGATTAAGTTGCCCATCTAGTTTCTAAAACAAATTCAAGTTTCTCGTCATTTTACTCTTCTGAAAAAGAAACTAGGCCTCGTTTACACATTAAAACTACCTTAATAAAATAATACACGTAAATAATTAATGTCATCGTTAAATACACGTTACTAAGCAGAATTTAATAAATTAGCATACAATTTCATTTTTTTTTAATTAAAACTATCTAAGCGGTCCATTAAATAGTAGAAGATCGAGGAAGGAGAAGGGGGAGGAGGCGTAATAAATGAATAAAGGAAAACTTCCAATGATAAAATTATTTTGAAAATGCATAAAGAAACTTGGTATAAAGATGATTTAAGTTGTGGGAGTTATCTAATACAAAAAGCAGCTTAAATCCACAGAAATTCTTATAAAAATATAATGAATTAGTAGTGGGCGTCTTTTTAAGGGGCTCATTGAGCTACCATGACAACCATAATACACCTTTTGCCTATGTGTATGGGTGTGTGTTATTTCACTGATAAATTAGCAGTCGAGAGGATTCTTTTAATTTTCGACGGAGTTCGACCGTGAAAATTCAACGAGTTCACTCGCTTATTAATTTAATTAAATTCAAAGATGATCGATCATCAAACAATCAATCAATCAATCAAATGAATTGTCATGAACACAGTCATAGATATTCAGATATAATTAAAGGCACACACACACACAGACTTTCATGTAAGTGTGTGGCCATTTTGGAACTTTCACACTTTTCATTTTTTGAGTCACTCGTGTTTAATTTCAAACGGGTTGCTGACCCTTCCACTCTCCAAGTTTCTCTCACCACTCTCTTATGGTCACTCCATGATTAATCACACGAGAAGATTGAGAGTATAAGAAACTCTCGAGTACTCTTAATCTCCATGTTTCTTGACCTCTTTGAGAACATTAAGAAAAGCAGTTGAAATATGGACACCAAGATCTCAACAAAAAAAAAGGATCATTACAACCACTCATTTAGAAAGTAGAATAAAAAAGATTTCTGAATTGAAATCTCAAAAAAAAAAGAGAAATGATTCCTTCCTGAATCCTCCTCTTTTCCTTCCCCCTCCCCTCCTCTCCTGCCCCTTTGCTTCCTTCCGCCAAATAATTCAAAAAAACGCAGGATCATTAAAGGGCTTCATTCGAAAGATATATGGAATATTATTGATTTTTCACAAAATGCTAAAAAAAACCGCAAATTCAAATCAGTAAAAAAATGAAAAAATTTTAAAAGGTGGATTCATAAGCAAAAAAAAAAAAAAAACTAAGAGAGAACACTCAACATCCAATAGAAACACGAAGAGGGAGGATTGAAGTTTTTCTCTTCTCTTTTTCTTTAGATGAATTGTGCCTTGGCACATGATCCCCTTTTTTGTGGACTAGTTAGACTGCAAAATGAAGTCGCGAGTGACAAAGCTCAGCCACAGCCCAGCTACAAAAGCCAACATTTTACAAACTCGGCCATTCAAAAGCGGCGGGGGGGGGGCATTCCAAAATCTCCTTTTTTTCTCTCTCTCTCTCCCCAAAGTGTTGTGGTCTAGTAACTGGAAAAGTTCTCAATGGTTTCTAAATGAAAAAACTGATCGAGAACTTTTGTTATTACCCCTTTTTTATAAGACAAAATGACCCAGAGCTAACTTTTTGATCAGCACTTCTGACGTCACACGCTTCAATTTAAAGTGTGGCAATTACATTATACTGAAAAGCAGGCTCTTGTATAACACAAGATTCTCGGAGAAATTAATGCACTCTATGGAGAGTGCACTAATCTCACTGGAATGCTACTGCCATCTATCGGTCAAACGTTTCCTCTCATCCGGTATTCAAACAAAAAAGGCCCAAATTCAAGAATACAACGTGACACTCGGCCGTAAGCAACTTAACCCCTCAGAAAGCAGGGTTAAAACGCATAAAATCCCAGTCAATACTCAATAAAAACAAGTTCGAGTGGTAAGTTTCTTACTTGAATTTAGGTCGAAATATGAAAAACATGGTCGTCAAATGAAATATATAGACATTTGGAACGGACAGTAAACTTACTACTTTAATACTAAATACAAAAAAAACGGTTTCAAACTGTTCCACTTACGATTAATTTAATATTTTAAAAAATAAAAGGTTAATTCTCGAGGAACGTAACGAAATCTGTCAACTTCATGAGTTGCTCCTCGCTGGGAGCAGAAGAAACGCTCGGGGAAGCTGAAATAGAGAAAGAAAAAAACCCAAAATCAAGTGACAGAAGTTGTCTTTGCATGATCGTAATCTTCTCTTTCAAATTACGACTCGTATATATGTACCTAGTTTAGAAGGATGAATCATTTCCGTATCCACTTGCCAACCGTGTTGAACGGCCACTGAAATAAACGTCTCGGTTAATTGAAACAGTCGAATTCGCCCCTTCCCCTCACCCCTCTCTTTAAGGGGCGATCGTGATACGTACGTTGAGCTGCGTGGTCGGGAGCGAGACCGACGAATCCGGCAAAATCGACGATCCCGATGGAGGAATAAGCTCGAGAGATCAGATGAATCGCTCTCGCCCTCGTTGTCTCTGAAACGAACCACAAAAGCAACGTCCTTAAGAAAACTTACTCCAATTCTTTTGAATATTCTGCGTTTTAAGAAGAACAACATCAAGGTGAAATTGAAAGTGCATTAAAAACTAGAACGGGCAACTGAATCACTTAATAGTATTTTCATGCTGATGTCGCCTGCATAAAGTTAGGTTATTTTCAATCTCACACAAAAAGCTTTATTTTAATGTTGTTTCTAAAAAATGTATAAAAACTTAAACAAGTTGGAGGATCGTTTTCACTAAAAACTTTGAAAGTTCATCTGAAAACAAGAGAAGTAAATGAATTTGTAAAGTGTTGCATTTTCAAAACGTTATCTTTTAAATTATTTTCAAAGATATCGTAGAAGTAAAAAATATTCTGAAAATTTAATTAATCACAATGATTAGTTAAGAAACGTTCCATTGAGAGGAGGATTAAGATCAAGAGGATGAGCAGAAGCCTACAAACCGGCCAAAGCCTGCATAATCTGAGCTACACTTTCGGACCATTCCTGATTGAGGGCTGCGTAAATCCCAGGAAAATCTCTCTGCCACAGTTTCTGCCCGACATTCCAAACCAAACCAAGTTCAGGCAACGCCTGAAAACAGACAAAAAAAGCAAATTAAGCCCTCAGTTGTCGATATCGGGTATTCATTCGATTAGCAGCCACGACGGCCCCTAATTTAAGGCTGTGGAGGTGGTATATTATTTATATAGGTTGCGTCCAAGGCGCAAAATAAGGCGGAAAGCTACACAGTCTCCTGCATAACGGCTATACGCGGTTGCTAATCGAAAGAATAACCTCGATAAAGTGAAAGAAATCAAAGGCTCTAACCATTTTGACCGATTGCGGCATTCTCTTCCAAAGATACTTCGCATTGCAACTGATAAGACATAAAACTTGATTTAAAAAGATAATAAGTGACATATTATGCTGCGTTTATAGTCGATATTTCGCAAACACGTTCGCTTTCCATGAATCCAACAGTGAGATGGTGTCCGATATTGCGAAACATCCGGCTACAAACGCGGCATACGTAGGCTACTTTCTCGCTGAATTACAGGTCATTTTGAAGAAGATAAACTGCTAGAAGCTTCAGATACACTTGACCATTAGGAACGCCTCCGGGTGCCTTCCATTTAAGAACGAGACACAAATAAGAACAAAATTAACGCCTTTTCAATTAAAATAACGATAATTAATGCTTACATCTAATTCCTGCTTCTCAAGATCTTCTCTCAGTCGTCGATGGTCTTCAGAATCAGGAATAATCATTGCATTCAGTTGTGGCGTTCCTGATAACCCTGATGATCCAATTCCCGACACTAAAACTGCGGCCGCCGCCATCTTTAATAACACACGCCAATTGAAAAAGCAGACGACTTATCATATATACGGAAACGCAAATAGAACATTACTTTCTCGGAAATTGTTTTTAACATGAATTTATCTGCGGTAATTAAAAATATTAACTAAAAATTATAATAATTTAATAACTAATATAAAATATGACTAAATGTTATACTATAGCACTATAGTTTTCGGTACAATTAAATTCAGTTACAACGGATAAAAATTCAAGAAAGTAGATAATATCCTTTATAAGCTTCCGTATGTTAAATCGCCGCTTTCGAGCGACTTTTGCAATGCTACGTATGCTTATCTTTTACAATTACTGAGCGCTTTAAAAGCGGCTCGAGGAGTTTGCAGCATATGAGGCGCCGTTTACGTCCACAAAATAGGCCAAATTGTTCACGGCCATATCTCAACTTTCATAAAAATTGATGACATTTTGGTATGAACGGTTCCTCTTACTGTAGCATGTTCTTGAGACGCTTCACAAGCGCTTTATGATGGGTTTACATTAATAGTTATTGGCTGTTTACTTCCTCATTATCATATTTATGACAAAAAAAAACTTATGACAAAAATGTATGACGGAAACTTTTATAAATTTTCCAAACTTTTTCAAACTTTTTAGAGAAGACTCCCACTCAAATTGTATTTTTAACATTTTTCCATTAAATGAAATTTATTTTTTTATAAACTAAATAAATAAAAATAAAAATTGATAAAAACTTAATTTAATTTTCAAAAATTAATTAATTATGTAAATAAAATTAAAAACAAATTTCATGAAAAAAAAGAACATTTCAAATTTGACTGTTTTTATGGCCATTTTATATTTTTTATATCTTTCAAAATAAACAGAATTTTTATAGATAGAAATTTAAAAAATATAGTCTACTTAAAAGTTTTGTAATTTTCAAACTGACATAAAAAGCTTATTTAGGAAGATATATATCAACATGAAAATACCCTCGATTCTACCCTTCTAGTTTTTAAAACTCTTTCTAGTTTCTCTTAATTTTAAAACCACCTTATGCTTAAATGAACATTACAAAAAATGAATTAATAAAGCTAATAATTAAAATATCACAGAAGTAGTACATTTAACTAAATAGCAGAACCAAAAGTACAATGATCACGTGTGAAAACTACATTATTTATTTAAATCATTTCAAATGTGTGGCCTCTGGGTGTCTAGAGCCAGACTATAGGGCTCAGGGGTCAAAGGATCTAATTGACTACTTGTCTATATATTGTCAAAATCAAGAAATAAACTTTATTAACTTGGCACTTGCCTCTATTGCAGAGTTCTAACATAGAAAAATAAACGTTTTATTGAGTGCTCAATGAAAATGAGTTTTCTGTGTTGAAACTCCACATAGAGGAGTCAAGTTGAAGTGAAAGTGTCAAGTATCCTTCTTGAATTTGGGCCTAATTGAGTTTAATTAATAAAAGGGACACGTGTGTGTTTGTAAGAAGAGGAGTATATATATATATACATAGTTGTAATATTAGTTATAGTAGGCCAATAAGTGTGTCACATGACTGGGCGCCACGGCCACTTTGTGAAAAAGAGAGAAGGGGGAAAAAAAGTTGAAAAACCGCGATACGATTGCAAGTTTTGCACAGCAACCTTGCAACATTTGTGTGTTTTCCATTCAAGTCAGCTATCAATAGTTTGTATGTCGTTGTGTTCTCATGTAAATGTCGGCTGTAGTTGTTCAATTTGACACGCATTCATTATTATTCAGCACAATTAAGTTAGTTGGTACTCTACCGAATAATAAGGGAGTTTTTTTTTCTTCTCTAGTCTACATACAGTGTGCTAACTTTTAAGCATGTTTGTTTGTATATGTGTGTCTGTGAGGTGCCTCTTCATTTAAATGATGCATCTTAATTAAGTGTGTGAGTACGTGCAACAGGTGAGTTGTAAACGCACCGGTGGTGGTGGTGGTATTAAAATATAAACGCCTGTCGAACTCTTGATTATTCTGTCTTTTAAATTTAAAGAACAAAATTGAGAAAAAAAATGAATTTGTGTTAGAAACTCGAAGAGCATCTCTCAAAAAAAAAAACCATAACTAATTAGTTATGGGTTTTTTTTCATGATTATATCTAAATTTAAAATAAACTTTTGTCTTATTTTGAATAATATCAATAACCTCTAAGTGACTGAACTGTATGAGCGACCCTTCTAGTTTCTAAAAAAAACTTTTCAAGTTTCTCTTAATTTTGCTTCTAAAAGACAGAAATAAGCAGAGTTCGAACATCAGCTGTTTATAAACCATATTAAAAGGATAGATGAAATTGATGCTCATAACTAATATAATTAAAAACATTACAATAAATACTAGGTTCATAGTCTGAATTAGAATTACAATTTATTATAATTATAAGAAGGTATTTTGTAATAAGTGGTTATTCCTCTCCCCATAAAGCCCAAAAAAAACCTTCAAACGAATTGCAAATAAACAATATATATAGTTAATAATAAATTATTAATAATAATAATAATGTTAAAATGGATGAAAAATGAAACAGTTTTTATTGGGGGGGGGGGGGGGGGGGTAACACCAGCTGAATTGTGTATAAAAAAAATGGTGCAGCTGTTTCTGAAATAAAAACACACGACCATTTTTATTATTAGTGAAGTCAGCAGCAACAAACAGTTAATATTGCAATCGTCATAAGTTTTTCCACAGAAATTCACATTTGTTGTTGTTCTGTTGAATGACATTATGTTATTCCAAATAGAAAAAATACACAACTCTCAACATACATACTGTAGAAACAGAAACTCTTATTTGATGGAATATATATTTTTAATATGGAATAGATTTTTATAGGTCACATGTGGGACTTAATAACAACACTACAATGTATAATAGACTAGAAAAAACAAATATGAAAAAGTGACACTGTGTGTCCACAAATAAACATCAATCCGATTCATCTTAAGATGATAATCAAGTCTCATTTCTATCTCTCTTATAATTAATTGTGTTTGGATGTGTCAAAATTTAAAATTGAGAATTGAGATTTTAAGTGGAAATATCTCTGTCTTTCAGGAAAACACTTTTAAAATAAACTTTTTATTGAAAATGACCCACAAGATATATTTTTAAAAAGTTTATTTTGAAAGATATATCAACATGAAAATACCGTTAATACTCGTGTAGTTTCTAAAACACATTCATGTTTTTGAGCTTTTCTTAAATTTGACTCCTGATTAAGACAGACTAACGAAGAGTTTTAAAATGAGCTGTTAAGTTTGATTTAAATATAAGTGATTTAAATAAGTAATATATGTTGGATACTTAATGGAGTATTAAAACAATTTCCTCCTCTAGTATATACTGTATAGTTGATAATAAGAGCAATACATTAGAATGCCCTTGAACATTAAAAAATAGGGTCAGGGAGAGACTGACTTCATTTTCAATTCTCGTCTTTAATTCGCTTATTTATTAATTCTTAATAACTAAATTATACATAATTGACTTTAAAAAACAAACAAATCTTACAATATATAGAATGAATATTTCAATGAAATGTCAGATGTCGTCAACAAGAGATTTGTCATTGTGTATTTGTTATCTGATTTGCATGAACATTTTCAAGAGTATAAATTGAGCTAAAATTTAGTTGTTTTTTGAGGTGTCTGTCTACCCTGCAATAAAAAGAAGTTGGGAATACCCATCGTTAATGGTCAATGTGTGCCAATCAAGGGTGCCAATGGAACCATTCTTGAGGAAAAGCACTTTTTAAGGGGGCGAGAAAAACCGGTCTACTCATGGAAAATACCAGTTTCCTTTGTCTTAATAATATCCCTTTTAGTAATAATATTGATAACACTTTGTTTCAAAGTGAAGTTCAGAGAACTTTAGAAGAAGAAGAAGAAGAAAAACCCACATTAAATTTTAAGATTGTATCAGATTCTAGTTTGTAATTTTGGCGTCTCGTTTAAATAGTCATATCTATCTCATAACCTTGTAAAAGCTTGTTGTTATGACTGTAATATCATGAGCATTATATATGCATGTAACATAAGTTATAATTATTTGTGACTATATTCATAATGTAACCAATTTCAAACTGTTGCGTCTTTATTGTTATTAAATTATTAAGTCATTACAGTATATGTAGGTACCATGGGTGTCATTACAGAATTAGCTCATAACCGTGTAAAGTCACAAAAATAATGCACATAATATTTTGACAGTCATAAAATAATCGCACACAAGCAGTGACATCATAAGGTATGATTGTCGTAATTTTACGACTTTTTTCTGTAATGAGACCCCATAAGCATAGACATCATAAAGGTATGACTGTCACAAATTTATGATCTTTTCCGTAATGAGGCCCTTTGGTTCATATTAGGAATTGAGGGAATGATTGCACATTTTGGACTCAAAAAAACAATTGCGTTTGTTGTATTTTAAATTGCTTCATTATTAAATTCAATTTAAAAAAAAAACTCCAAAAGACAAAACAATAGTTGTTTCTAAGATCAGAAACCAGTCTTTTTAAAAAAAAAAAAATAAGTCTCCTTGGACGACCTCTTTTCCTTTCATATAGTGTGTTATATACTAGAAATAACATTTCTTTTAAAGCAAAAACATTTTTAAAAAATATCAAAAAAGGTTGCCGGAATTTTGGTTGTAAAATCAATTGTTCTTTTGTGCATTTTTTTTTGTAGAATCCTTGGAAAAATATCAAATATATGTTTTATAATAATTGAAACTGAGAATTCCTCTTCTCAAGTAACATTTTTCCTTGCTACTCATTTTGTTTCTAAATACATTAAATTAATTGCTATAGATTCTAAAAGACAATCCAATAAAGGGAATGAAACGAAAATAAATAATTATTTATTTCATCACTCATTTTTTTGGCAAAGTAAATTAACATTGCAATGACATTCTAAATAGAGAGGGAGGGAGATAGAGAGAGAGAGGGATAGATATATATATAAGACAGTGAAGGAGAGAGATATAGAAGAGACTGAGAGCCAGGGACAGAGAGACTGTAATGTACATACTGTAGGTAAATAGATAAGAGATTCAGTGAGGCCATCTCACATACTAATATATAAAGATAACCATAGGCTATGAGACACGGTCTCCCATAGGCAAGGTCTGTCATTAAAGTGAACTGTGCTTCTGTCTGCAGAGACCTCATTAATAATTACACTACGTGATTTGTCCTGTGGAAGAGCGTTTCTGCATGTTGTCTACAGACCGCGTCTCAGTGTGTATGGCTGCACCCTTAAGGCGTAGTAATATAGCCTTACATTGTGTATGAGAACAATTTAAAAAAAAAACCATTTCTCCTTATTCGAACATAAAACCAATAAATAAATTTATAATTAATGGTGTTTTTTTAATTGTATGTAGAAAAATAATAATGTTTGGAGGTCAACTTCTTATTTCAAGTTTTTTTTTTAACAAATGTGTCCACGTGTTTGGTTTTGGGTATGTGTCAGTCAGGAAGTTACTACAACACTAACCTAATTATTATTCTAAAGTTTTATTCCTACTTTTTAAAATGACAAAAAAAGAAAGAAAGAAAAAAAACCATCACAAAATATAATAATAAATATAATAATGTGAAAAATGTACTACAATGACCTCTTTTTAAAAAAAAGAATTTTGGTGGTGTTTATGTTGTCATCAGCATGTGACCACTTGACACAGAAATACATTATAAAGCAAGGGTCTCATTGCAGAAAAAAGGGTTTGTTATTGTGACTTTTGCAAGGTTGTGTGAGTTTGATACGATGGTCTTATTATCTTCCAGTAACTGACCCCCTGTTACCATTGCAGAATGATAAATGTGAGTCTTGGTACCATATTTTCTTATAGATTAAATAACATTGGCTAACAACTATTATTTAACGTGGTTTTAAAGTACTGTATAAACGTCACTTTCAGGAGTATAATTAAGAGAAACTTGAAAGTGTTTTAGAAACTGGAAGGGTAACTCAGTCAATTAAGTGCAATTTCATGTTGCTATTTTTTTAAAAAAATACGAAGCATTTATGTTAAATTTTAAAATGCTTCAAAATACAGTAGCAAAAAAATACACAATGTCAAGTTTTAATAAACTTTCAAAGTGACATTGTGAATTATGAATACGGAAGTGAAACCTAATTTATATATGGACAGTGTGGCTTCCATAGACTTCTTTTTTTAGAAAGAAGAAATTTCAATTTTTCCCCACGGCGCAATAATTATGCAAAAGTTAACAAAGCAAAATTGTACCTAAACACACACACACACACACACACACACACACACAAAAGAATGAATCTAATTTTGTATTCAGAAAAGATCTCCTGGAGATTAATTTTACAATTTTTTTAATGTCAACAACACAAAAAAATGACTAAAATTTCAAACCTGAAAAGTATAATTTGACTCAACATAAATATTTAACATATTTAAATTCATAACACGATTTAACTCTAATGTTGTTGGGGTTTTTTAAAAATGTTGTCATCGTTTTTCCCTGTCTTTTGATTGCTAAGTTTTGAAATTATGGCTGGTAATACCGTATTTGGGCCTACAACCTTTTGTAGGTCGCGACCCCCTTAACATCCATATGCGCCCCCCCCCCCACTAGGGGAAATATAATCTACATAAATTAAATTACAAGATTCGTTTTTAGTATTTTTACACATCAGTTAGACTTACATTATTATGGATATAAATTACAAATTTGAAAACAAAAATAAAAAGAAGTGTGCACTTATTACTACAGAAGTCATAAAATTGTGATGTCACTGCTTTTGCGCTATCATTATTTTATGACTGTCATATATTATTCTGTACATCATTCAATGACAATTATATGACAATATAACTGTCATTTGTCGCTGCCGTAGTGACTGCTACAAAGTTATATGAGCTAGATATGACAATTTACTGTCATATAACAGTCCTGTTTTCCTTCCATTATGACACCTCAGATTGGGAACCCCTGTCTCTGCAAAATTGTCGCAGCTATTATTATAAACAACAATTGGCCTTGGTAACACATTGACTTCATTATGAAACCATAATGTGTACAATTAGTTACATGTTACTTGTAATAATAATAATTGATTTAAAATTAGTTTTCCTATTTTTTGTTTGCCAAAATTTTAAACTAACATGTTGACAAAACAAAATTTTGTTAAATAAACCACTTATATTTAATCAGATTTTGCTTATTTGTTTGTTTCAGTGAATAAATGGCGACGAAGTGACGAGAATTCCATCTTTATATATTTTTCTTACCACCAGAAATGATACTTTTATGACATTGAGATTGGCAACAGGAAAACGTTTGGTATAAAAGAAATTTCCTCGGTAACTAACATATTACATTATATGGCAATGATTTAATTAAATGCATTGAAGGACACGAAAAGGACTTTTTTACTATTTAAAAAAATCGAAATCATGTCATTTAATTAACAGACCTGAAAATAATTAAACCAACTGTAGAAACAGAAATAACACGCGAGAAAATATATCGGAATTTAAACGTGTTGTCGAGCAGAAAGTGAATGGAATCGAATGAAATATAAAGGAATATCGAACTACTGAGAATAACAGGAAGAAGAGGAGGTTTCCGATGGCAAAAAAAGACTTCGAGAGGGCTACGAGACACAGGTGAATTGATCTTTGAAGAGGGTAAGAAAGTTACCAGAAATGGAAGAACCAAAAGAACCGAAATTCGACGAGGGAAGATGTGGTACCGAGGAAGATGACGAAGTTCCGAAACGTGAACTCGGAGGTGTGCCATTGGTAGTATCACCACCAGAGAGTGATTTCTGTCAGTCGGCCAAAAATACACGAGAGTCTGTGATAATTGGTGAAGACTGTGTCTGTAATGTCCATTTGGGAAAACTCAGCGAAGTCTCTTTGAAGATAAGTGCCATTACCGACGACGATTCCTCCGTCGACATTTACAGTTTGTCGTCGTTTACGGCAAATGACTTTGTTGACACTTTGACTGCGGCCGGCCCGCATCAACTTCGTCACCGTCCGGCTTTACCCACTCAGTTGACCAATCCAGTTATACCTTCTAATCCTGTTAATCCTACAATGGACTTCATAACCGTCGAAACAACGGAAAAACATTCTGAAAAGATTCAAACTAGGCTCACCGTGAACGTCTGTGATAAAAATTCCAAATGCGATCAGCCCAGTAAGCCGAAAAATGTCAAATATTTTATCAACAGTTTGGAAATTTGCGATTTTTTTTAAAATATGATTTTTATATTTATTTCCAGATTTCTATTCAGCTCCAAAGTCTCCAGTAACTGTTCAAGATTGGGTGGATTCCATTGATTTGTCTAATGAAAGGTAAACCATTTCAAATTGACATTGCATTGTTGCTAATGTATTAAATATGCTCAATTAATAACACGAGTTGTATTAATATCATATTGTCGTTATAAACTCGTCGATTATTAAATTTGTTTTCAAATTTCTAGGACCGAAGTTGAAGTGAATGAAGGAGGAGTTGGATTAACAGGAGTTTCGAAAGACATTGCCGGAGTTTCTCACGAATTAGAAGACAATTTGGGACTCGGTGCCGAAGGTACGTAAATAATATTCTATACAATTTTATAAATAGACCTAATTTAAATTCCAATTGTTTATATAAAAATCAATATTGAGATTAATTTTTATTATAACCTTTTCTAGAATTAAATTAAATTAAAAATATTTATTAATGAAGAATGTTTAAATAAAACTTATTTTAAGGTGGTTTTAATATGTCTCTTATGCCTTTTGAACTCTCGATTATGAGAAACTTAAATGTGTTTTAGAAACTAGAAGGGTAACTCAATCGCTTAAGAGGGTATTTTCATGTTGATATCTTTTGAAATAAACTTCTTTTTTATGTCACCTTTTTGTCTATAAAAAGTTTATTTTGAAAGATATCAAAACATTAGAATACCTTTTAAGTGATTGAGCTACCTTTCTAGTTTCTAAAACACGTTCTAGTTTCTCGTAATTTTGGTTTTCTGAAAGATAGATTAATCAGAGTTAAGAAAAATGAGCTGTGTTCATAAACCATCCGAAAATAATTACAGTTTTTAAAATTCAGTAACTTTTTTTAATTTTTAGCAAACTTATTTCACTTTCTATAGAACTACAGCTTAATATGTTGCTACCTAACATCTGAACTTTTAAATATGTAGCATTTATAATTTCTGATAAATTTATTTAATTTCAAACGAGTTAGATGCGCCATTCTTTATACTTTAGTAATAAATTTGGGACGTTGGTTCTGGTTGAACTTTTTTTTTTATTAATTGTTTGAATTTCTTATGGCATTCTCAGCATGTCTATGAATTTGGAAACAAATTTTAACGAGTAATTTATATTTTTCTCCAATTATTATTATTCTAAAGTTACAAACTACACACTGTTTGGAAGATTAAGTCTTAAATCCCATTACAGTCAATTTTTTTTAAATATATTCGTTATCTTTTATGTAAATCAGTTTTTTTTAATGAACCGCAATAGACATACTAATTAACATTCGGAATTTGCCACAAGACAAAGGGATTGCGATATGTTTTTGCCCTTTCCTTATAACCAAGTGACCAGTGACTTACGAGAAGGAAGATTAATTTAAAACCAACGTACTGCGAGCCCTCAATAAATAATGATGAAGAAAAAAACCACATAACTTACAACAAGTTAACCTTCACCGGGTTTATAAGTAACTTACAACAACAAAGAAAAAAAGTTTCATTTCAAGAACAAAACAATAAATCTTTTTATCATTTTTTATGTGCTGATATTTCTTGTTATTATGAAGTCTCCACTGCAAACATTTATGCCATAAATAACTCGGTTGCTTACCTACTATAAATATATACACTGTATATAAATAATACCTACTACCTACCTTTTGAAATTAAATATAAAATGTTTGTTTGTTCGTGATTAGAACAAAAGTGCTTATTGAATCTTATTTTTTTTTTTTGTTGATAATAGTAATAATAAAAAAAAATTGTATTACATGTTTGCGTTCAAAACAATAATTTGGAGTTGTGATATGGCATATTTCATTTTAGAAAAGTAAGCTCATTTTGCAAATCTGTTTGCAATTTGGAAGATAATATAAATATATGACTTCTGTAATTGAGCAACTATGAAATTTTGATTCGTTGCGCACTTTTACATTAATTCTCATTACTCATTCCTTGATGATATTTCTTCATTTCAGCTTTACACTTACAGGTGAAAAAGAAGGATGAGTCAAAGTCTAATAACATCAGGTACATAGCAAAAAAAAAAAACCAACAACCCGAAATTTCTTATTATGACAAGAAACCGACTCAACTGTCGTAGAAATTAATGCTAAGCCACGACTTCTTTTTGGACCGTTCATTGCACATACTTGAAGGTTGTTTTTAATTACAACAACAGGTCAGATTCTCTTAGAAAAGCATTTCGATTGGACCGCGAAAATAGTAAAAGTTTGAATTCCGAAACATCGACCGTTAGTATTTCAAGGTACGATGGACCATTCGACTTTAATCTTTGTGATTATCACGATATATACAGTATGTCTATGTGTATTTTTATTTAAAGCGTGGAAGCCTTCCTGGAGACGATGCGAGATGATCCCGAAGAGATCCTTGCAAATTTGGGATTTGGTAGTCCAGTGTCCAGTCCGTTGGCACGCATACCGAAACGCTTCTTGGTGCCATCGCAAGTCAAGGGCAATGATCTTCACGACTTCATCGAAAAACACGAAGAAATGCAAGAACTGTTCGATATGGGTTTTTCGGGCTACAGGGGTTTATCAGGTCAGCTCTTGACAGTTTGCTTCACTTTTGTCTCCAATTCAATCATCAATTGGTCCAAAGTTAACTCATTGAGTCCTAGGTCATTAGTCTCATTGCCATTAGTATGTGTGTGTGTGTGTGTGTGTGTGAGATTGCTGCTCCCAATAACAGTTATGTTTTTGCAATTTGCGAGAACAAAACTGTTATTTAGTTTGTTTTATAAAAATTTTGTAGCAAAATAAAGTTGGCTGCCTAATCTTAAATTGAAACCTATAAACAGTATAAATAATAATTAAATAAAATGGTTGTCACCTTGTGAGTATACTCCTTGCCATCAAAATATAATTGTTATTTACTTTAGTGGGAATCGTCCTTAATTAAGCCCGAATTAAGCTTAAGTTTCATCTGAAATTTAAATGATGACAAATTTGTTACAAATTTTTCTTGAGTTTATTTTGTTTATATACAGTATGTCCCAAAACAAACGCGACCCCCTAATCTATTACCCAAGTAATTAGAGTGGCATGGTTGCTAAATCATTTAAAATTGAATATTTCAAAAACTAGAAATGCTACACATTTCAAACTGCAGTTCACTGTTACAAAAAATTAAAATTTGTAAGCAATTAAAAAAGTCATTTAATTCTAAAAACTGTAGTTTAAATAGCAATTTTTTTGTGTGAAGAAAACGATTTTCTAATTCTATTCAAAAATATTTTAATTCATTACCGATTTTTTTATTTTTTATGTTTTTTTTAAACTACTTTAAAGTTAAAAATGAATGGCTATTATAGTTTCTGAAATAATAAATTTTAAACAACAGACTATGCCATCCAAAATAAAGTTGTTAACCTGTTCGTAATACAGCATTCGTATGTATGTGTATATACAGTGTGTGTTTCCAGAATAATTTCATATAATTATTTTATGCTTAGTAAGCTGCCTGTTTTACATAAGGCCTGAACATTGCTGAAGTACATTTTTATTTCTATTAATTATTTTATTATTATTATTATTGTCGTGTTGCTGTTCTTTTTCTTTTATTTCATGCATGGTTTTCGTTTTTGCATTCCGATACACATTGTAATAGGAATCTGCATGGATGGACATAGCCCATCGGGAATCGTGAGCAAAATTTTAGAAAAGATCCGCGATCGAAATAACGAATTAAAACGAGCTTTGACGATAACTTCGTCGAATACATCTGCGATTGCAACATCCAATCAACCACCCACGATGAGCTTCTTCAACGCGGCATTCTCGGTGATGGCCGTGAATGCGTTCCGTAATGCCATCAGGCCAGGTTCTTCCAACAACAGCATTCTGGAACCGGAAAACAGACAGTTCCTGGACAGTCAAGATGAGTTAGTGAGCAACCGTCGCAAAAAACGACCACGATTGGTCATCGGAAAACATTCGTTCACGGTCGATACGGACGAAGAACTTATTGATGATAATGAGGACGTCGGCATAAAAAAGAAACCTTCTCGTAAGGAAACGCCGGACGGTGCGGATGATACGAGGCACGCATACGCCACGAAGGGAGAAGCAACGAACGACGATCAACGTCCTCCTCTAATCCACTCCATGTCCGATGAAGTGTTTCTTCCGGCTGAAAATAAACCGAGATTGTGGAATGTCGTGAGAAGTACTGCAAAAGCGTCAAAGACGACAAGTTGCGACACCGAAGAAGCCACTATCGAGTTGACGCCACAGACTGCTCTCGCTACAGCGAACGCACCGGAATCGACTAGTGAAAAGGAAAAATCCAAAGTTGTAATGGGACAGTGTCACAGTAGCCGTTTGAATCGGTTGACACGGCAAATAAGCATTCATGAGGAATTGAAGGAGAAGAGTTTGACAGAACAACAACATCGGGTCGGAATAAAATTGGATTCAATGAAATCCATCCAAAATAAAGATTCCTTTGAACTCGAGGAGGTGCGTATTCTATAGTTCCCAATAAATGCACAGTTATTATACAGAATGTATTGCTAAGGTATAAAGAGTGGCAGAGCTAAATCATTTAAAATGAAATATCTCAGAAATTCAAAATGATTCAGAATTCAAGATCAATTTCTAATCCTATAGTTGTTTTAAAGTGTAAATGGCGCCTCTCGAACGAGAGCTGGTAATTTTCTTTTTAAGAAGAGCAAAATGAACAGAAATTGGAATGTGTTTTAGAAACTAGAAGGGTGACTCAATCAATTAGGGGTATTTTCATATTGATATCTAAATAAACCTTAGTTCTTTTTTTTTTTTAATTTTAATAACTTTTTGAATTATTTACTAATATTTACTAATTTATTTTTTACACAATTATATTTTGGTATGTTGTTAAGAACCACCGTTAGTTACAAATATGTAGCTTTTTATAGTTTCTGAGATATATTAAATTTTAAACAATAGTGTGCCACCCAAATGGACCTTTGTCTCTCTGCTACAGGCCTTCTTGGTTGATTGCAAAGTAATTTTTTAAATTCAAATAATAAATTTAATACTAATGCCCTTACTATGATATACATTAGTTGCCAACTGGTGGTGACTTTCAAGATGATGACTGGCAAGGGACCACAGACAGAAAAGGGCTTCAAACGGACAGTACAGGTAGCTCATATCATAATTAAACTTTAATTATGTAGACTTTGTCATTGGAATTCGTGTGACTTAAAAGTTGTTTCTGATTCGAAACTGTCAAAGATATTCCTCGAACTGGTAGCGCCATGTCGGATAGCAGTGGTTTTCAAGAAGGAGAGACTCTCGAAACTGTTATGGACATCATTGACGAAGTTTCTATGCAAATCACCTCCATCGACACTCCTATGCAGGTATAGCTGCAATTAACATTTTGTTGGATTTCCCCTTCCTTCCCTCTCCCGCCTCCCATAAACTATACATATTAGAACGCATGCATACATGCAAGGAAAATGGGTAAACAACCTGTTTCTCAGGCATTAGAATCCGATGAATCTCCTCGAGAGGACAATCCACCGACCCATACGGCAGCCATCGCATCAGAGATTATGCAAAATGAAGATACACTTCATATTTGTACCACTTTTCCGAGCAATGAAATAGAAGACACTTCAACACAAGAGAAAGTAGCATACGAAGAAAACAATATCGTACAGACAGTTGTAGAAGATTGCGACACCTCCGTGATTTTTAATTGCGACCATGTTGGTTCTACCGGATATCTTAGCGAATCGGACACAATTGTTGCAATTGAGTCTTCGTCGAGTGGTGATAACCAACCCACCTCCGCCAAAGAAAAGCCCATTGAAGGATACAAACCATCAAAAGTTGGAGAAACACACAAAAGTTCAACCTATTTCGATCATGATCGTCAACAGTGCTTCCAACATCATCATCGTCATCAACAACAACCTCCTTTAAACACTTCACTAGCCAAAAGTCGATCGGAAGCAAATCTGAGTGTTGTCTACACGAGCCCAACGAGTCACTACCAAAGGATGGGAACATCCAGTTCAAGGACATCACTTGAAAATATTTCTAGCTCAAAGATTGCATCACCACAATCCGCGTCGCGAGTTGGAAGCGATTGTTATTTATTAAGCCGCACTTGGAACAGAAATCCAGAAAATCTGTATACGACACAAATTCCTCGTCGTTCACAAGACATTTCAACATTTCACGAGGTTAGTGCAATCAACATAGGAACTTTGCACAATTCGTCTTTCGTTATGTTTCTAAAATACTCGTGAAAAAATCTGATATATTATAGAGTTGCAAATTGACCATCGAAAGGATGCAGGACGTCCTTAAACTTTACACGAAACAATTACGAGACATGGAAAGGTCGTGTTGGGAAACTCACAATCGTTTCTTCCCAGGAATGACAAAAGATGAAAGGTTTGAATTCCGCTCTCTCTCTAAAATCTATAAATTTCATTTGAAAAATAAAATCGGGTTTGTTCGTTTTCTGTAGAGACGAGCTGAAAAAATTAAGCGATCTTCGAAGGTACATTCTGGAAGAAGTGAATCGAACGCAGGTTCTGCTTGGTAACAATAATGAATTTGTGCAACGCGAAGATCGTCAAAGTCATTCTTCCTCTTCTACATCACAATGCAAACCGTATCTCATCAATATAACTAATCAATTGGAAGTTTTAATAAAGTGTCAACGAGACCTAAGTAACCACTTTCTAGCAATACGCTCGAGTTATCGAACACCACGACACGAGCCACCGCCTCTACCACCACCAGTAGCAACACAACCGTCTTTGACTTCAGAACAACAACAACAAAGTCAAGTGAAGCAAATGTTTGACCAGGTAAAAGCGTATTTTTTTTCTCATAAATTTCTCACTCATGACCAATGACCCTTAATGCAAAAATGAATCTTGGAAGTTGGCACTTGAACTTCAAAGTGATTCTCTCAACGAACAGTTTCATGGTGTTCTTCTTGAACATAATTTATGTATGTGGGAACACTGCTCAAAAGGAATAACTTGAAATTCAAGTGTGCCAAGGTTTTTTTCTTCATAAATTTAAACCTAAATTAATGTTGTTTTCAGATAAAACATGAAATTCTACAAGAAGTAAAAACAATACTCCAAAATGACCACCTCAGGTTCCAAGAAGAACTGCAGGTAAACACATAAAGGCTCCGAATACAAGAGACAGACACTTGACACTTAACTCCCAACTTCAACTCTCTGAGCCAGGGTTATAAGGTTAAGGTTCAAGTGCCAATTTAGTCTTTTCTTGAATTTGGACGAAACGCATGGTTGATGATGATGATTAATTTGTACTCGCCTTGGTCAATTGATTGCAGAAAACTAGAAGTGGAATCGAGGAGGTTCAACAGACCGTCAATCAATTGTTATCCATCATACAGGCCGTGAAATCATCCTAAAAGATGGGACAAAAGGCATAAGAGATGTAGCCAACGTGTGTGTCCCTATGTCTTCGTACATCAGTCACATTTTTTATTTTAAGATTTTGTCGCATATTTCTGAGATTTGTGTCAAAAGATTCAGCATATCTGAAATTTGGGCAATTTAAAGAGAATTTTATTTTATATTTAATCAATTGTTATTATAGCTACTATTTACACAAGCACACTGCTGGTCAGTAGCCTTGTTTTTTTTTTGATGAGAATTTTATATAAATATATATTTTTGAAAGAGGGGGGGGGGAGAAGGGAGAGATGGGAATAACGAAGTCTTGTACTAATCATGTTTTTTTTTTGCTCATTTGTGCAATTATTCTTTAGAATTGAAATGCCAAACTATTTTTAAGTCAACCTTCATGCTTTAAGTGTTATTATTTGTATACAATATTGTTTTTTGTTTTGAGAAATAAGTAAATATTCTAGGTAAAAATTGCATTAAGATGTGTTTCTCTTTTTAAATTCTTAAAAAATGCCATAAAACGGTCTAATGACGATGATGGGCCAAGAAATTAAAAGATTATCACAACTGGAGTCAGTTTTACAAGGTCTTTGGTTTCCAGGTCTCCCTAAAATGCAGAAAATGCAATAATCCATCCAAAATGAGTAAAATTAATATAAACACAGAGAAACATTTTCATTTTCTATGGATTTCTGCAGTTTCTCAAATCGATTAAAAATTTCCTAAAAGTCCATTTTACACCAGCCTCAGCAATTAGCAGTTTCAGTAAAATGTTTTATGAACAGCTCTTGGTTATTTCGAGCTTTAGAAAAGCAACAATAAAGAGAAATTGGAAGTGTTTTTGGAACTAGAACGGGTAGTTCAATCTCACTTAATAGGATTTTCATGTTGATATCTTTCAAAATAAAACTATAATTATAAAAAAAATGTTAAAAAATAACGTCTGCTTAAAGTTTGGGCTTTTTTAAACTGACATAAAAAGTTTATTTTATAAGATATCCCCATGAAAAAACTTAACATAAGCTTTTTACCCTTCTAGTTTTGAAAATAATTTGAATTTTTTCGTTAAAAAAAAAAAAAAAAGTTAACTTGACGTTTTCACATCCAACTTTTACAAAAACAAAATAGAGCTTAGCAGTAGCCACTACAGTGGCGCCATCTGGAGGAACAAAAGCAAAATAAATACCTATTCAATCCACTTTAAAACAAGACCACTCAATAGCCTTCGTTATTACCACCCTTTTCTATCAGATCAGATGGCACAGGCCATACATTTTGTTTAACCCTTCTGACGTCACGCGCTTCAATTTACAAGCGTGGCGACTGTATTGACGCAATTTTTTAAGCCAATGAATGTGCTCTTAAAACTGATTGAAACCAATTTGTCCTTTCAATTATTAAATTAAAGAGAAAAATAAATTGTGCTTTTATTATTGTTGTCTTCAGCGAGATATTTTTGTTATCTCTTTAAAAACATTTCCAGTAAAATAAATTATAAAAACAACGAAATATTTAACAATAATTTGTGCAAATTCTCAAAAGAAAGAAAAAACACACGCAAACATTTTCAATTTTCAGATATTGCTTTTCTCAATTATTAAATTATTAAATATACAATAAAATGTAAAATACATTCTCTTTTATAACAACATTGTTCGATTTAAAATCAATTTTGATCTCTTTCGAAACACCGCTGTTTCTTTGGATTTTAAAGTTCCCCTTGAATAAAAACATCTATGATTTACGAAGAACTTGATCGATGATTGCAGCAAAAGTGAAACAACACCATACTAAAAGTGTGTGTGTGTGTAATGCGTGTAAGTTGGGTGCTTATTAACTGGAAAACTCTTTAGATTTATGGCACAAGAAAATGGCCGAGAATGCTTTTTTTTTCTTTAACTCCGACACAACATGATTTAAAATCGAAAAGTTCCATGTTGTAAGCTCGTTTCATAAAACGACTAAAAAAAGTGCAATCAAACTAATTAAACGTAGTCTTTTGTCGTTTGGGAGCCCACTTACAACCAATTCAGACTTCACAACCTTAGCTTTTTGTTTATTGAAGCCAATTTTTATTGTTCTTCAAAATTGACACAAAGAATCTTGTCCTGACAAAAAACTCACTCCAATCCTCACTCATTCCTTTCAATTCAATCTAAAGAATGAATTGAAAGAACACTGATAGCTTGTGTCACAAGCTTTGTGGTGAGTGGATTGACAAACCTTGCAATGCTTTGAAATGATGAGAACATAAGCAATTAATTAAAAAGATGCGGACCAAAAATGGTTTGAAACGTATGTGATTTCGAAAAACAACCCAGGATTGATCAGCCGGAAATGACACGCCAGAATTGATCGTTAGAGGCCGGTTTTAGTCGATTTTTTATGCACTTTTCAGTACAAAAAACGAAATTTTATATTTTTTTATGAAATTTTTGTTCATAAAAAAAATATAAAATAACCCGTAACGACGGGCAAAAATTACGAAAGGACAATTTCAAACCTACGTTAAAAATTCTTTTCAGTTATCATGAAAATAAATCTTTGCAAAATTCCCTTTACTCTTATAATTTCAATTATTCATTTCACTTTCTACTAGAAAATAAAAAACAAGCATTCTCGTCATCGTTTTTCTTTTCTTAAGTCTGTGTTTAAAATTCGAATGAAAAATATTTAATTTGTCTTTTTTTGTTCTTTTTTTTTTGTTTCCGCACCGAATGAAGATTTTTAAGGCAACAACAAGGACACGATTCCAAATCCATTCACATTTACCATCTTTTAGGCATAAAGCGCATCGATTTGTGTCTGATAAAAGTCCTGAATGTTTCTCCTTTTCAGTTTATAAGCGGCTGTCACGAGACCAGTGTCCGGAAGCCACAGTTCGGTGACTAGTTTCGCACGAGCCGGAACTTCGAACTTCTCTAGACCAACTTTATATAATAATACAACAAACAACAACAACGCTTAAATATCAAAACCAAAAATTCTTGAGTCTTCCACTCGTGCTTACCTTTACGGCCGTGTTCCGCAACGAGTTTCTCGACAGCTTTCGTCACATCCTTATCGTCGCATAACGACTCGAAAGGTAAATGATCTTTATCCAACGACGTTGCTAGTTGATCGAGAGCTTTTCTATCGGGAACGACGAGCGCCACCGGAAACGACTTAAAACTGTCCGCATAAACGCACGCATTTTCCACTATATTCAGAGTCTTTAGTTCGGCCTCCACTTTTCCTAGCGAAACGTATTCTCCAGCCGGAAGCTTCACGAGATCCTTTTTACGATCTACGAATACAAAAACAACGTATAAAAACAAGAATGCGATTTCATTGTTTTCTTTAAAAAAAAAACATAAGATTGCCTATGATCTTGAAACAACCGTCTTCGTAAACTTCGCCGATGTCCCCAGTACGAAACCAACGTAAACCGTCTTTTTCAAAAAAGCAATCGTTAAGCTTCGACGCCCGTTTATAATAAGTGGCAGCAACGGTTCCACCGCCAACGACGATCTCTCCTCTCGGGCGAGGTTTATCGGTGACACGATAGTTTCCTATTCGTAAATTAACAGCATTTTCGAATCGATCGAAGATAACGTATGTTTTCAATCGAGTCGTACCTTCGTTCCAGTCTTCTAAAAGGATCTCGCAACCAAAAAGAGGACCTCCGACTCGACCGACCGTCATATCATCCACTACGACACGAGAAATCCATATTAAGTTCATTTTTCGATCTCTCTAAACGATAAATTTTTAAGAGCCTAGAGACACTCCTCCATTTAAGAAGCAATTGCAATTTCAAATATTGTTCAAAACACAGTTTTAAGAAAGATTTGCAGTTAGAATCAAGGCAATGTTTTTGGAAAACGTCATCTTTCATTAAATATGGCGCCCCTTGGAAAGATCTCTAGGCTCCTAACACGAACATTCGACACATTAAAATAATTACAAGACATTACGAGGGCACAAGAACAAGTCTCCGTTAATCCGTATCCTTGTATAACAGGACAACTCATACAAATCTTTATGAAGTTGTGCGTCTCCGGAGACAGAGGAGCTCCACCGACTATCAGAACCTTTATCTGTCCACCAAGCATATTACGAATCCTCTTGAACGCCAATCTGTATTCGTTCGTTTTAAACATAAACCATCACGTCGTTATAGACAAACCTCAAGCTTCTTTACCTATCGATAATCGGAGTCAGAAATCCCCTAGCCAAATAGTATGATTTATAATCATATGCAAATTTAAAAAACGCCCTTTTCAAGAGTCCGCTTGAAGAAACAACGTCGTTAACACTTTTATACATCCTGTCTAAGATGAGCTACAAATCGGGTCAATTCGAGAAAGAAAAACGGTTTTACGAACATTTCACTATTGAACTCTGGTTAGGAACTCTGCATTTCAGAAGAGCGACAACTAAGAAAAAATTCAAATTACATAAGAAACTAGACGGGTACCTCATCAATTAAAAGTATTTTCATGTTTCTATTTTTAAAAATCAACTTTTTATAAACAAAAGTTTAAAAAAAATTTCTTGCTTAATACTGGGTCATTTTCAAACTGAAATAAAAAGTTTATTTTAAACGATACCAAGGTAAAAATACCCTCAAAAGTGATTGAGCCACCCTTCTAGTTTCGAAAACACATTCAAGTTTCTCCTAATTTTGCTTCCCGGAAGACAAAATAACCAGAATTCAAACGCGCGTTCACAATCTAAAATGAGAAAAGATAAACACCAACCGGAACGGTTACTAAAAATGATGGTTTGATGATGGACGCATCTCCTTTGCAACCCTTTTTTACTTTACTCGACTGAAAAAATCGTACGCAGAAAATGAACAAAAATAAAGAAGTAAAGAGAAACGGGGGAAAAAAAACGATCTTCATACCGTATCAGTAATGGTGAGTGCCGAAGAGTAACCGATACGAGCTCCCCACAGTATGCACATAAATTCTAAAAAACAAATGAGATGAAACGATTACGAGCGAGTTCTCAAGGTTTAAAAATGAAATTATTATTTTAGTTGCCTGTCGACAATTCTAAGACGTGAGCCAAAGGAAGATAAGCCAAATAGGCATCATCTTCTCTGAAATTGAAAAGAATATTACTCGTAACAAAGCAAACGACAACAGATTCTCTTTAGGTGCACAAAGAGACACTCCAGAATTGCGCGCGTCCGATGAGACGTGGCCAATTTTACAGTTTTAAAGTTACTCGGATTGCTCCAAGAAACCAAACCGCAATTCGAAACGTCACAAAAATACATTAATACCTAAAGATACTATGGAATTAACACCATTTTCCCCGAACCGCAGAAAGATTGTTAAAAAATAGACCTTTTTGAGGTCAGTGACCCTTTAGCAGCATTATTTAAACAGGGTGTAAAATAAAAACCCAGTTTAACTATTGCAACCAAAAGACCTTTAAGACCAGGCCACAACATTCAAGCTGCAACTGACAATGTTCAATGAAATTTGACATTTTTCTAACAACACAATTGTCTTAATAGTGTAAATTGAATAATTATTTAAGTTGCAATCGCTTCTTGAATATTATGTCCAGGTTTTAATGTATTTTGGTTGCAATATTCAGAAGAGTCTTTATTTTAAACCATTTGAAATTATGCTAATTTGTTCGCCTGTGTTAAAAGTCATTGACCTCAAAAAGGTTCATTTTGCTACATTATCCACGAACATTTTTCAGCTTTATAAAAAAAAAGTTGTGTGTATTCCTTAAGTTCTTCAGATAAAGTGAAATTTGCACGACGTTTCGAGTTGCTGGAGCCATTCGAGCAACTTCAGAACCCCCGATGGCCGGGTCTGACACGGTGCCACAATTACTTAAAACGTTATAAAATGTTAATAATACTGTGCATCGATGACGTAAGTTAATCCAGTCAGTTCTTCTATCAAATTTTCATGAGTGATGACGACGCCTTCGAACAAAATGAAAACAAACAATTAATTTTACGAGCCGACAGCAAAATCCTAGATCGATCGTTTCGTTTTTAAAGCACCCTTAGGAACACCGGTCGATCCACTCGTATACATCACGACTGCAGTGTCGTCTTTAGTCGGATGTTCGAAATTAACTGCACAAGAAATGGAACATTAAACGAAACAAACGTCAATTTCAAACTGAAACCAAACGTAACATTGAACTAACCATCGTCCATTTCACTTCCCAACCATTCAACCTGTTGAAACGAATGATAACTGACTCCGCTTGGAAATCCATCCAAGCTCAACTTCCCTTTGTTCGGAAGAGGATCCGCCATGTAAACCAAGTGTTTCACGTGAGGCGTCTTCGCCAGAATCTCCTGTTAACATATGCTTTATGAACACATTTGAACAGCTAATTTTTGAACTCTCCTTGTGCTGTTTTTCAGAAGAGCAAATTGAAAAAAACAAAAACAAACTAGAAAGTGCTTTAGAAACTAGAAGGGTAGCTCAATCACTTAAGGAGCTGTCTTCATGGTTGATATCTTTCAAAAATCAAACACATTACACTTTACATTCCACCTTAAATGAACGAGCTACGTACCCTTCTAGTTTCTAAAATATATTTACGTTTATCTTAATTTTGCTCCTCAAAAACAGAAAACCCAACCAAATCTCTGTTCGTGCACATAGCGTATTTTTACCTTAAAATTTGGCATCAAAGACCTCGAAGTGATCACCACACTGGATTCCGACTCATTTATACCGTGGATCAAAGCCTCATCGCCCAGAGTTGCATAAAGGGTGACAACTACATAGATAAAACGACAAAAGTCTCAAACCTTTAACTTGAATCCCGAGCGTAATGTATGGCAGATCGATATAAATCAAACCCGCAACGTTGGCTTTGAAGCAAGCGATGCACGAAATCATCCACTCGGCTCTCGTCTCCGCAAACAGGACCAAGTTTTGTCGAGAGTTGAGTCCCAGTCCTCTTAACCCTTTGGCAAAAACGTCCACCCTCCTTCCCACTTCTTCGTACGTCTGCCAATGGTATTTGCCCAAAACCAACTGCACAAAAAACAAATTAACCACCAGTCATCTAAGACTACGACAGACTAATTAACCTTCTTGAAGACTTTGCCATTCGGCTGCACTTCGTCCTCTTCGTCTAGAACGTCCCTCGTTCCCAGTAATTTTCTTTGCGAGTTCAATTTGACGGAAACTTCGAAGATCTCGTACATTGTTTTCTTTCCTTTGATGGTAGGCCTTTGTTTGGTGTTTGGTTTGGCGACGGAACGATAAGGTCCGGCCGGCAAACCAGTAGTGGACACGGCCTATAACACAACAAGAAGTACACATATGTCAATGAACCTAGTTAGAGGCTAGAGGGCAAACATCTAAAACTAATCTTGTTCAGACCAGAACGTTTGCCTCTAACCGGATTCATTGATTGAATAACTAATTTTTTCCGGTTTTATTATTAAACGTGTAAATGGCGCCACTCAAACTCTGATTATTCTGTTTTTCAGGTGTAAAATGAAGAAAAACTAGAAAGTGTGTTAGAAACTAGCTCAATCACTCAATTTTCACGCTGATATCTTTCAAAATGAGCTTTTTGTTTGTCTTTAAGCAGGCAATTTGTCTAATAAAAAATTTTGAAAGATATCAACGTGAAAATACCCTCTTAAGTGATTGAGCTACCCTCTTCGAATTTCCTAAAACACTTTCTAATTTTTTTTAAATTTTGCTCTTCTGAAAGACAGAATAATCAAGGGTTCGAAAATCATCTAGTTGTTCATAAACCATCTTCAATCTCTTTAAAGTAAATAGAAAAATGGTGTCCGGAAACACTATCTGGGTGTTGTTTCTGTAAAAAGAAAACCGTGTTCGGGAACAACGTTTTTAGCTTCACAGAACCTTTTTCTGACTAAAGCAAGCATCTAATCCCACATAACTAGCTTTCTGGAGAAAATCAAATGAAATATGGCGACCGTTCAGTGTGAAGGTCACAATGTAAAGCATGCGTAATTGTGGACGCCATGTGTGCAATGCAAAATGGCCTTCCCCCCCCCCTTTCCCCTTCACATGAATTAGCTTTCTATGGCCTCCTAAGTGAGAACAAAATCAAGTAATCCGGAAATTCCATCTTTTCTTTACACTATGAAGAAATAGTCTATAGTTGTTTCCAATTGCACCCAAAATACAGGAGAGAGAGAGAGGGGGGGGCACCATTTCTGGAGAATTAGTTGCCTGATTCGTGTAGGTGATTTCGGTAGGCCAATAGTCACTATAGGCATACCGAATCTTGCACGAATTTCCAGAAAACGCAACTTTTAAAATCAAACATTCATATTTGAACAGGCAACTGTGACGCATGCGCACTCAGTTGATTTGTGTCATCAAATGTGTAAATATACCTGAAAAGTGACACAATGACATTTGTTGGCAGTGTAAACGCACCTTTACACGCAAAGCAAATAAATGTGTTTAACAAGTAAATTAGTTTAACATAAATTCAAACACTGATTTGGACACTGAAAATCAACGGAAACCTTTTTAAAATAAATTCAAAATTTTGTTAAAAACTAGAATAACAAATGACGATATTGTTATAAAAAATAAACGTTTTATAACGCTTTCTTGGTCATTTGTTTATTCATGGTGGAAAAAAATGTCTAAATTGACCATTTTCATCCAAAAAAAAGTTGATTTTTAAAGATATTTTGATGAATTTGTAGTTTAAATCGACTACTATTCTAGTTTCTAACAAACATCGAATTGTATCTAAATGTTGCTTGTGAAGACAAAAATGCCTCTCGCATTTTTCGCAGAAAAGATAGAAGAAAAGATAAGTTGAGGGAGGATGGAGGAGCATTCACAGGCAGGCAGGCAGACACACCTTGAGCCTTTGCGAACTGGCGATTTTCTTCCAAGGTTGTTGAATGACCAAATAGACTGGAAAAGTGAGGACATCGTAAACGAAAACGACCGCCTTCAATAACAATGAAATCGCCTTCACAGATTCATCTTCCATTTCTCTTTGAACTGAACTGTAATTTCATACAAAAAAAGCACAAATTAATCGATCACCGAAGAAGAAAATCGATCATCAAAAATTAAAATTGATTGCTTTCCCAGTTTTTTTGTTCATTTATTAATTATGGCGGCTGAATAGATAAGATACTTATTTAGCTTTTGTCTCGCTGGATGTACTACGCTCCATAGACGTTTTTTTTTGTTGTAAAATTTGACACGCAAAAATCGTCAAGCGAACGTTTTTTAAAACTACATTACGAAAAAATTCAAATTATTTTCAAAACTAGAATGGTAAAAGATTCTGTTAAAAGTTATTTTCACGGCGATATCTTACAAAATAAACAATCTATAGTTAAGTTTGAAAATAACCCGGTTTTGAATTTTTTCGTCATGTTTCTCCTGAAAAACGTTCGCATACAAAATACGAATTTCCTCAAAACCCATGTTGGGTGAGACCCCCCCCCCCTATAGAACATAATAGCCACTGCAGTGGCGCCATCTGAGGAGACTGATAAAATGAAGCACGTTCTTAAAGGTAAAACATACAAGCAAGAGCAACTGCTACGTAGCATGAAGTAAATGCTTCAACAGTTATGAATCACCCTTTGCTTTTACTGTTGGAATTATCACAGAAACAACTGAAGATGTTTTTTTTTAAATATTTTTAAAAAATGTAATTTTTTTTTTAAAAATAACTTCAGAAGAAAATGAAATCTAAAACTTAATTAGAAAAGAATAAATCCTTTTTTTTAAATGTGTGAAATGACAAGGTCAAAAATGTCAAGAAAATGTGAATGCACTCGGAATGAAATTAATAATGAAATCCACGTCTTTGTAATAACAGACTTGTGATTAATATTATGACATACATACGTACATAAAGACAGAAGTATATATAAGTTAAAATACAGAGGAATTTAACTAAATAATTATAGAATAATTAAATTTAAAGTGTTCTGTTTCCAAACTGGTTGAAAAATGACGACGAAAAAACAAAGAAGATAAAAGAAATAAAAAAAAAAAAACTCCACACCCAAAAGTGGGGGCTTCTTATCTCTCTCACACGTCGTCGTCGTCTTACCTATTGGAAAAATACGAGAGAAACAAAAAAAAATACTCCACAGGTATTTTTTTCCTACCTGTTATAAACAAGAGATAGAGAGACAGATAGACAGGAAGAGAGATAGAACGAGAGAGAGAGAGAGAAAAGTTGTAATTTCACTTTTGAAGCCGCTTTTTTTTTTTGCTCTTATTTTCTTACCCTGAATTTTGTTTTCTTAATGATTCTGAATTAAGAACAACCCTATTTTTAAATTTCATAATTTACATTATTATATAAAATACAGGATGAGACACAAAAATGTTTCTCAACATTTCTTCTTCTTCCTGTTCCTTGAAAAATGAAAGGAATTTCGGACTAAAGTGAGTTTCAACATTCGTTATCAACAAGAAGTTGGTTCATAAAAAAACGATGACATCATCATCATCATTAATATTAATAATTTTTCACCTACCTCCCCCCCCCCATAAACTCCCCCAACTCAGTGTTGTACTTTGTACTTTCAATAATTACATTTATTATTTTAATAATACCCTTTTCTCTCTTTCTATCACTAAATTCAGTCCAAAGTACAAACTGCAATCGATTTTTTTTTTCATTTTTAAAAATAATAAAACTGTAAAAACGACTATTTAAATCTAAAAAAACGTGAGAAATAATAATACAGTATATAATAGGCCTACAATCCATGTTTTAATATTATAATAATTTATATGATTTACTTTAATATCTAAATCTCACTTATTTTACCTTAATTAATGTCAAATAATTTGTTTGATTAAAATATCGGAAATTGTTTATTTTGTGAAAGTAAATATTAAGTAATAATAATAATCTATATGTTTATTTACAGAGTTTGCTTTCCAATAAGAAGAGATCTACATTTCAAAGTTGTGTTCTTTACCTGAGAAATGAAATACTTCATCAATCAATAATCAATAATAATTACCTGTGGATTTATTACAAATCGGTTGAAATCAAGCGAGTGTTAATCAACAGGTGGCTCAATTGGTGACAAAATAATAAAACAGAAAAAGCGAAATTAGAAACTAGAAAGTATTTTAGAAACTAGAAGGGTAGAAGCAAGCTCAAACAGCACTGTTTTCACGTTGATGTATTTCTTTTTTAAAAAAATGAGCCAACTTTATTAATTGATTGAATTACCCTTCTAGTTTCTAAAACACTTTCTAGTCTCTCTTCTTCATTTTTAATCGTGAGCCACATTTGAGAAAGTTAATAAGAATCACATGAATGCGATTATATAATTGTCATATCTAGCTCATAACCTTGCATCGGCACAATTACAAAATATTGTTATGAATGATTGTCATATGACTGCCATAAACTGGTATTGTTATGACAGTCACATGGAATCACATCCTAAGGTATGATTGTCACAATATTTATGACTCAATATGCCTTTCTGTAATGAGACTCCAAATTTTCATGCCCTTCATAAAGATATGATACACATATGACAGTCTTTAAAATGTAATAAAAGTACGAAACTTTTATAACATGACAAATACGGTCATATGTGTATCCTATTTTGGTTCATATTAATTTTATTCTGGTCTAATGAGCCCCCCCCCCCCTCCGTGAAATATATATTTTTTAAAATATGACATAATTATGACATCTAAATCTAAGTTAATTGTCATCCGTTCCTATCGTAGGATGTTGTTTTAGCTGTTGTTATTATTTAACCTGAAGCAGCCCCACAACTGACCAAACAACAATTGTTTACACTAATACGGTCCGCCGAGTAACCTGTCATTTCTATGTAAATGAATCTACATCATATTAAGCCACCTGATCTGATGTTACCAGGCATAGAGTGAGGATTACGAGCAGGAAGAGGAGGAGGCGGCGGCGGCGGCGGCACCGGAGGCCATTTGTGTAACTAACTATGGCTGAAAATGTAGGCGACGAGGACACAGCCCATTTAGAAATCGGGAAGAACTTCAGTTGCCTCCGCCCCTTTTTATGACAACCGGCAACTTCTAATTGGTTGGTTATGTAGTCTGACGTCACATGCTCCGCCCTTTTCAACGTCGAACTACACAAACAAACCAATTAGAAGTTGCCGCGGTCGTCATAAAAAGGGCGGAGCCAACTGAAGTTCGTCCCGATTTCTAAATGCCTGTGACGAAGACCAGCAGGAAGTTATTACAATTCATCAAACAATAATTCAATATATTCATTATATTCAATAATATAATTATTGTTGATCAAGATGATTTATCATTGTTTTTTTGCAGAAGGAAAATAAACAGAAACTAGAAAGTATTTTAGAAACTAGAAAGGTAGCTCTGAATCACTTAAAAGAGGGCGTATTTTTTTCAAAAATAAATAAGAGAAAAAATTTTAAAAAAATATTGGTCCATTTTCAAAATCACATAAAAAGTTTATTTTGAGCTATTACCTCCTTCTAGTTTCTAAAAACACTTTCTAGTTTCCCTTCATTTTGCACCTCATAGGTTGACACTGTGTATACAGCGCATCCCTTTTTTTGGACTCACCCTGTATTGTTGGCAAGAGAAAGGGTGAATGGGCGGGGCGAACAGCGATGACGTCAATCATCCAAACTCCTCCTCCTCCTCCTCCTCTTACCATAAACATCGATATAATTGACACGTGACTCCTCCTACTAAGAGCACACTTTTTGGAAATTCTTTCTAATATTAGTAGCCGATTAGCCTCTATGCAGGACATTATACAGCTTTTTCGCCTTATTTTGTGCCTTCATTAGCTTGGAGGCTAGCGGCTTCTAATCGAAAATATTAACCTAAACGTGACGCAAGGATCACTTCAAAAGTTCAACTTCGAACCCTCTTTGAACCGAGGTTCAAACACTGAAAAGCCAAGTTTTATTCAGTATTCTGCGGTTGAAACCCTGCTCAGAGAGGGTTCAAATTGAAGTTCCTCTTCTTGAATTCGAGCCTTAGTTACATTACCCCCCCCCCCCCCCCCCCCCCCCTTTAAGCAACCAACAAAAACGCAATTTACTACAAATGAATGAAAGTGTCAATTTTACATTTCTGTGCGTCCCCCCTCCCCCTTCCTACTTTTTAAACGTACGATGATCGAGGATGAGATGAATGATACAACGACGGACTCACTAGCGGTCAAATTCCGTAAAAAACTAACCGCGGAAACGGCACCGATGACACACTCTCCCGGATCTCTCTTTCTCTGCAATGTCTCTCACACGCGGACAGTCACACAGTGCGACAGACAAGACAGGGGTTCAAAATGAAAGAACCCGGGCTATTAGGGCTTTTAACAGAGGAATCGAACCACAACAATGTAGCCAATAGGAGGAGGATAAAAAGAGGAGGTGTGAACCCACTTCTCTCGATTCGATAGATTCGATCGAAATTTCCGAAAACGCACTCACTTGACAAGACAGCGAGCGAAACGCACGACAAATGTCAATAACTGACCCCCATATAGCCTCACCCAGTTCACCTATCAAGCTTAAACACGCACCTTTTAATGAAGAAAGGAGAGAAAAATGTAAACATTCATCATTCAAACACGTATTAAATTGCAATGTATTATTCACGATAACAATAGAAAGACATAAATGAAAACAAAAGACGAGTTTGTATGGAGTTGGGCGTGGTTTATTACTAAGAACCGCCCCTTCATCTGATACGTCACGAACTCAATCGTAAGCATCATTACGTACTTCAAACAGAGAAGATTATCATTATTCAGTACATTCCGTTATTCATCATCAGCGATTCAGTGTGACGCTCGTTGTTATAGTGACAACTAGCCTCTCCCTCCGACCCACCAAAATTTCCCTCCAAAATTTAAGAAATTTTTTTAATGGAGATGCTAGCGCCTTCTATTGTTGTTCTCTTAAACATGAGTATTTTTCGAATTTTAAATTTTCCCTCTTAACCCCCTTCCCCCCCGCCCACTAACATAGCCTAACCCAACACTGACCCAACTAACCTAACAACACTAACCCACTAACCTAACACTTTATACATGGACTCTATGTAATAGTTGATTATAGCGCCCCTATCTTCAAACATTTCAAACATTAATTAAAAAAGTTCTATGTTAAAAATCCTATACCTCAAAAAAAAGTTTTGGCTTTTTGGCAAAAAATTTTTAATGGAGACGGTGGCTCCATCTACTTTGGCTGAATTTTTTTAATTTTGTTTTAGGAAACATTGAAGGTTGGGAAGGTTCCTAAGTATAATTTATAAGATGTGCTGTTGCAGTTGTCAGTTTGGCTGTGGGGTTAACGTCACTGCCTTCTGCTCATGGGTTCAAATCTTGGTTGTGTCTGTTAAATTTTAATGTTTTTAAATTGTTAAAATAATCAAATTGGTATTAAATTGTCAAATCAATTGTTAATATTAAAATAATACATTTATTGTTGAAATTCTTGTTCTTAAAAAGTTTATTTTTAAAGATGTTAACAAGACCCTTCTACTTTCTATTAAATGGTCAATTTGTTTTTAAACAACACAAAAATCATAAACATCTTTTGGACTCATAAACATGTTCATGATCATGATTTTCGTGTTGTTTTTTCTTAAACTTTTTAACTTAAAAAGTCAATTTTAATTTTGTTAAAAACAAATTGACCATTTAATAGAAAGTAGAAGAGTCATGGAAGAAAATAAGAATTTTTTCTTGTTAATATATCTTTAAAAATAAACTTTTTAAGAACAAGAATTTTAACAATAAATGTATTTAAGATCATTTTAACAATTTAAATTAAAACTTTAAAATTTAACAGACACCACTGAGACTTGAACCCATGAACAGCAGTCCAGAAAGTAAAGACATTAACCCTACAGCCAAACTGACAACTGCATCAGAGTGTCTTAAAAATTATACTTAGGGATCCATCCCAACCTTGAATGTTTCCTAGAACAAAATTTAAAAAAAATTCAGCCAAAGTAGATGGAGCCACCGTCTCCATTCAAAAAATTTTGCCAAAAAGCAAAAACTTTTTTTTTGAGGTATAGGATTTTTAACATAGAACTTTTTTAATTAATGTTTGAAATGTTTGAAGACAGGGGCGCTACAATCAACTATTACATAGAGTCCATGTATAAAGTGTTAGGTTAGTGGGTTAGTGTTGGGTTAGGTTAGTGTTGGGTTAGGTTACAACTAATTAGAAATTGATGACGCTCATAAAAGGGTGGAGCCAAAAAATTCTGAAGCTGTCTACAGATGCCTGTCAGGCGTTTGGAGACAGCGGAAGAAGGTCATTTGCCCTGCCCTTTTATAAGCATCAGACCAAATATCAACCAATTAGTAATTGCCATCTTACATAAAAGGGCGGGGCATGTGACATCATTTTAACAATAAATATAATTTGTTTATTTTAACAATTTGAAAATATTAAAAACAAAGACACACTGCTGAGATTTGAACCCATGGACACAAATTCACAAGCCAAAGACACTACCAATACAGCTATACTGACAATGCTAAGTCAAAAAATTATACTAAGGATTTGTTAAATAATATGTCAAACAAATCTATAAAGTAAATTTAAAAAAATTCAGCCAATGTAGATGGAGCCACCGTCTCCATTAAAAATTTTTGCCAAAAAGCAAAAACTTTTTTTTGAGGTATAGGATTTTTAACATAGAACTTTTTTATTTAATGTTTGAAATGTTTGAAGACAGGGGCGCTACAATCAACTATTACATAGAGTCCATGTATAAGGTGTTAGGTTAGTAGGTTAGTGTTAGGTTAGTTGGGTTAGTGTTTGGGTTAGGCTATGTTAGTGGGCGGGGGGGGGGTTAGAGTTTGAGGGAAAGTTAAAAATTACCGCTACCAATTACCAATTAGAAATAGGGACAAACAGAAGTTGGGGGGGGGGGGGGGGGTAAACTTCTAATTGGTTTGTTGTGTGGTTCGACGTTGAAAAGGGCGGAGCATGTGGTGTTAGACTACATAACCAACCAATTAGAAGTTGCCAGTCGTCATAACAAGGGCGGAGCCACCTTCTGTTTGTCCCGATTTTTAATTGCCCGTGTTACCAATTACCAATCCAGTTTCTAAGGGGCGAAGTGTTTCGTCCTATTATCTAGTATCCTTGCATAACGACATTATAAAGAGCGTTGTAATCTAAAATTCATTTAAATATTATTTTTATATATAGGCGCGCCCTCTTTTATGAAAGGCAATCAAAATAAGGGGGGCATCTTGTGTCGTCATTCCGGGCAGCGTCTTTCAAGCAGGAAAACTCCACCCCATTTCTCTTGACCAATAAGGTATTGTGCACGTTTACTTCTTTCTCACTGGTTGAAGCACCAGTTGGGACATTTTAATCAATGTTTGTGGCTTTGTGCACAATATCATTGAACATAAATTATTGTGCGAAATGTCCCAAACGGGCTTCCATACCATATATTGTCAACTGAAGAACGATCGAAATACAATCGATATTTTAAGAAGATTAATTCACAATCGATATCTCCAGCTGGTAGGGTTGTTAGGGTAGATAACAAAAATTGCCACGACGACGACGACTTTACACACAGGTGACAGGTAAGTAGTATAATAATAATTATTATAAATCAAGCATTGTATTGAAATTCTTTGGTTGCCTTAGGAAATTAAAAAGGAATTGTTGAATCGGCGGACATCAAAATGCGCCAGTTAAAAGGAGGTCGTTCAAAAGAGACCCGTAAAGAGAAGAGAGAAAGAAAGGAAGAATTCATGAGGTCCAAACAGATATTTATCACCTACATTCTACCTGTTCTGGCCATTCTGGGAGTTCTCGTCGTTCTCTACGTTTACGTCAACACGAGACCCACCAACAAAGTCATCAACAACTAACTGCATCATCTCCACATCCAAAAAAAAAAAGAAAGAACATTCCAAAAGAAAAACCCGAACACCTTGTTATATCTATTTCAAATTATATATTTTATAAGTATTATTATAAAGATGGTGATTTATGTTCAATAATAAAAATTGTTTTATTTCAATTTGCATGCATTTGTTTTCCACTGCGTATCAAAACATAATCAATTTGCTGTTCTGCACAAGTTGAAGTTAAATGTATGAGAAATAATGTGGCATTTGAATCCCTCCTTACAGCAGGGTTACAACATACAAAAACCTTGTTCGATGATAATTAATAAAACACGGTTTTCTAGGTTGAAACACTCGTTCAGACCGAGGGTACGAGATAAAAACAGGTGTTTAAAGCCAAAATTCAAGAATGAATCCTGACACTTGAACTTCAAACTGATACACTTCAAACGTTCAAGTGCCAGCATTCCTTCTTCAATTTTAGTCTAACGACATTAGTCTGAGCCACTCATAATCTACGCGTTTAAGGTAATCTCGGCCAAAAACGTTGATTGCCTTTTTTGTGATGCAAAATAATTGCAACTGTCAAACGCATAAACTACAACTTTTTCACATTTGAAAACAAATCCATATAACAAATTCGTAGTAGTTGTAATACAGAACTATTAGAGAACAACAAAAAAAAAATGAATTTTCTGTACACAAACCTCCAATTGTTAATCCTCCAGTTGCAACAATCTTTTATCAAAATTGGAGAACAGACGAATTAATCAAGGAAAAAAACTAAAACAAAAATAATTAAGGAATTATTTTCAAGCAAAATTAAAAAAATACAAAAAAAAAGCCGTTTACTGAATGAAATATTTTCTCGACAAGAACAGAATTTATCACAAATGGTCCATAGCATCATCCATGCTCACACACACTCGACACCTGTTTCATACAAACAAATAAAATTAAAATTTTGTTTCGTCAATGAAAACCGATTTATTTTTCTAATTCAAGATAATTTTTGTTTTAGAAACATGCACTTAAAAACTATCACAATGAGATGAAAACAAATGTTATACAGACCTAGAAGAATAATTCCTTTTGTCTTAGTAATTAGTCACATTCTTAATGATTGCTAAAGTTAAAGCTAATGCTAAACTCATCAACTTTCACATGAACTTTTCTATCAACAAAGTTTGAGCTTAGTTTTAGCTTTAACTATTACAAAGAAGGCAATCTTTAAGTGTCCTTTTATATTAATGACCGAAGTCAAAGCTAATTTCTAAACTTTTGCATGATACTTAACGAGTTGACACTATCTCTAATTTTGCAAACATTAAGAATATGACCATAAATGCTATTTACAAACAAATTCCGCTTTTACGACTGTATAAATGTAAGCAGACCTTACTATAACTATAACGTAACGAATCTTAGGTGCTTCAAGAAATTCTCCTTAAAAACGCCATAACATAACCCTACTAAAAGGAGGAGGACAATTCACAGTAAGAATTTATCTTTCTCTTGACCTGACGTTCAAGCATATAAACAAAAAAGTAAACGATTCTGTTGTACTGATGGCACAAGACGGGATTTTGTACAAGAATGTTTAATTTTTCAAATCTTCAGACAAGGGAGAGGGGAGAAAAAGCATCAACAGTAAATAACAACAATAACAAAAAAATAAATTCCTTTAAAGTTAATGTGATTGTTTTTTTTTTTGCAGAAAAAATATCAAGTTTAAATTATTGTCATTATGTTTTATTATTATAAATTAATAACGGTAACAATTAATGGGTAACACGAACGAACAAAATAAAAAATAAATGTCTGTTAGAGAAAAAAAAAAAGCCAGGTCACGTTTTAGAAACGTTTAAATATTTTTCTGTGTTTGGATAAATTGGATGTCACATGATGTCATCCGTCTTGTTGGTGGGATGAAAAACAAAAAAAAGGTAGTCAAAGGGTTTCGAAATCTCGAAAACTTACTTCTAAGTACAGATACAGTTCTGAAGACGGAAAAAAGAAGAACAAAGATCTATATTAACAATTATTTTTCGCAGGCAACAGTGTGTTTTAAAAGATCCACTCTATAGACATGCAAAAACTACCACCAAAACAACATCCGACAAAAAACATAAAAAGTGCAAATGGCCACCTTGAAATAAAAATATTTGATTGTATATTGAAAAACAAAACCAAAAAAAAAATGTCGTCGATAAGTTGTTTTGGTGATAGATCTATTTATAAATGTCTGTCAAATCCGAAAATAAGAAGAACAGATAAAAAGGCGGCCATTGGCTTAACTCTAAATAGTTATTAATAATAATATTAATATAATGCAGGTCACGGTCATATTGAAGGAAGAAAAAGAAAAAAAGGACGCGTGTGAAATAGAAACTTTCCAACAGGTAAAATAAGTATCTTTAGAGCACTATTGGTTTTTAATATACACTTTTTTGTAACGCAGCGTCCGCACACACAAACGCACCCTCCTGACGTTGTTTACTCGTTAAATTGAAGAAGTTGGCTGGGAATGTCTAACAAAAAAACAACCGCTGGAAACGGATCTCACTTCTTTCTTTCGTCAAAATATAATTTACGACAAAACGCAAGACTCAAACGCCACTTTTGCCCAATTTCAATTCCAAAAGAAGTACGCCATCAATAGTGCCCACACTTGCGACGATATTCTTTCGTTACGATCATCGTAAACACGTCGAAACCTCGAAGAATGACATCCAAACAAATAAACAAGGCAACTAGAAAAAAAAACGTTTTCCAGTCAATAAGCCCCTTTAAAAACTACAATTTCTATGATAGACATTGAATATCTACCTAGAACGAGACTTGTTTAGAGACTAGTTTTGTCTGAACAAGTTCTTTAATTGAAAAAAGGATTTTTGCCTGGTTGCCTTACATAAAGACTCCCTTCTACGCCCCTTATTGAAATTGTACTCTAGATTAATGGCACACTTTCCAGCTGTAATTTTCTAAAATAGAAAAATGGTTTAACTTTCAACTGAAGTTAAACGTTAAATGTCTCGTTAAGAGTTCGCAGGAGAGAACAACGGAAATCCCGAAGTTCGTTTTTCTTTCGGAATCGATCCGATAAAAACGACAGATACGATTAGAAACCGAGAACTGAGAGAACCCAATATCATAACCACTCAAGGAAGCAAGAGACCAAACGGAAACGGAACTACGTTAAGTCACTTGGAATGGAAAGAGACGAACAAAAACAAGGGACAAGGTCAACTGTTATGAATTTTATGATCAGAATGAAAGTCTCTTTCGTGATTAATGATACTAAATGTTTCCCTAATTGATGTCAACGATAGATTCATTGTCCTCTTCATTGTCCGACTCACTCTCGGAGAATTCTTCGTCGTCCGAAGTTGTCGCCACGTCCAGTCTCAACTGTAAACTGTCCGAAGCGACACTCGACTGACGAGACGTGCGACGGGTGCTTCCCGTATCCACGTTCACCATCTCAGTGTCCGTCACATCCTGACTGTCCGGTTGAGACACAATGTCCGATCCGTCCTGAATTCTAAAATATAAAACATTAATTAATAACGTCCAGTTAAGAAACAAACGTCAATAAGAACTTAAAACCCTGTTTTACGTGCAAAAACGCTTCTGAACCGCTTCTAAGATAGTTTTAAATCCCTTTCAAACTCTTGTTAAGTCTGTTTTTCAGAAGCAAAATTAAGAAAAATTTGAAAATTGTTTTAGAAACTAGAAACGTTTTGTGTTGATATCTTTCAAATTAAGATTATGTTAAAAATGATTTATTTTGAAAGACAGTATAGTATGATGAAATGAAAATAACTAACAAGGGATTGATTGAGCTACCATTCTAGTTTTCTAAAACACCATTTGCTCTTAAGTGATTAATTTACTCTTTCTAGTTTCTAAAACACATTCAACTCTTTAAAAGTGGCTTCTGAAACGCAATAATAATCAGATTTTTAATGTCGTTACTCTCATTTGCATATTTTGCAAATGGCTACTTTTCTAGTGAGAGAGAAAACGAACGCTAAAGAAGATCCACTCAAGAGGAAGAAGAAGTGAGGCGACCATCACCTGCTGTCCGATCCTTCGCTGCTTTCCATTGTACTAGACGGTCGTCCCGTCCTGATCCCACTGGGACCGGCCACGATAGAAGTGCACGATAATTGTGCCGAATTACCCTGAGACATTTCTATTATCGATCGATAAGAACCCAATCGTAAGAGATAAATAATTCAAACGAAAAGAGGACAACCAAACAACTCCATTTCGTGTTCGCTACTCACGGACTACGTAGCTCTCTAGTGATTTGGGAACCATCCGTTTTGCCACTTCGAGATCCTTCGGCCGACATTCTCCCTTTTCGAGGCCAAACGTCAAGCCCATTCGCTTCAGAACTTCGATATCGTCGTGAATCTCAAACGTATTATCAAAGGTAAACAAATACTCCATCCTATAAAACATCAACACGGTTCTTTTAAAAAAGCGTTCAATAATCATAATAAGCACACAAAAAACGTATAATGACTTGTCGCTCGAGATGCTGCAGTCGATCACCGTCTTTTTACTCGTGTTGACGATAATAAACGGAAGGTGGATGGCCGAATTAGAAGCCGGCATTCCAAACTCTTTCTCCTGCTTCTTGTTCCGATTCACCAAGTTCTTGAAAGCTATTTGCTAAAATCACAACGCCACCGAATGTTAAGAAAAAAGACGAAATGAAGGCCGAAAAAAGAAGCAAAAAACCTGAAGAATGAGTTCGTGAAGTTGCTGAGTTTTGACACGTATCCGTTCCAAACGTTTCTGTTTCTCCACTTCTAAAATCTGACACTCTTGGGCGGAATTCGTGGGAAGACCCAACCATCGGATCTCTTTCTTCTCTTTCGAGATAATGTTCATGGCCATGAGAACGTTCAGAGCGTCGTAGACCCTCCGACGGATGTTCTTCTGATCGTACGCCTGTCATTCACCAGAGAGAAAAACAAATCTCTTTTTTTCATTTACGAACAAAACGCAGAACAAAAAAAAAACGAAGAACCTTTTTTTTTTCTCGAAGTAACTTACGAAAAAAAACAAAAAAACACAAATTTAAGGACAATATATAATTTTAAAAATGGGGACTTTCGATTTTCATTTTTTCCAACATCAGATTCTTCGAAATCTGATCACATCGAAAGTGTTATTAGGATTTTCAGTGCCATATCTTTAAAAAATAAACTTTTATGGTAATTTCCAGTTCTCCATTTTTCGTTTTTCACTTCAAATTAGAATGGGTCCATGAAAAGCTTCATTTTCAAACAAGAAAAATTACCTTAATTCTGTTACTCTTCTAGTTTCTAAAACACTGAGGTATTTCTTAATGTTGTTCCTTCTGAGAGAACTAACCTGATCCGTAGGCGACATACTCCTTTGTGGATCACTGAATTCGGCTACGAGCTCATCGGCAACCTCGTTATAAGAGGTAACTCCTTTCTTTTGTACTTTCTCGCACACTTTCATAGAGAAATGTCTCAGTCCTTTGCCTCCTTTCTCTGCACCCTTTTTACTCCGCTTTCCACTACGTAAAAGAAAAAAACGAAACGTCTACAAACTTTAACTCGGCTTGAAAAGAGGATCTAACCCGTCCGTAAAATCAGACTCGGCAAATTCGTGTCCTCTCTTCGTAGACCAAGCAAGAGAAGAATCGACTGCGGAGGCCGGTGAAAGAATATTCTGTGGCGTTCGAGGACTGGCGGCAAGATTCACAATCCTCTGCGGAGTACTTAAAATCTATGAAAAATAACAAACTTCGAATCATTCTCGTTATCGAGACGAAACGATAACTAAACATGGAAATACACAGACCATCGGAGAACTGGCAACGTGAGGTGGTTTTGGAAGAATCGAAGGTTCCGATTTGAACGGAGACATTTTGTTAAGCACAGAACTGTTAGTTACTGGGAGGGCCACCATGTGAGGAGTGCCTGAAAGATGATAATCTGGTTCATGTAACAAGTAATCATACTTTTAAACGATTCATTCTTGAAACCATGCGTCACATATTCAAAAAGGAAAAGTTCGGCACTTGTACTTGAACCCTCTCTGAACAGGGTTCCAACACATACAACTACTTCAAAGAGTAATCTTGACCAAAACAGCTTTTCTAGGATGGAACATTGCTTGGAAGGGTTTAAGATTGAAGGTTCACGCGACAAGTTTTTTCTTCATGAATTTGTGCCCCTCAAGACTTGAATAAAACAGAAATTCTTTAGACTAGAAACCGCTTTAGCCTCTATGCATGTGTTTGTGCGCCTTCATTCAGCGCAACGCTGAATGAAGGCTCCGCAGCACCCTAACTTCGAGGCTAGCGTCTCCTAAACGAAAGAATATGCAATAAATATAATATAATTTTTTTTAAAAAAAAAGTGGATGCCTACACAGAGCTTGTTTACTAAAAGTAGCCATCGAAAAGGCTTAAAAATTGCTTTTTAACACACAACCACAAGAGAGAGAAATCCACACATTTATAGGAACGTTCGGAAAAGAAAAATAACGTGAATTCTCAACGCCTTTGTCATTTTTTGCGTCCTCTTTTCCCTTCTTCTCTTTTCTCCAGTGGCGGTAAACCCCCCTCAAGAAGATCAGAGTAAAAACTACTCTCCTAAAAGACTGATCTCACTATCTACGATCACCACCTCACTCTTCTTCTTTCTAACTACAAGGTGGCTAAATAAAAAAAAAAAACAGAAAACGTCTAGCCACTAGAAAATGGGATAGCTTTTTCCGCTATGAAGGGCAAAATAATACTTGATTCAGTGTATGAAAAAGCTTCTGACGTCAGAGGGGTTGACGTAAAATTTAAAACTGTTTTCCGTTTGATAATAAAAAAGGGTAATAAAAGAACCCATCTGTTAAAATTGGTTGAAAACATTTATTACCAGACAATTTTTTATCAGACAAAATAACACAATATTAAATTTTTCGTTAAACCCTCTGACGTCACAAGCTTCTAAAAAAGACGGACGACACAAGTATATTTGCCTCAGCGCAAATAGAAACTTGTGACGTCAGAGGGGTTGACACTCCATATTGAAGAACCCATAGAATTTTCTAGGGAACATACTCTAGTGTAAAAACACCCCCTGGAAGTAAGTTAACAATTGAACTCTTCTTCTTCATCATCATCATAAGAGGCAGCTGCTTTGGAATATTACGGACGGCAGGCAGCATGGGAAAAACGAGACGGAGGTTGAGAGGGAAGGAGGGGGAGGGACCAAAACTTAGCCCCGATTTTCGACGTCATCCTTCAACAACAACAAAAAAAGCCTATTCCCTTGAAAAGGGTCAACCTCAGGCATTATTATTATTACGTTCGAGACAAACAATAAAAAATTGCATAAATTTCTTACACAATTGTAAAGAAAATAAAAAAAAAGTGGAGCACGACGGGCCCCCCCCCCTCAATTTTAGACATGGGCTCTGTGCACGCCCCCCCCAACCTAAGTCCGACCACCTCTGAGACCCAATATATCTGATTATCTGATAACAATTAAAAAATATATTCCACTTTTTCTGGACACATAATTTTACAGTTATGCCTCCTGGGGAATAATTGGATGCATTTCATACGGAACGAATCTTAAAAGGACTGGAGTTGGAGGCTAAGCTGAATAATCCTCTTTTTTGGATCCAAAAAATAAATTTTTTTTTTTTACAATTTTAGTGAATTTGATCTGAAAAAAATAAATAATAAGGTGATTATATCTTAAAAAGTGAACTGAGGGGGTTGGAGTGGGTAGTAAAAGATGAGTACCACAGGAAATGGCATATGTGTAGGAAATGGTAACCATATTTTGAAAAGGGGGGAGGGGGGGGGGATTATAAAATATATGGTTAATAACGACCAGATTGAGACAATGAAATTATAATATGGCAATTAAGAGGAACCTCATCGTATGATAACAGAACCGAAACCATAACAAAAGAGGGACTAACAAAGGGCCTTTTATTTGAGGACCGACGTTTAACAAACTATTAATAGAATAGTAGTCAAATGTGGTAATGGGCATGTTTTAAAAACAGTACTTTTATCGCAATTTAATTAAGTCTAACATTACGAGAAAATGTTTATTTTGAAAATATTTTCAATATATTCGCGCATCTACTATTCTAGTTTCTAACAGTTTTTCACTTTCACCTTGCATATATGTGAAAGGGAAAACAGCTATTCAGATAATTCTGCTAAAGACACTGTCTCCCCTCCACCAAGGGACAAATTTCTTTGAATACCTTATTCCGTTTTACAGGTGAAAATAATTCAGAAATTGTTTCAACGCCGTTATAAACTTGTTGTAAAAACAAAATGAAACCTCAAGCTATAATACGGTTCACAACACGTCTCACAATTACTGCAGACTGGTTTGGTCATTTTCAAGACCCTCTTGACCTCTTCCACCCTTAGGTCCCGCATTCCCTCTTATGTTCAAGGAGGTTCATGAATCCTTTTCACACGATGACAAGGGTTAGAGGTGGAGGCTAGCCAGTCACGGATTTCAGATGGGTTTATTAACAGCTGATTTTAAAACTGTAATTATTCTGTTTTTGTTTTTTTGAGAAACTAGAAAGTGTTTTTAGAAAACCAGAAGGGTCGCTCTTAAGTAATTGAGCTACCCTCACACCGAGATACCAAATATAATAGCCTTCAACACCAGCCATACACTCCATTAACTAGAAGCACTGATAGCCTCCACCTCCAACCCTCGTCAAAATGCATTTGCGTGAGATGGGGAACACACACAGGAGAGAAAGAGAAGGGTGCCAAAAAATACTAAAATAACACATTCCACTTGCTGCTACACCAGTTGCTAACTACAAGAATGTAGATGGACCATCAGATTCAGGAGACATTTAAAGGTCCAACCTAAACCAGTGTACAATTTGCAATAAGGTGGTTCCACATTATGTTAACATTGAGAACCACTTTATGTGGAAACATTTTTTTTAAAACTGAAAATCTATATATTCATATAATAATTGGATATATAAGATGATGATGATGATGATGGTCATAGGCCCATGAACCTACCCTCTAACGCACCCCCCACATAGACAGACGTGGGACGATGGGTTTTGAGAAAAAGGGGGGGGGGGGGCGAATGAGAATGAATAAAAGAGGCAGCTGCACCCAAAATACTTGGCCTGAAAAGAATCACACCAAAAAAAAAAACAGGACCCACCCAACCCCATCTAATAAAATATGGCCATTTAAATTCAACCCCCCCCCCCCCCCCTTTTCTTAAATCTTTTATTATATAAAAATTCACGTCCTGTGTATTTAAAAAAAAAAACTAAGCAGGTGGGAGTTTACGACAGTCGTATTTATAACAAAATTATAAGAGAAAAAAATAAATACACCACCAGTGTCAACATTGTCCGATTCCCATTCATTCATTCATTTTTTTTCTGCCCATAGTCTAAATAGAGAATGAATGACAGAAAGCGACGTCACAGTTTACCCGCCAAAATAACCGGAAATGACGGCAATAAGAATAAAACGGGAAGTGACGTTGTTGAAAAAAACCGAGAAACGGAAGTTTGATTGTGGCGCTACCTTTGTTTGGCGCCAAATGTACCAAAAACAGAGTTCAGAGCAGAAAAGCTACTTCCGTGAATGAAAAAATAAAAAATCTCCGACTCGTAATGACGAGATTTACGATGATTATTAATCGAAAAACGCAGCAAAACGCGCAACAAAATCATTACAGTCAATATTTGTTAAATAAATTATGTTTTTAAAGTGATTTTTGTTTTGCAAAAATCGAACAAAATATTTTTTTTTAGGAGAGACGCTTACATTTTGCGATCGCCGTTGGTCGTAACTTTAGATTCGTTAAACCAGCCGCCGATTCGATAATAGCCGCCTAAATAAACAGAAAACAAACGAATACATTCAACAGTAAACACAATTCGTAACTGTCATTTAGGAATCGATTTCCGTAAAAACGGTTTTCAACCGCCTTCTCCCCTCCCCCCTTTCCTATGGCCCCCCATTTTTTTTTTTTCGCTTCTCTGCTTTCCTCCACCCAAAATTGAGTTTGTTTAAAAAAAACTCACCTCTTTGACCAAAGAATCTAGACCGGATGCATTTACGAATCGAATACCCTGTTGGGGCAGCCTGGCCTGAATCTGAGGGGCCGTGGCCCCACCTACTCCTCCTGAAGAAGCCATAATCACTTTCTTTTGAGTCGCCTGAACAACACGAACACTATTTTTACCTGAAAAACACGACAGAAAAAAAGAAATATCGTTCATTTTAAAATCGTCTTTCAGTTTTAATTAATATTAAAATAACTAAGAATTAAACTTTTAATAAATAAAACTTCTTTCGAATCGAAAAAGAAAATCTTGGTCTTTCCTTTGTTTCGTTCGATTTTCACCTCGTTATTTATTAAGCGAGATAAGATAACGATTAACGAACTTTGAGATGAATTAAAAATAGATTTCAATCATTTACAAAAAGAGGGGTTTCCTAGTTTTTATCATTTATAAATAAAGGAGGTTTTTTCTAGTTTTTAGTACCATCTTTAATCCAAAGCGTAACATTTTTAGGAACGCTCGTTGTCGGTTGATCCATTTGTAACAAAAAAAACCGACCAAAAATCGCGCAAAACAAAAGCGAAATTCCTTTAATTAATAGACAAAAGTAAAACGCTAACTAAAAATTTCATTTAGTTAACAAAAACCGAAATTCAATCACTTTTTTTAAGGATTATAATCTTTCTTTTCTTCTTAAGAATCTTCTCAAAGATGGCGACAAAATTAATTACAAAAAATACAGAAAAAAAAGTCTAAAATATCTCGTCTCTCTCTTCCTTTTTTCTATAAAATAAACGTTAATTTTATAAAATATGTATTAAGTTTAAAGTTAGCGAACATTGTAACCGAATGGACAACTTATTGGCCGCGAAAGAAGATCGAAAAGTACGGTGACATGGAGAAGAGAATCGCCGCAGAAACGACGTCTTCTTCGCCCATTGAAGATTTAGAGACACGAAAACAACGACCACCTACAGCTGAGAGCAAGAACTACAATGATCCATGCTTGGCGGTGGATGTACTAAAAGACACGCGATTGGTCGAGAGCGCATCACGTGCCGCGGCCGACCAGTGTTGCCCGCGATTTTGTGCTCTAGTCGATAACACATTTTTATTAAAAAGAACCCGTTAAAACTCTAAAAAGACATTAGAATTAAATAATAGAATTTAAAAAAGTAAAAACCTAAACTGTTTATTAGATAGCGTATCAAATACAAAAAATAAATGTAATAAACTAGAAGAGAAAACTGATCATTTGTAAATGTCTGGATTTATTAGAAAATAGAGTCTAACGCGCCATCTATTGATAGAAAAAACGTTAAAATGAGTTAATAAAGTATAAATCGGTTATAATATAAATATCGATTTAATAAATATATTGTAAAATCAAAAAAATAATAAACAATAAATAATGTTATTTAAAGCAAAACAAATAAAAAAATTAACTATAACTTCATTAATTATAAATAAAAATATAGATATAAACGTTTCTTTTAGAATCAAAAATTCAAAATTAAATGCAACAGTTTGTTATAATCGATAAATCGATATTAGATATCATACCGATACTAATTTTTGGTAATTTCGCGGGAAAAACTTATGACTTTATATGATGCTCGTTTTGCAGTCTCGTTATTTTATATTTGATGAATTACGTCGTTTCACGTTGAATTGAATATGAATTTGCCATCTTCTCCAGTCTCACCACAGTTAAGTGAAACAGTGGAAGCTTTGATAAACGCTCGGTCGAAACAGAATAACGAAAAACAACATGAAGACGAGGAGGAGGAAGAGAAAACGCGGGAAAACTTCAGGCACACAAGGACGGGAATGGGATGCTACAAATACGACCAAATGAATACGAAATCGTCTTCGGATCCACAGGACCACCTTAAAAAAGGCGACGAAGGCGTTGGATTTCTACGTAGACGACTAGTTCGAACTATAGACCTTAATTCTATGAGAATATGTAAAACTTTACAAAATGAATCTTCTCATGGATTATCACAACTCGACGATGAAAAGAAAACGGAGCTAAAAGTTGAACCGATTCCTTGTTTGAGTTTTCTGCATCCGTCTGACGAGAAGGACGTCGAAACGGAAGAAGCTAAAATTCCGACTGTTGAGGCGAACCCTCACACTGATAAACAAGGTTAAAATGGGGATGGATCACAGTATAGAAAATAAAATAGTTTTCTATACTGTGGGTTGATGAGCCACTAACATGTTTTAATTAACTTGTTTTGTCCTTTAGTTTTCCAGCCGAGAGACACTGAAGCGCAGAATTCGGTTGCAACTGAACGTAAGCCTTGCGTCGAGGAGCGACCGAAAGGGAGGATTGATTCTTTGGGTGATTCGGGTTGCGATGTTCCAACTTGTGAAGTTAAGTCGCCTGTGGTAAAGCTCGAGCCACCAGTGTCGAAACCAACGTCTGCAGTTCTCGTAGTGAACGGACGAGAGTTCAATGTGATGAGGGAACTTGGTCAAGGAGGTTCCAGTAGAGTATTTGAGGCTAGCGCGGAGTTTTTTAATACTTTTTTTTAAAGGCTATTAAGTCGAGATTGAAAGGTTAATCCCTCTATTGGTATTTACTCTTAGGTTTACAACGAAAAGCGTCAGTTGTTGGCCATTAAATGCGTGAATCTTTCTTGTGCGGACAAATCGGTGCGAGACGGTTATCTTAATGAAATAAAGATGCTTCAACAGCTGCAAGGAAGGAGCAGGATAATAAAACTATTTGAACAGTTCCGTTCTTCTTTCTTTCTCCTACTTATTCAATTAAGAGTTTAAAGAACATAGAATTTTATTGTAATGTTGTGTTTCTAAAATCTTAAATGAAATGAATGCATTTTTCTTTTTCGTCAAATAAACATAACCTGCAGTGAATATGAATTTTCTTTTAAAGCGAGTACAATCGAGAAAAGAAGATGTTGTACGTGGTGATGGAACGTGGCGATGTTGATCTAGCGACATTCATCAATCAAAGATCAAAACGGGAAGGAATCACTCCGGAAATGATAAAATTTTATTGGTCCGAGATGCTAAGAGCAGTTCAAGAAATCCATTCCGTCGGTTGGTTTTTTGTCTCCTTTTAATTTGTCTCTGATCTTAAATGATTTAATCATTTGTTCTGCTGGTTTTTTTTTGTTTAAAAAAAAAAGGTATCATTCACTCGGATTTGAAACCAGCCAACTTCCTGTTAGTTGCCGGTCAGTTGAAACTGATCGACTTCGGTATTGCGAGTGCGATTCCCGATGATAAGACCAGCATAATCAAGGACAATAAAGTCAGGAAGAAGAATACGTAGACGACGAGAAAGATTTTCCTCCTGTTTTAAAGAAAGACGGCTTTTGTTTCTCACTTTCGTTATTAGTGTGGAACTCCGAGTTACATGAGCCCGGAGGCTCTGAACGACATCCAGGAGTATTCGGAGGATGGAGAGGGTTCGTCGGGAGTCAAGATCAAACTGGGAGTGAAATCGGACGTCTGGTCTCTCGGCTGCATCCTCTACCATATGGTTTACGGACGGACGCCTTTCCAACATGTCAGAAACAATCTCAAATTACAAGCGATCACGAATCCTGCTTTCAAGATCGACTTCCCACCGATAAAGGATAAGCTGCTCGTCAACGTTCTAAAGGTGTTTTCGTTACATTCTGAGACAATGGAATTTGCAATTTCATACAGTTCACTTTTTTCTTTTAGTGTTGCATCGTTAGAGATGTTAAGCAAAGAGCTTCAGTCGAGGAACTGCTTAATCATCCTTTCTTAACAGGTCTATCTTAATTTTGCTCTTGTGAAAGACCGAATAATTTGAGTTTGAGGTCCAAGGCCGAAAAGTTCAGAAAAGTGTTGAAAAGCCAGAAAACGTGCTGAAAAACTTTCTAAAGGGGCGATTCAGTGCTTTTCGTCGTTGGTTTTTGGCCTTTTAATGTTTTTTCAATGTGTTTTATTAATCTTAACGATTGTAACGAACAGTTTTAAAGGTTTTTAATATTATTTGTATAGCATCGACATTTCTGGAGTGCCTGAACGAATTATCGCCGTCGAGTATAACAAAAGTATCAAAGGTTATTGTTTTTTCGTACAAATCAATTTATTATTTTCTTAAAAAAAGAAGTATTTTTATATGAAACTCATTGATTTAATTAATAACTATTTATATTTGGAGTGTTTTCTCTTTTTTTACAGTTGTTGGAACAATTTCAAAACCAGAAAACAACTTAAGAAGAAGAAATGCATTTTATACAAATGGACCTGACCTTTAGATTATGATTTTTGATGTGAAGAATCAGCGGCTAATTCCTGTTTAATGCGTTGATGTTCGCGAAGTCTAAAACAAAACAGCAACAAAAAAAATTGTTTTTGCGTTAGAATGTAATTTTTGATGGGGAAGAAAGAGGTTTTTTTGTGGGTAGTGAATTTAGCTTAAAACCGTAGTTGCAAAGAATTCTAGTATTTATGAAAGTATCGTAATTATATTTATCTTTCAAAATAAACTTTTTTTATGGCAGTTTTTAAAAAACAAAAACATTTTAAACGAAAATTTTCCCTTTTTTCATATTTTCTCTTAAAAGTCTATTTCAAATGGCGCTTATTCGGCTGCCTTGTGAAATAAGCAGCTCTTTAACTTTCCAATTAAATCTAGATTTCTTTTAAAATACTAACGGCCGGCCGTATTCTAATACGTTACATAAGCCAAAGTGAAACTTAAACAAAGCTAAACTTAAAAACTTTTCATAGACTTATAGATAGTTTTGTCTTGCATCCATAGTTTAAGTTTAACTTTATTTTAAGCCGCGTTTTTGAATAATAGGGTTAGTTTTTTTAATTTCCTGAAACTGCGTCTCGCACAATTGACAAAAGAAATAATCTCCCCTCTCGAGGTACCTCCCTCCTTAAAACCAAAAAAAGAAAAGTCACCTGATGGCGTTGATCTTGATGAATCCACCGGCATCGACCGGATCGTAATCTCCCTGTACATCCATACTGATATATAGAAACACAATATACGTTTGTAAATAAAGAGAGACTTCTTTTGTTAAATTCTGTCGGTTTGGGATTCTCACCTAACTAGTTCTTGATTGTAGAGTGAATGAGGTGAATTCCGAGCGATAACCTGAGCGGATCCTTTGTAGATTTTCACCGTTACCGTTCCGTTCACCCTCTGTTGGCTCAATGAAATCGCCTGTCTCACAAACTCACATTCGGGAGCATACCAAAAACCATTGTAGATTTGTTCCGACAAAGTCGTGGCCAGTCGTTGTTTGACGCGACGTAACTCCTGAAACCCGACAACAACAACAAAGAAACAAGTTTACGTCTAAGGAATTTCATGTTTACTTTAATACCGAAGATTCTCCTACCCTGTCCATGCAGAATGTCTCCAGGTCGAGATGAGCTTCGTACAAAATAGTTCCACCTGGCGTTTCATAAACTCCTAATTTTACACAATATTTCATAACGTCAGTTTGAGAAAATAAATATTAATAAAGAGGGAATTTAGCAAATTAACCTCGAGATTTCAATCCAACAAATCGGTTCTCAACGATGTCTATTCTTCCAACACCGTGTTTTCCACTGTAAAAAAAATTAACGAACATTTTCCAATTGTAGTCAAGATATTTTATAGAAGAGAAACACTAAGGAGAAATCTAAAGTATGTTAGAAACTAAAACGATCACTTAATAGTATTTTCATGTTGATATCTTTCAAAATAAGCTTTTATAGTGACAAAAATTTGGAATTATTATTTTAAACTGACATAAAATGCTTAATTTTAAAATATATCATATTGAGTTACATCTTCTAGTCTCTAATTTTTCTTAATCTTACTCAAAAAACTTGCTTAAAAAACCAGCTTAAAATAAAGACCAAATTACCCAATGACATTTAGATAAAGAAACATTTCCAGTGGCTTCAAAAGGACTTTCTGTTCCTTTACGTTTGTCACTTTGGTTGGAACACCGTTATTAAATTCTATTTCGAGTACGTCCGATTGTGTTGGTGCATTCTCGGGGCTGACCGTCATCTGATACAGCTCTTCTGGGGCCACCGTGTTCGGATCTTCCAAGATCCCGGATTCGTAACTGATGTGCATTAGATTTGCATCCATACTCCAGGGAGATTTCGGTGTCACTGGAAGTGGAATTCCGTGCTGCTGAGCATATTCAAATAAATCCTGTCTTCCGCGGAACCTCTGATAAAATTCTGGCAATCTCCATGGCGCAATTATCTACAAAGATTAACGAAAATTAAGTTTAAGATTGTGAATTAAACTTATTTCGTGATGTCCAAATAAAAATGGACACTGACCTTGACTTGAGAATAGAGAGCGTAGCAGGTGAGTTCGAAACGCACTTGGTCGTTGCCTTTACCCGTGGCTCCGTGTGAGATATAAGCAGCTCCTTCTCTTTTGGCCACTTCGACGAGGCCTTTCGATATACAGGGTCTCGCGAGGGAAGTTCCAAGAAGGTAACGATCTTCGTAGATGGCACCCGACTGAACTGCAGGCCAGATGTAGTCTTCGACAAACGACTGACGTATGTCTTCGATCACAACCTGAAACATATTTAAATTTTCGATAAAAAACAAACATTTAAAAAAATTATAATCATTAATGTATATCTCACTTTGATTGCACCCAAATTGGTTGCTTTTGTTCTTGCAACGTCAAAATCCTCATCTTGTCCGATATTGGCCTATAAAATTTAATTAAGAAAACATTAAAAGAAACAAGTCGCTATTTAAATAATTAATTGTTGTAATTTGTAAATGTATTAACCAAATAGGCGATCACTTTGTATCCTTGTTCTCGTAACCAAACTAGAATGCAACTTGTGTCCAGTCCTCCACTGTAGGCCAACACAACCAATTCTTTGTCAACTGCAGGCATTGTATTTTTGAACAAATAAATTTAACAAACAAAAGAAACCTGTAAATGGAATTACAAAAAAAAAATTACTAATGCAATGCATGAAAAAAAAACATTTCAAAATATTTAAGTTCGTTTATGAACAGCTGATATTCGAACTCTTTTATTATTCTGCGTTTTAGAAGAACAACAATAAAAAGAAATTGAAAGTGTGTTTGAAACTAGAATGGGTAGCTGAATCTTTTGAATAGTTATGTTCTTGTAAAAATAAACTTTATACAGACGAAATTTCAAAAAATTATATTCTACAAAAATTAGATAATTTTCAAACTCACATAAAAAGTTTATTTTAAAAGATATCAACATTAAAATATCCTCTTAATGTTCTAGTTTCTAAAACGCATTGAAGTTTCTTTTCATTTTGCACCTGAAAGACAGAATAACCAGAGTTCGATGAACACCGTTTACACTTTACACCTTTCGTAAAACAAAAAAAATAGTTATTAAAGTGGAATAAAATGAAGTTCAAAACGTTTTCTCACCCTTCTAGTCTATATTTATCTGTTTCTTCCAGAAACCAAACTTTTTCACTGCAATTGATGGAGAAAAGAAAAGGAGAATGGATTTATATTAAGGATGGTTTGGGATATTTATAGGCAAGATGTTCAAGAATAAAAGGCCTTCAAAAAGGGAAATATTTTAATTCTATTGGTTGCCACTCAATAAAAACTGGAAGAACTGGGAGGGAAGTTCAACATTTTGCAAAAAGGGACATTGAAAAAAAAGCTCTAATGACGCAACTTGAGTTTTAAGATTTCAACATAAAGTAAGTCATTGTGTGTTATTTTTTTTGCTTTCTTTAAAACTTTTAAATCTTAAAAACTTCCCAATAAAAGTTACTGGTTTTATGAAGGTTATATGAAAGTAAAACAAGTGTTCATGGAATTGAAACAGGAAAAAAGAACGAATTGAGTTTACTTCCAATTAATGTGATCTGAATACTGTAATATTGTACTTATAACAGATTCATGTTAAGTTTCCTCATAAATCGCCTGGCTCAAAATAATTTTTTTTCCTCTTAATTAAGGAAGCAAAAATTGTGCAATTCAAAAAGATAAGAAAAAAATTAATTCAAGTCTGCGAATTGCAATTTCATTTCCACAGAAATGTAAAATCAATCAATCAATCAATCATATTGAGTAATTTGTCTATTGAATTAAAGTAGTTCTATAAAAGTGTAAACGGCGCCTCTTAAATTCTTGATTAATCTGTCTTTCAGGTGCAAAAAATTAAGAGAAACTTGAATAATAGTCAAGCCTCAGAGGTAAACTGTGTTAAGTCACATTTTTTTTTTCTTTAAAAAAAAACGCAAATTTTACATCTCATGAATCAGCTTGTCAACTTCTATTAGTGGTAAACAGTGTCAAGTCCAAAGTTTAGACAGATTTTTAAACATAATGCCTTTGTGGGGAAATAATGTTACAACCCAAAATAAATTGTTTATTGCGGCAATTAATGCAAACCATACAAGTATTTTTGTAGGATGTTGGAGATTTTCTTAGAAAATGCTTTTGAAAACATTTTTATGCATTTAAACATGTTTTATGAGCAGCTTATTTTCGAACTCAGGTTATTTCTGCAGTTTCAAAAGAGCAATGCTAAAGAAAAACTGAAAATTTCTTAGAAACTAGAATGGTAGTTAATTTACTAGCTATTTTACTATGTTCATGTTGATATCTTTCAAAATAAACTTTTATAGACGTAAATTAGAAAATCTCATCTGCTTTAAATTTGGGGCATTTTCAAAATAGCATAAAATATATAAAGCCACCTTAAAAATGAACGTGTTTTTTTTTGTAAAATCATTCTTATTGGAAATTCTTTTGTGTTGTACTTTACTTTTGATAAAGGTGGAATAAATCAATATAATTTGTCAAACTTTTGTTGTTTTGTAAAACGTCAAAAAAGTTCATAAGTGATTGAAACTGCATGAAACTGGTGTGAATGTGGAAATAACCAGTTTAAAATATTTATGAATATAATTTATACTAATAAAAGTTTGCCAATGAGTCACATTAAGTATATAATTTATAAATGTAGAAACAATTCCATGTATTTTGTTAATTTGATGAGAACAAAAAAAGGTGAATAAACTGCACCAATATGTTATGATTAGTTAAATTTGGACTGTCTTCAATATTCTAAAAAGTGACCATAGGTGGTTTGGTGTCACTGGCTCACTATTGGTCTCCAATAGGAAGACTGGACAGTACAGTATGTCCCAGAAGTTACACCTCACTCTATTATAAAAGTCTACTTTAGTTTCTTTAAAATTGAATAGCTCGGAAATAATAAAAGCTACACATTTAAAACTTAAGATGATTTATGGACAGCTAATTTTAGAACTATGATGACTCATTACAGAAAAAAAATAAGACTGCCATATGACAGTAAATTGTCATATCTAGCTCATAACCTTGTACCAGTCATAAAAGCAAATCAAAAAATATTATTAGGACAATTATTGTCATATGACTGCCATTGACTTGTATACTGCATTATAGAGAAACATTAAAAATATATTACAAAAATGAAATCAACTGCTGGATTATTAAATAAGTTTTGAATTTTGGAGAGAAAAAAAACGAAGTTTAAATAAAAGAATTCTACTCGAACTTAAATAACTACTTGTACTGTACTGTATTACTTGTAATTCTCTTGAAAAAAATTACAATTTACAAACCTCAGGTTTTTTTTTAAAAAAAATTAGTAAACTTGTTTTATTTTTTGTAGACCGATATTTTGATATGTTGCTAACTGAAGTTTTAAATGTGTAATTACTAATTATTAATAATTTCTGAGATTTTCAATTTCAAACGATTTAGTTACACCATGTACTGTTCATATTTTGATAACAGACTGGAGACGTTTGTTTTTGGGACATTCTGTATAATTGTAACCAAACCATAGTAGCCAATAAAACAATGGTCACAAAGGTCATAATTAAACAATTTAAATTCACATCTAAGAACTTTGAACCTGATTTGCATATCATTTATGAAAAATTATATCAGGATGCTGTAAAATATCATGTTGTGTTGTTCTTTTAATTTTATTAAATTAATACCTTCAAAATAATTTTGTAAACAAAACATTTCAAATGAAAGTCCATTAATTTCGTCTCAGATCCATTTAATATTTATATATTCTAAGGTCCAATGGGTTGTCCATTGGATAGACATAAACAAGAGACAGAAACTGACTATTGGCCACCCATTGTCACAGGGTGAACATTGGGGGGGGGGGGGGGCAAGGTCAAGCCACAAATAAACCAAAATGTAATATTATGTCACAAACTCAATGAATTCAGTGATCGTTGATGATGACCATTCGATTGTTGCCCAGTGTCCACTGTTATTAACTTCATTATATGTCAGTGTCAACAAGCAACTACATTTTTTTTTACAAAATACTTAACTATTTTTTTTTTTAAAACAACTTAAAAATCATATTCTAAGTAACGCCTTTATTTTTTGTGCGTGTTCCATGTCTACTTGCAAACGTTACTCAATGTCATCAATGACGGACAAAGTAAGTCAAAGATCAACCACTTGTAATTTATGTCTGTCACACCACCTTTTATAAAATGTAAACCCATAATATCTTCCTTTTTATTGTACATAAAGAATTAAACGGAAAATCAATTAACTTTGAAATAGACATTTGGGTCCAATCCCTTAAAATAGAAGAGAAAAATTCCATTTCGTATTAAATGGCTTCCAGTGTTTACACTCTATATATTGTGGTTTGCACAAATGTCATTTTAAAATGCTTGTTTTTAAGAGTGTTTCCATAAAAAATATAATGCAACCACAGCCGGACCACCTTTGACTTCATTTTGCAGTCAGAAAGTTGTCTGTGTGTTCCAACCCTAAGACATGACTGTCAAAAAAGGACAAAAAAATCAAGATATATTTGTTATCTTTAGATATTTTGATAAACATTTTCAAGTGGACCTTTTTTTATTTAAACTTTTCAAAAATCGCCTGATTCATTGTAATTGTTCGGATTGTAACAGGTCCATCGAACATTAAATCATTTAGTTAGTGGTTGGAACCCTTCTGTGTGACAGTTGTCATTCTTAAACTTCAACGTTTAGCCTCTCCCCCTCATTAAAAATTAAATTAAAATTTGTAATTACTAATTAGCAATTATATCACTTTGATCGATCTAAACTAAGCCTTGACACAACTTTTAAAAGTGTGATAATTTTTATTAAAAAAAACTATGATGTTAGTGTTAGAATAGAGAGGAGGAGGAGGAGGAGGAGGAGGTCATCATATGAATTGACCAAAGTCCGTTAATATCTGTTTTCGGCGCGCGAATGGTTTTATTTTTCCAAAACCTAATTTTGCAACTAGTAAAAGCTCGTTCCCGTCCGTTCTCTCTATCTCTAGTAAGTTAAAATCTTTAAGGAAATATATTCCTGGAGGCGCCCCTCAAAGAGTAAACAGAAATTCAATGCACTTTCAAATCTGCGTGCCAATGGCCACCAAATTATAAGCAATATTGTTTGTTTATGAGATGTGAGATTTTTAATATGTGCTTGTTCATAATTATGGGTAAAGTCCATTACAGTTAGTAACTCGTTCTAAAAACACGAAACTCTCTTCATGTGTGACAAAATGATTCGAAAAATGCCAACCATCGAGTTATTGAAACAAGAACCAGCGACAGCTTCTATTGTGGCTGCCTTTTGTAGTGCAATAGATGTAAGTGGACCTCATCATCCATTATATATGCTAAACTGACCAAATTCGACCATTTCAAGAATGAAATTTTGTGTATGAAAATCAAATTGTATTATGGGGCTTGTAACTTTCTAAAAATGCATTATTTCAGCTACACCGGAATACATTGCAGTTGTACTTGGGTTGATATCTTTGGGTTTTGACAAGGCATTTCGTATGTTGCGATTGGACTCTTGTCCCTCTGCCAAAAACTTTCTTGGTTGCTTGCAGAGACATTTTTCAAATTGAAACACAACATTCGAGAATGTTGTGCATTGGGGAACTTATACTTTGGAAGGATTCAAATTACATGAGAAGAAATTTTTATGTGTGAGGTTATTTTGATAATACATTTTGTACTAAATTGCCCTTCTATAATCATAGGCCCTCTAATTCAAATTCGAATCCAAAAAAAAAAAATCAAACTAAAACTATAATTACACAACACTCTTAATTGCACATTCCTTTCCTTTTTTGTCGTAGATTATCAGTCGAAATCCCAGGTGTTACTCCACACCTAACTTGGTACAAATAACAACACACGGAGGCACATCCTCGTCTTCGTCCAATGCTGGTCTAACATCAAGCAACGAAACAACCAGTTCGGCAGAGGTAAATTACATACTAAACTAAAACGCACAAAGAACATTGCAAAATTCTAACTTCAAAGGCTCTTTTATCGAACCCCCCCATTGAAAAGGTTATTCGTAACATCACCGAATTGCCTCCCGTTGATGCATTTTCAACATCGGCAGTTCTTCATTACTGCAAGAGGAGAATATTAGTACCTTACCAGAGATTCCTGTCATTGGTAAAGACAGTCCCTAACAATCACCAGATACATTTTTAATGATTACTAAACTGTACGAACGATCTAGTTAGGATGGCGTTCTCAGATTCCAACGGAAGACGCTCATTTCTGCACCCTCTTTTGCGTCCAGTTACACGTTATCGTAGTTGTTCTCTTTACTCTTCTTGGATACGTGTTGCAATATGCTGCCTGCTTTCGAAGAGATATAGTAGATGGCTACAAGGTTTGCAAGCGCACCTAACGACTTGTCTCGTGGCAAAATCGTCACATTTGTGTCTTATTTATCAATTGAATTCAGTTGGCCACCACAGAAACTGCAGAAGGCATCGTCGATGACCACATTGTGTGTAAGGGAACTGCGATAGGATTGTATGCAATTCCAGATTTATTGCACCTGGCTTCCTATTGCTACACTTACTACCTTCTACGATTATGTGAAAGTGAACAACTTCAGATACTAATGGAGAGGGTATAATTTTTAAAAACATTAAATGTACTTAATAATTGAGCGGATTTATAGGCATTAAAACAGTTGAAATACGGACATAATGCACATAAGCATTTTCATAAAATGCATTAAAATTTATAAAAAAAAATATGCATTAGAATTTATGCATTATGCACTAAAATTTAAAGAAATATGTTTTATAAATGATTGAAATATGCTTGCTGCAAATATGCCTTACGAATGAGTGTTTTATATCATAATTTCTTAATGTGATTTACTTTTAACTAATTTTACAACCACTCATACACAGAGAATTTATTTCACAATCTTAAATATGTTTCATTTCGAAATCAATTTTTTTTTAATTCTTCAAATTGTAAAATATGAATAATTAATTACATTAGAAATAACTTAAATGTGCTAAATACTAATAAACCTGCGATAACAAATGAAATGTGTATTTCTATGTGTATTTCAAACAACTAAATGCAATTGCATATAAATCCACTTCCTACTTATTGAAATAACCTATCGTTAATATATATTTTTTTCCAATAGGTATTTCTTCAAGCTTTCTATTCCAGATCAAATTTCATAACACAACCAAAATTAGTAAGGACACTTAGGTATGCAAGGAAATAATACAACATAAAATTTCAAAAATTGAAACTCAATTTCTCCTTTGACTTTTTTCCCTGTAAAATTTAAAGGCTTTTTCTTGGGTTAAGTCTCGGATGGATAGCTCTATCAACTGCTATTCAAATCTTACATGTCGTAGCTGAATATCCATTTTTTACTTGGATGCAACCAAGGTAAAAAAAAACGCTCAAAAAATAGAAGCAAAACTTCCAAAAAGTAAAAGTGTCAGAAAAATGTAAAAGAAGAAAACATGACGTTTATCATGCGTTGAACAGTTTATATCGTATCACTAGTATGAAAAACGTTGAAGTCGTACTCATCGTGTTGCTCGTTCTGACGATGACTTGGAACGATGTCATTCATGTCACGATCATCATGAGCTACTCGATCCAGTGCCAATTACTCAATTCGTTCATCAGAGGATTGTGCGAACGAGTCAGAGAAAAGTCTATCTGTCTGCAAGAAGCAATTAAGGTAGATTTAAAAGTGTAATTGACCCTCAAAAGTCAGGTTAATTCTATCTTTCAGAACACGAGAAACTTGAATGTGGTTTCGAAACTAGAATGGTAGCTCAATCACTTAAGAGGTGTTTTCATGTTGATGTATCTTTCAAAATAAGCTTTTGATGTCAGTTTGAAAATGATCCAACTTTAAACCTTTTTAAAACAATTTAAATTTTAATGTTTGGCTGTAAAAAGTTGTATTTGAATATTATTAAAATGAAAATGCTATTAAGTGATTCAACTACCTTTCTAGTTTCTAACGCACTCAATTTTGCTGTAATGTAGCTCTTCTGAAAAATAGAATAACTGTTGTTCAAAAACCATATGTTCATGAAACTTTTTTAAAAATGTTTTTAACCTTATTAGGAAATCAACGAATCTTCGAAGATACTGAAACATCTCAATGAAGAATTTGCCATTTCTGTGTCTCTCATGATGCTTCATTCTGGAGTGATGGCAACTTCTGGTAATTTTAAAAAATTTGAATGATAAAACTATCACGTAAATTTTTTTTTTAAAAAAAAGGTCTGATATGGGCCTTCACTTCAGGAAGTTTCGGAACCAGAGACACGATAACTTTAGTCACAAACCTTTTGTCTATTGTCATGTGGGTTCTCATTTTTGCTTTTCCGCTGGTTCAAGTGAGAAAGAAACAAGCAGAAAAAAGCTCATGGATTATAATAATAAATTTGAATGTTTAAATGTATTTTGATCGAAAGGCTGCAAGATTGTCGGCTGCGTGTCACTGCATCAAGAAATTGGGACTATTTCTGTTGACAAGACCATTTGGATATCAGGAAATATCTCAAACACAACTGGATTCATTCCTTTTGTACACTTCTTCACTAGATATGCAAGTAAGAAACGTAATACAAAATGCATTAACACGTATTATGGACAGCTAATTATCAAATTCTGGTTATTGTCATTTGAGGAGCAACAGTAAGGAGAAATTGAACGTGTTAGAATCTAGAATGGTAGCTGAATCACTTCATAGTATTTTCGTATTGACATATTTCAAAATAAACTTATTACAAACAAAAATTAAAAAAAATAGTTACTTGAAAGTTGAGTCATTTTCAAACATAAAAGTTTATTTTAAAAGATATCAACATGCTACCCTTCTAGTATCTAAACAGCTTTCTAGTTTCTCTTAATTTTGAACTTCTGAAAAACAGAATAAACACCAAAAAGGCATATGACAGTAATTATCATATTTTGCTCATAACTTTCTAGCAGTCATATTAACCAAATTACAATTTGCATTTTTATGACCAATACTGTCATATAAAATGAGTCATAAAATGATAAATCATAAGCAGAGACATCATACGATTGTTACATTTTATGGTTCTTTCTGTAATTGCCTCCCCCCTGAGTTCAAGATGCATTTCCACTTTAAAACCAGGTTAATTACAAACATCATTTTTAATTATTTTTGTTCTCTGGGTGATTACATTATATTTTTAAGGCGAAATTATTTCGAGTTCCAGTGAGACCGGCATTTCTCTTTGCAATTTTGGCATTTTCTGCGTTCATCTTTCTATTATTTTCTCAGATGGAAATAATCAGTTTTGGCTGATTAATCGCAGGTATAAAGAAGGAGATCCCGTCATAATCATCCTGTAAATACTTAAAATTTGTACAATGATTTTGAATGGCATACGAAATGCCTAAAATTATTTATTCGTAAACAGAAAATCGTTTGACTAACAATTTTAAATTATGTGAAAGATTACTTTTGTGTGTGTATGTGAATTTCTTATTTTGATTCTTATCTAAAAATAACTTCAAAAAATTGTTGTTTCGAAATCGTTGTTTAAAAAATGAATAAATGTTGAGTTTTTTTAATAAAATATTTAAACTAATAAGATTTTTTACTTAAAAAAAAACGTAAACGAAAAACCTGGATGGATATAATTTCCAAACTGCGAGCATTTTTGTTTCCATTTTCATTGCAAAAAATATCTCAAATAAACGAAGAGCAATCAATGTATAAAAAATCGTTCAGAAAAACCACAACGATCTCGACATTTCTCCCAAAAGTTCTTCTTTTTTGTTTTCGACTCGGTAAAAAAAAAGCAATTCAATCTACAATTTGTCAAATTGCTAACTAAATTAAGAAAGGTTTCGACACAACATATTCGAGAGAAAAAATTATGATAAAAAACACATGGAAGCCTTTTTTTAAACGTTGTATCTTCCTTAATCGATGTTATATAAAACAAAAATGTTCCGTTGAAATTTGAACAATTATTACAGATAAACGATATCGGTAAGATACGTATTTTTTTTTGCTTTGCAAAAAAAAAAAAGGAACATCAGGCCATGAAAAAGGCCTTTTCCAAAATAATAATAATAATAAAAATATTAACAAAAAATGCCAAGATATGAAAACAAAACAAAATAAAAAATTAGAAACTTAAGCGTTAATTGCAAAAATCCTTGGCTTTTTTAAAAGGACAACACGCTGTAGCAATCCGTGTTTATTCGTTCTCGCATTTCTGCATTTGAATCATCATTATCCAATGTTGTGATGTGGTTCCACAACTTAAAGAAATATAAGTCCTCGACTTACACGAAAAGAAGTTAAAGTTTCAATGTGAGTTTCATAATATCTGGATCGGGTCTCGTGGGATAGAATAATATATTTGGATGCGGACTCAACAATAACAATCGATTAGCATCAGAAGTCTTTCATAATTAGTTCACTTTACAGTTAATACCATCATTTTCTGAGGGGGGGGCACTAAAATTTCAGTAAAAAATAATTTTTCTTACAGGGATTCGTCGATAAACAATTGTGATACTTTAGCCAAGGGTTTTTTTTATACAGATTAGGTAAAAGTGTTGCATCCTAGAAAAATGCGCGTCCATTAAGTATGAAAACAGCTTGTGCGGAAACATTCGGAACAAATTAACCGCGTAAGCCGAGGACTTACCGTAACGACCACTAAAGAGTTACACGATTGCTAATTATGAAAATAAAAATAAAATAATATGCAGAAATTTGAAAACAAATAAAGACATGATTGATACAATGCGGTCTTTTTCGTGATCTCGATTGATAAATGTATAAAATGGAAGAAATTTCAACGATTGAAAAAGATGCGATTACGTTTTTAAATTGAAAACCGTAATCACCCCACAATGTGACGGAACTACTAAATTTTACTTGTTAAATTTTAAACAATGATTTTTCAGCTTAACCAAATGGAGACAAAAGAAAAAAAATGTCTCTGTTTCGAGCTCGTTCTAAATGTCATCGTCGTCACTTCGAAGAATCGAGATTTGGTCCAAAAAAAAAAACAGAAAAAAGGCAATTTAAAATTTTTATGGGAAGATCTCGATAACGACCAAAATCAATAAGGAAAAAAAAGTCACTACAAAACCATCCAAATCCGTTACCGTGATATACGACAAAACGCACGTACACACACTTGGTACAAAACCACCAGACTATCATTATATAACTTAATAATAAGTTCACTTCTTCCATGATTAACCACCATTGGAAACCAAACACACAAACAGAAACACGCTGAAAAATAAAAACCAAAGTTCCGCTGTGTGGCAGACACAAATTAAGAAGTTTCGAGACCACCGCCGAAAAAAACAAGCACATTCGGCACCCGTGCAAGTTTAAATTAATAGTTGGCACTCTCTCTTAAATCTTGGTCCATAATCGTCGTCATCATCATCATGTCACACGCGCACCTTTAGTTAAGGGAGGAGAGGTTATTGTATGACATCGATGACACCAAATTTCAAACAAAAGCCAGCTCATTTTTAAAGAGGAGCTGTCAAAAGTCCACCATCTTTTTTATGTATAGAGAACAAATGACTATTAACTCGGTTCGACACTTATGCACCTATTTTTTTTTTAGTAATATGGCTGAAGGGATCGATTTTTGGGGGATTATGGCTACCAATTGGCCATTCCCGGCTTATTGAGCGTCATGAAATAAATTTGACAAGAAGAACCACCCTTTGCAGACGAGAAGAACACCTGAAAGTGAAAAAAATTGTAAATATATTAAATGAATTCATTGCACCGTGTGCCCTAGAGTGCAGTCAGCAGAGGCACATGCTGCTCATGATGCCACAAATGAAAAATTTAACGTTTTCTAAAAAAATAAGCGCTTAATTCTAACAGCAAAACTATCTTTAAACAATGTTTTGAATAATCGCGAGATCAAGGTACAATCATACTTTAAAATAAACCATAAGAGAAATAAATTTGACTTTTTCCTTCTAAAAACATTGGTCTCAATGCTAACAATTAGTCTTCAAACCTGGAGAATCCCCAATTCGTAGTGCCAAGCCCGGCATTAGGGCTAGGCGAGCGAGGCAACCACCTTAGGCCCCGCGCTTTCAGGAGCCACGCGCTGCTGCCTAAACATTTTTTTCCCGGCCCCGCTCATCGCTTGCTACCTTGGGCCTCGCATACTCTAGGGCCGGTTCTACGTAGTGCATGCAACACCGTGCCAATTCTCGATGCTTCTAGACTTTTTTAACGTGAGAAAACGTGGAAGACGAACCTTGTCGTTCCTTTCACATAAGAACTTCAGTTTTTGAGCTTTTTTATGCATGAAGACACCATCCAAATGACCAGTCTCTACATTACGAATCTCAATCGCTTTATTGCCCCAACCCATAACTTGACCAGTTCCAATATATGCTAAAATAAAATCAAAACAAAACAATTCAAACATAAAAATCCCACTCATCTAAGAAGTAAAAAAAAATGTTTACAAACCAACGCTTGTTGGCATTTCACCCCACTGCAAGACAATGTTCTTGCTAACTTTTCCGTAAGTATTCACATAAACTCCTTCGTCTGTTTTTTTTTTTTTCAAAAAGAGGAAAATATGTTTAACACCATTGGAAACAAAATATGAGAAGAGATTCATACTGTCGTAACACAGAAGTAACTGCATTCCATTCGTATTGGGTAAAGTGACAATTGTGTGAGGTATAATGGCTCCTTGCGTCTAAAATATAAACAATTACAAATTAACGACAAAATGCGTGTAAAATTAGAGCGAGAATCGTGGTTAAGCAGCGATTTACACCGACATGAGGAGGTGTGTAAACATCGTAAACGGAAGCGGAATCGAGATCGACAGCATGAAAACCTTCGGCCGAACCATAGATAACTTTCAACCTTGTTCCCTCTTCGACAGTCAAATCCACGAGCAAAGGTTTATGAGAAAGGTCTCCAAAAGACTTTAAAAAACGATGTTTCTCGTTTAGAATAAGAACGGCATACAAAACACACACAAAACAAATGATGGGACACACAGACAAAACAAATGATGGGACACGCACCTTGAAGGCCATAAATTTGTGATATGGTTTTGGAGCCCATGCATAGATTTCGATACTTTCTCTCAATGCAATCACAAGAAATTTGATTCTCTCATACTTGACTGAAACAAAAAACAACATTTAATTAAGACGCTTTAAAAGCATTTATTTGGAAATTTTGAATATAAGCAAATGAGAGAGAGAGAGAACAATTGTTCATTCTGCGTTTCAGAAGCCAACATTTGGAATAAATTGAAAGAATGTTCCAAACTTACAGAAAAAACTTACATTTTTATGTTGATATCTTTCAAAATAAACTTTTACAGACAAATAATTTAAAAATTTGGTCATTTACAAATTTTCCAGAAAAAAAAGTTCATTTTCAAATATATCATCACATTCCGCCATAAAAGTAAACTGTAAAACGATAACATGCCTATTTTAAAATGAGCAGCTCCATTCAGATCACCTACATTTATCCAACCGTTTCGTTTCTCAATCTAAAAAAACAACAAAATATAATTACGATATAAATTAATTTAAACGACAAAAAACGTAAAATTCTCAAAATCTAAAACTTACTCCATCTGTTCGTAATATCTTATTCTTTAACCATGATAAATAGTAAACTCTAACTCTGTTTTTCTTTCCAGAAATTGTGACCAAGATATTCTGGCCTTCGAGAACTTCCATCTGCTGAAACCGTCGACGCGAGATCAATTGGTAAACTTTGCCTTGACCACTACGATCCAGAAGCATTAACCCGTTTTCGGTACCGATCAACAGATTGACACCTGCAACATCCATCAAACACGTTCATTTTAGAAGAATGCAGTTGGTACTAGAAATGTTGTCGACCGTCTCTAAATTCTTAAAAAGTGTCAAGCATAAACGCCAAGCCATCAAAATGAATCTCACCCCAGAGTGCAGCACAAAGAATTTCCGAATTAAAACGCTTCTTGTACTTTCTAATCTCTGGAGTATCGTTATTGACTTCGTGAGATGTGGGTGTGACGTTCACGTTGATGTGAGATTCCCTCCGTGGAAGCGGTCCAGTGCCAGCACCAAATCCGAATGTTAGAAAGGATCGCTGCTTGTGCTGTAGGTGAGCAGGTGTTTTACTCACAGCCTGACGATACTGCAACAAACACAAGGCCAAGACAACATATGCAGCCCAAACCACAACAAATGCAAAAATGTCAAATCAATCAATTGAAAAGGACAACAGAAAAGAGGAGAAGAAAAAAAGCCTTATACTGAGAAAGAAACGGGTTCGATACTAACTTGCAACTAAGTTCTAAAACATAAATAAATATAATTCAAGAAGATGCAAACCATATATAAATATGAGTTAGCAGTTGCAATTATGCTTTTTCGAAAGGAAGAAAGGGAATTTACGGAGGAAAAAAAATAATGCTCATGCTAACGACTAGATTAAAATACGAGAAAAAATATATATAAAAAAAACCAGCAGTTAAGGTTTAAGACCGTGCCCCTTTTCGTAAAATTATTTGTCAAAAACAATAGACTCCATTGTATGGCAAATGCAAAAATCTGTTCATTTGAATCGGATAAATCGATGTTTCCAAAGGTGTGGTATACAAGATCATGTTAGTGGAGAATGTGGACAAATATAACTTAATGTAGTAGGCGAACCCAACTTACGAACTTTCAAGAAATGAACAAGTCGTATTTATGCATATTGCAATGACTAAAGTGCAAAGAAGAAGTGTAAACGAATCTCGAACTTGTATTATTCCGTCTCCATAATATATTCAAAATGAAGAGAAACTTTAAGCAGACGATATTTTTTTAATGTTCATCTATAAAACGTTTAGAAGAATAGTCAAGAAAGATCAAGAATAATCAAAGTTCGAAGTTCAGGTGTTATAAAAATCATATTAAGCGGATGAATAGTTTCGGAAACACCAAAATAAAAGACTCTATGAATAAAAATATTGCTGAACCTTACAATAGAATCTACGTATTGCAAGAAATCCAACAAGATGAAACATCGAGAAAGAAACAACAAATAAAAATAAAACAAGACAGCCATTTTGCATGCATTTTTTGCAGGATAAATGAAATTACTTACATCGATGCTTAATCCTAGGGGCTGTTATTCCAGTTGAAACATTATAAGGGGTGGAAAAGGACACGGGATTACACATTAAATGCAAACAAATGCAATAATGATGGTGTATATCATCAACATCATCATCATTAGTGAAAAAAAAAACAACACACCGTTAATAAAAATCTTGCATGCACACTGTGTAAATTGAATTCTTATTTTAAAAAAACCAATGGTGCTATTAATTTTTTTCCAATTAATCCATCATTTAATATTATCGTGCATTAAGTTGAACCATTCTCTCTCACCTCGTCCGAAACGGACTTATCCTGTGGCCTGTGTGGTGGAGTGGAATGAGAGGGAGTGGACGTCTGAGGAGGCAGAAGATCGGGAAGAACACCACTGGTTCGTGCTCCGGCTAGACCTAGGCTACTCGGTGAACTTGTTGTCGAATCGGGCCTTTGAGGAAGCGAACGACCCATCTCAGACTGGACTCGATCAGTCTGAAAAATGTCCCCATAAGACAAAAAAAAAACATTCAAAGGCAGAAAAATACTTATTTCCGAGTAATTTTCAAGTTATTAAAAATCGACGTGGGACGAAAAACAAAATAAGAAGCAACAAGACTAAAATGACCCACAACAACGACACGAAATAAGTATGAGAAGCAGGTATAAAAGTAAAAAAAAAAATGAAAGTAGTACCCTTTCAACCCACATACGTCTGTCTACTGGTCTTCTTAATGGAACACTCGTCTACAAGACCCAAAATGAAAATAAATGAAAACATCAACCAAGCACAACTAAAAAGCAAACAATTATGAAACAAAATTTAAAACACTTAAGCCCACCATTTCATATAAAATGTAAAAAGGAAGCCTGAAAATAAACCATAATCAATGCAAAGAATAAAGTTTATAAAACTGCAAAATCAGCAAAGAAATAAAGAAAACTAGGCCAAGAATACGTTACGAAAGGATTTAAAACAAGAAGCTTACGAAGACAAAAAAAAATCATGCACAACTACAGCAGAATTTAAACACACTCAAACATTAGAAATAACTACAGTAACTGAGATATCCATTGTTCAAAATCATGCAGTACGTAATCATTACATTACGATATTAATCATTAGAAATTTGTATTATTTTTCATACCGTAAACAACAATCAAACATTGGTCACTGTTTAGAACAACCGACATTGTGGAATAACCACAACATTTCACCCTTTTTGATTCTCACTTTTCAGTCAAAACATGACAATTATACCTGATTTAGTCGTTATTTTGCAATCACGTTCTCTTGGGGTTTGTTTACAATAGAAATAACAAATCTGATCAAGATGGCGACTATAAACCAGGGTAGACTAAAATCACGACTGTTTTCAATAAAAAACAGTCGGACTTATGTTGAAATCTGATTTAAATCAGTATTTAATTAAAATTTCATAAAATTCCCTCATATCAACTGAAAATCAATGCATGACAAAGTATATTCAGGTCTGTCATTGTAAGAAATTTATTTTATGATAGAGAAATAAATAATAAGTAATATTTAAAATTAAAATGTCTTTTTTTATTAAAGAAATTTAATAAAAAAGACATTTTATTTTTTTAGCCATACCAATTTTTTTTTAATTAAATCATAATTTAAATCAAGATGATGTTTAGTGGAAAAAAATCAATTGAATTAAACCTCGATTTAAATCAGTGACTTCATTAAACTTGATTTAAATCAATTCACCCTGCTATAAACACAACATTAATCATTAACAAACAACAACCAAAAACACTTGACAGCTCCACATAATTGACAATGAGGAGGAGGAGGAGAAGGAAGATTGCGGCATTGGGGTGCTTTCGAAAGCAACAAAACAAATTGTCAATTTAAGCATCAGGCCAGGCAAGAATGCAATTTGCAAGCATCAACACAACATTAAGTTACGTGGCAGTGGTAGCAACAGCAACAGTAGCACATACATTAAGCTGATTAGAACAAGCCAAAAAACTATGCTTATATCTCATTAATAAACACAAACAAACACACATTAATCGGACATAATGCCAAGCAAAGGGACAATGTTGTCACAAAAACGACACACGAGAAACCCACCCATTTAATTGTCACTACTGACTAAATTATTCTGTTTTGAAATTCGGAAGTAGTAGATGTTTGTTTTTTTGTGTGTGTGTGTGATCTTGCACTGACCTGATTCTCGTTCCTATCTACACCGCTTGAAGGCACCCGCATTCGTTCGCGCTTTTGTACTATTATCTCGCCAGAGGAGGGAACCGACATTGACTTCAGGAGGAGCGGTCTCTCTCCATCCCTCTGTCGTTGGTCACCACTCTCACGAGCAACAGCATCGGAATCAAAGCGACGATGTTGATTGTTCCATTCCCTTTCTCGCATTGCATCACGACTGACCACCTGCCTCTCTTTATTAGGACGCTCCTGTAGCCTATGCGATTGATGCTGAAATCAAATCATGCCAAGGACACAAGTGCACTCGTGAGCATACACAATGGCAGTAAAAAAAAACAACGAAACAAAATGTAGTTCGCAAACAAAATAATAAATATGGAGAAGGAGCAGGACGAACTTGATCAATTACATGGGGCTTTGAATCGAGTGCGAACATTATTGTGCAACGAGACAAAAAAAATCTATCGAAAACTTTAGAGAAAAAATAATAAAACAAGAAAAGACATCATGCATCGTTGCAAAACAAAACAAAAAACGTTCGTAAGTAACTAACAACCAATGATTTCTAGTCGAGAAGAACGACAAAACGTCAAAAATTGGAAGCCATTGAAAGGATCGAAGGACAATTTTTGTCAAAAACGGAAACGAAACTCACCCGTCTAACAACTAACGTTCGATCGTTGTTATCGGTTCCTTCGTCTGGAGTTGGAGGCAAAGGTCTGTTCGGAGGCGGAACTACAATGGGATCTTTTTAAAAGCAAGAGCAAAAAAAAACGGTAACATTGATAATAAAACACGGGAGAAATTAAGTCGAAGTTAACCTTCATGAACGACCATCGACTGCATCGTATCATTGCTGTATACATCGGGTGGCCTGTCAACACAGGCCATATGAAATATCGTTAAAAATGAAGTACCACACGAACAAATAATAAAACATCTTTCCATTAGATAACTAACATCGGTCGAGGTGGATCCGAGGCTAGAAGGGTGCCATCGTTTTGAACTTTACCATCGTCCTCGTCCTCATCTTCACTATCCAAATGACTTCCTGGTGCTACTCCTCCATCACCACGTCCTCCTCCTCCTCCGAGATGGTTGTGGCCAGCGTTACGATTAGCAGCCGCGTGATGTCCATTGTTTCCATTCTGACGAGGAGAATCGCTGGATTCGGCAGCCAACTCGTTCAAATGAGCAGCCAATGAATCAAGTTCCTGTTTAAAGTTGCATACGATGTTAATTTAAAAACACAAAATGTGTCTTAAGAGCCTAGTGATACCCCGGGGTTGCACGCGACAATGAGACGTGGTCAATTATGTAATTCCAAAGTTGCACAATTGGCTCAAGCAACCAAACGGCAATTTGAAACGTCATAAAAGTTCTTCGTTACCAGCAGAACCATATTAAAGATTACACACATTTTTCTTAAAGCTGTTTGAGGTTTCTGAAGAACGTCTTATAGTCAGATTGCAACTTCAATTACTGTTCAAAACTCATTTTGAATAGTTTTACTGTTAGAATTGAAACGATGTTTCTAGAAACGTAAAATTTCCTTTAACACTTCGCCCAATACAGTACGTGCACGTGCTCGAGTGTCTAACTAGGTTCTTAACCCATGCAAAATACCTCTGGTCTTCTTATAGGTGGCTTAAACATGTTCATGTTACGATTTTGTTGTTCTTTTTGTTGTTGTTGTTGTATTAAAAGTTGCTGCTGTTGATGATTACTCGGTGGTGTGTTGGGTTTCCTTTCGTTACGATCATCTCTGGGTAAAGGAGGGAGAGGTTTGTTGGGTGCAACATTTTGAGGATCGGGTACAACTAAAAAAAAAAGAAAAGGCAAAAAGATAAGTAACACGAAAAGACATTACGTGAAGAGTCTCTTCCGAGAGAAAGATTTAAACCTATAAGCCTTTGTGGTGGCACAGCGATGGGACGAGAAATAGGAGGCATCTCGGGAGCAGTTGGCAACGGTTGATGATTGACTGCACTCGGACGAGGATCGTTCGTAGTCAGAGTTCGTCCTTCTTGTATTTGTTGAAAGTTACGACGTAAAGTAGAATCGGAAGAAGCCGGAACGATAGAACTATAAAAAAAAGCGTTTAGAAATTGACGCAAATGAAAAGTAATCATCAGAAGTAAAGGTCAATCTCACCTGGGTTCGCCAGCGATTGCAGCTTCCTCCTCTTCCTCACCTTCGCTCCCACTGTAATGATATTCCTCTCTCTCCTCACCTAAAAAACAAATAAGAAAACCGAACAAATGCTATAAGAAAAGAGCAAATCCTCCAGAAAAAAACAAAACGAAATGAGCAAAACCTTTCTGCTTATGTTTTTTAACACGATCAATATGATCTTTAAGTTGTATGCGAACTTGACGTTCAGTCGGTTGATCTTTAATGAACGGATGCTTTAAGAGTTGATCCGTGTACGGACGAAGATGATAATCCTTTACCAACACAGTTTCAATAAAACTGTGAAATTTCTTGACCCTGTTACATCATAAACAGCAACCAAGATCAAGTTCAGTTCAATATGAAAACATCAATCGAACTCTAAAATGTTCTACAGTTTCAAGAAGAGCAACCATTAAGAAGAAACTGAAAGCGTTTTAGAAACTGGAAGAGTAAAACGAATCACTTGAGAACATAACTCCATCTTGATCACTTTTAAGATACGCTTTTTTATGTCAGTTTGAAAACAACCCAAAAGTTTATCCTGAAAAATGACATGAAAATACTTAAGTCTTAAGTGATTCCGCTTCAGTTCTAATTTATAACAAACACTTTCAAATTTCTCAATTTCTGTCTTTTATGAGCAAAATTAAGAAAAAACTAGGAAGTGTTTTAGAAATTAGAAGATTAAGTCACTCACATCGACACATTTTCACGTTTACTATTTTTAAAAATAAACTTTTTAAGGTAGTTTAACACAATGACCAAATTTGAAATCTTTAACGCAAACAGACGTTTTTTCCCCATTCTTTTGGTCTATAAAAAGTACCTAAAACACTTTCAATTCAATTTCATCTTCATGTTGCTTCTATAAAACGAAAGAATAATGAAAGAGTTCATGCAATATCAGCTGTTGTAAACTCGTTCAAAACCTAACGAGTAACGTGACGAAATTAACGCACGAACCATTTCTTAGACTTGAGCCTCGGAGGAGGATTTCGAGGAATCAGAAAAAGAGCTCTCATTGGGTGCATATCACAGAGGGCTACAACGACAAAGAAAAACCGTCCATTAATGATAACAGACAACAACAAACGCGCTACCGACGAGTGAAAAACCACTTACGTGGCTGAGACTCGGCCATTTCCAAAGCAGTAATTCCTAACGACCAAAGATCGCTCTGAAATGACCAAAAAAAAATATTTTCATTGATTCTAAAAAACGAAACGCAGGCAACAACAAAGATCCTTAATAGGTCACCCTGTTATCGTAGGTTGCGTCTGGATTCTCATCGCACGCAATGACTTCGGGAGCCATCCAATAAGGAGTACCAATGAACGTGTTTCGCCTTCCGATGGTCCTATCCAATTGAGCACTAACTCCAAAATCAACTACAAAAAAAACAAAACAATTAGCGCCACGATTAACTCTGATTCAAACTCGTCGTCAACACTTATAAAAGACCTAGTTTCACTTCGGCATTGTCCGTGAGCAAAACGTTCTGTCCTTTGATGTCTCTGTGGATGACTTTATTCGCATGAAGATGGCTCAAACCCTAATCAGAGAATCAAAACCAAATCAATAAGATTAATCAACTTGCAAGACAATATGTATATACTGTATATATATATACAAACCCTTAGTATTTCTCTGCATACATAGGCTATCCATTCTTCCTTCAATGACTGGCCTTTCGTGGCTGAAAGAAGAAGAAAATAAATCTCTCGATCACCCAAAAGTTGATTTTGATACATATGATAAATCATTGATCGCCGTTCGAACTCACATTTGACCAAGTCCGTAACCGATCCGGCACCACAGTACTCCATAACCAACTGAAAAACAAAAATAATGAGTTTCTTTTTTTTTCTCTCCCTCAAGAACTGCATTTTATTTTAAATAATCTATTATAATATCTAATAATAATAAAAAAAGATGCATTTTGAACGATTGAGACTGACTGACCCATAGTTGGTCATCTTTTCCAGGTGGACTCTTCTTAATAAAAGCACCATAATAAGTGGCAATGTTTCTGTGATGTGAGAACTAACGAGACGAAAAACCATAACAATCAATTTTTAATTAGAATCTTAAAATCATTATTTATAATTGATTAATTAATTAACCTTCTTTAAGACGTTGATTTCTAGTTTAATTTCTTCCTCTTCATCCTATAACAAAATAAATAATTAAAATAATAATAATAGTAATAAATGAATGACAATGTTTGAAAAACTACTTGAAAACTTTGAAAGTGGTTTTGAAACTAAAAGAGTAATTAATATGACTGAATTTACTTAAAGTGGGTTCTCATGTTCTAAGAATTTGAAAGCAAACTCTTTATGTAAGTTTTGATTTGACCCAACTTGAAGTGAAAAATTGCCATAAAAAGTTCATTTTGAAATAAATTAACACGCAAGTATGTCCTTAAACAATTCGTTTTTACTCTTCTAGTTTCCAAAAACCCGTTCTTCATACCGAACCGAAATGATCCTATATTGTTCTCTTTTTAATTTGCATATTTTGCATCATTTGCTGTTTTTATAAACTGTCTTAAGGTGGTTTTTCAAGTTTGATTCGCGCCTCTTGAACTCCTAGTTATTCTGTCTTTCAGGTGCAAAATTAAGAAAAAATTGAATCTGTTTTGGAAACCAGACAGTCATGTTGAATATCTTTCAAAATAATCTTATGTGACGATATTTGTCTATTAAAAATGTTTATTTTAATATCAACATTAAAATACTCTTTTAAGTGCTACTCTTTTAGAATCTAAAACACCTTCAAATTTCTCTTGATTTTGCTTTCTGAAAAACAAAATAATCAAGAGTTCGAAAATATAAATAAAACCATCGTATTAATTATAAATTTATATCATTTTAATTGACGCCTATTTTTAGTGTGACTTGAGGTGGGGTAAGATAAAAGGACGGAAGAGACTTGAGTGTATGAGTCACCATCACAACCATCACTTGTCTCAGTAATTATTTTAAGTTAGCAAATGGAACAAAGAAGTTGTACTTTGTGAGTGTGAGTTGTGGCATATAATGTCTGTCACTCCACATCCCAGTCTGTCTGTTGTATACAAGACAAGTTCTTTCCTCAATTTTCACTCGAGTATAAACGAGACACAGATGACTTTACTGACAACTCCTAAAAGTTCGTCAACCTGCCCCCCCCCCCTCTCCTTTCCCTCCCTAAGAACTATAGGATTCTAGTCAGAACCTTGTCTTCAGTGCCCATTCGCTTAAATTTGGCATGAATAGCGCCACTGCCACCGCATACACGTTATTCATTTTGATAGAATTCGTTTTAGACAAAACGGTTCTTGCATTTTTTTATTACCCTCAACCCCTATGACGTCACGACCTTCATCTTACGGTAAGGCAAATATACGTAGGCCTTTTATAAAGAAGAACCTTATGCCAAAAAAAAAGTTGACGGAGGAGGAGGAGGTGGCGTCAACTAGAGTGATGAGGTAGAGCAACAATTGGCGACAATGGGAAACGACAAACAAAATCTTATAATTTAGGGAAGAATCACACACGCTGAAAAAATCGCACTGAATTTCACCAGAAGCGCGGTATAATTATATTTCAGTGCAAAGAATCATAGAAATATTCTGATTATTTCTATTTCAGTTCTGTGACGTGTTTTTAAAATTTTCAGTGTGTGTTTTGATGAGTTTTATTTTATGTACATGTTGTGATATCTTTTAAAATAAACTTTTTATGGCAGTTTGAAAGTGATCAAATTTTTGCATCATTTGCAAATTGTCATAAAATTTTTACAAATACAATTTTTTTCACATTCAATCTACAATTCTAGTTTACAACAAATATTTATTCTATTCTCTAAAGTTCACCTATAATTATGAGAATATGTTAAAAGACAAAGTTCAATCCTTTGTTGCCAACGAAAGTCCGAAAGGCACACACATACTTTATGTACAAAGATAACCTTCAGGCATTTTGTGAGTGGTGTATTATCATTATCATTGTCATAGTGTAAAAAGATAACAACGTCTCTCGTCTAATCACTTTTTGTTAAACAGGTTGTTTACCGTAGTTAATCTAATCAAATTAAAGGACAGGAAGTTGTTTTTTTTTTTAAAAAGGAGGAAATGGAACGGAAGGAAATCACAAAGGGCAGTAAAAATAAAAACATATGGCACAATCTCTTCTTATTTTCTTGGACCTTTTTCCTAAGTTTCCTTCTATTTCCTTATTGCAATTATAAAGTTGTAATAAATGCCGGCGTCACTTATAACAACATTTAAGTGTATCCGTATTTTAAACATGTGTTAAATCCCATTGTTAATTTTAAAGTATACTAAAACAACGTTACAAATCACACAAATAGAAAAAGAGGGATTTACTTGAATTTGGATTTCAAGGCTTGTTAAGAATAATTGATTGAAGAGAGGACATACGGTGGTGATGTGAACGGAACGACCTTCGTCTAAATATTTCTCTCATGAATTTAGAAAAATAAATCATTTTCTCTCTTTCTCTCTCTCCTTTAACCCACTATATCACGTTTAAATTTAATCACGATTAAATTTTAATCTCTTTTATAAGTTTAAATAGATGATAAGGACAACGGACAAGGACTACAACAAATCAAAAACAAAAATGTTTACTTATCAACAACAGTTACAAATGTAACTTATTCACTTAAGGTGGCTGAATACATTTGAATGATGGTTATCTTTCAAAATAAACCTTTCACAGACAAAATGGAGAAAAAAAATATCGACTGCCTAAATAAAGTTGGATCACTTTTAACTGATATAAAAAAAACGTATTTTTAAAGATTTCAACATGAAAATTATTATCAAGTAATTGAGCTGCCCTTCTAGTTTCTAAAACACAAGTTTCTCTTAATTTTTGTCTTCTGAAAAATAGAATTAAATCAGAGAGATCGAAGGGCGTTGACACTTAGTGAATCATAACTTCATGAGAAGTTTGTGTGTTCATCATATAGGCCTAAAGGCAAAACTATTTTGACGTCATGTTTGAAATTTCACTCTAAAGTAACAAGATTACAACATGTCAAATTCCATTTTATGAAAAAAATGACATTTTTTTTTTCGTATTGATGCAATATTTAAAAAAAAACACAAGAAGGATTATTTTTAAACTAGTTTTAAATTACCAATGGCCCAGGTTAAGAGTTCTAGTCTGAGCAAGTATCGTTTTAGATACTAGTTTCACCTTTAGCCTCTGACCAGGTTATTCGACTGAAAAATGCCATTTTTTTCTGGTTGCCTTACTAAGCTTTGTACCTGTTTACCACCTTCCCCTCAATCCTTTTCTAAACTTAATGAAGTTATGACCAAGTGAAAATTAGTTACTGATTTTAATTAATATTATAATTGCAAATAAATGTAACAATATAGACACAGGGAGTGTGCCCCCTTTCAGGGGTTATAACTCCTTTATTAAAATTCATGAATTCAAACCGAGATGATTTTTTTCATATTTGAAAATTACAGCCTTGTTATTCTGGTTTAACTTTTAAAAGAAAAAAACCTTTTATTATTTCATAAACACAATCAAACATCCGTAAAGTAGTTTTATTTTCTTGTTTATGATTAAAGAGAATATGAGAGACAGATAGATATAGTGAGGGAGAGAGAGATAGGGAGAGAAGTCAGTGTGTATGGGGATGTCGTGTTTGCAACTATAATATTGTAAAAGCAGAAGATGCTTTCACTGGAAACAGCGAGTGAGTGTGTTTTGGATCAGTAACCCCACTTAAAACAGGTGAATGAACACACTCTGTGTTTCACAGATACTGATACAGACTCGTAACGGAGTCCAGGGTAGAG